>OY744553.1:31671091-31763591 GCA_963556195.1 Sepiola atlantica
AGTCAGTTCCACACCGACACATGAATTTATAAACAACATGATTCTTTCGAATGGCTGGCAAAACATTCTTACGAAAAGCAGAGAAAAGGGTTCGAGTTGTGTAAACTACTCTCAGCATGGTTGTTGGAAAACAACGTTGAGTAGAAGAAAGAATCCTTTTGACAATGTAAAGGCCGTCAGAACCTTACCATGTGAGTTTCAAATATATAGGGCAACGTGACGGGCAAATAAATTTACCACCATTAAATATAGCATCTTTGCGTGCAATGGTGCTTTTTATGATATCGATGGGATATCAATTAACAAGAAAATATTAGTAATTTCACCAAGTTCCGCATCGAGCCGTGTTGGTGAACACATCATAAGTGCTAGATGAGTGAGAGTAATCATAATATGTTTTTGGGGCGAAGGAAAACCAATTCAGATAAAGGCCTGTAAATGTTGGTTTTCTATACAAAGAGGTTTACAACGATAAACCAGAGGTATACACAAAAACATCGAGGAATAGCAATGAAACCACAATCCTCGACTACATAGTGAATTGCAACGATAGATGCAAGTCCCAAAGAAGACGAAGAAACTGGTCAGCATCACTCCGTGAGGTAAAACAGGCAAAAGTGTCATCAACGTAACGTTGGTAAAAAGCCGGTTTAGCCACTTTGGAAAATAATTGGTTTTTAAAAAATCCAACGAAAATGTTTGTTAACGATGGACCAAGAGGGCTGCCCATGGATATATCATCAATTTGCCAATACATCGTATTATGTAAACTGAAAGAAATTGTGAAGACTTTAAGGGGCCACCATCAAGATAATCTGCACATATACAAATGCTTTCATTCAAAAGTGCATTAGTAAACAGACTACTAATGATTAAAAAATGTTTTGTTGAACGCGAAATTTACATATATATATACATATATATATATTTATATATATTCATGTATACATATATATTTATGTGTATATATATATATACATATATGTATATATATGTATATATTTATGTATATATATATATATATATATATATATATATATGTATTTACATATATGTATATATATGTATATGTATATATATATATATAAATATGTGTATATATATATATATATAGATAGATAGATAGATAGATAGATAGATAGATAGAGAGAGAGAGAGAGAGAGAGATTGTTAGTAATAAGTATTAAATTATGAAAATATATTCATGGCTTCTTTATTTTATCCCTGTAAGGAATAGTCAGCCTTAAATTCATACAATTCGTGTTATGAATTGCTATAAGTATATTCTCATTACTTACTACCTAGATCTCCTCACTTATTGAGCACTAGTTTACTAACTACTGAAATTCGATACAGAAAATAGGATATCGAATTATAATAGTGTATGTTGATACAGAAATAATAATAATAAAATAGATTGTAATGATGATAATTGTAATATATATATATATATATATATATATCTATATATATCTATGTATGTATATATGTATATATATATATATATATATATATATATATATATATATTATATATATATATATATATATTAGCTTGATGAAAAGAAAAACAAATATAGTCTTAGTATATTTATTTCTGAGCTGATTGCCCACGGAAAATACGTATAGTAAATTTGGAAAGAAAAGTGAAAAATAAATTTTAGAGTAAAAATACAATTCGACGAACTCCTAAGAGTTACAGAATTAAAAGTAATAATAGTCAATAAACATACTTATTAAAACTAAAACCTCTAGGCTTTTTTTAATCGACACATTTAAAAAAAATGTGAACGTCTACAAATAACGATGAACATACATGATTTTAACTAAGTTACTTCTAGAGAAGAAAAAAGTACAAGAAAACAGAAAAAAAACGAACTAGTACAGCCACAACTTTTCGGAAAATGAAAGACAATTTGTTCAATTTATATCAAATTAGTACAACGCAGAAAAAACTAATATGAACACGAGGAATAAAGGCAATTTATTCCTTAGAATTATATATACATATATATTGTTTGAAATTAACTTCTTCATGATATATTTTATAATATACTTATATAACGTATATATTATCACATGTACACATAATCACGTAGACACACTGGGTCCCCTTAGATCACCGAAGTTAAGCGTCGTTAAGCCTGTGTGACCATTTAGGAATACCCGATGCTTTATGTGTACACCTAGCTATGGGAAAATAGCGTCGCCAACTCGAAGTGCCTGGCATGGCGACTATGTCAAAAAAAAACACCTGAATGCCTGTCAACAATAAGTTGGCGGAAACCAGAGAAGAGTTACTCGTCAAAGAGTGATAAAACACCCTGATTCTGATTATATTTAAATATATATAAGGTTATAGACAGACCGCCATATGGAAAATCCCCAGGAAAGGACTATATTCCAGCAGAGGTATTAAAATGTGGAATAGCTAGCAAGGTCTCATAAGCTTTTTATGCAGTGCTGACGAAAAGGTTAAGTGACTCACGACATGATAGACACAAACATATTCACACTCTCTAAACACAAAGGGGACCGCAGTTACTGCAACAACAACCGCGGTATCTCACTGTTGAGCTTCGTTGGCAAGCTATTCCCACGCATAGTACTACTTCGACTGCAAGTTCTTTCCGATCAAATTTACCCGGAATCCAAATGCGACTTTCGTTCAGAGAGATCAACCATCGATATGATCTTTTCCCTCTGCTAGCTGCAAGAGAAGTGCAGAGAACAAAATCAGCCTCTGTATCCCGGGTTTATAGATCTGACCAAGGAGTTTGAGTTTGTGAGCAGAGACGGTCTATTAAAGATCCTTTCACTAATCGGATGCCCACCAAAACTCATCAGCATCATAAGATCCTTATACAATAGCATGTACAGTTTAACGGAAACATGTCTGCTGGGTTCGGGGTTGAGTGCGGTGTCAAACAAGGATGTGTGTTGGCGCCGACACTCTTCGGAATCATCCTCGCCATACTCCTGAAGCATGATTTCAAAAACACAGCGGATGGTATCTAGCGTCACTCCAGATCTGATGGTAGTCTCTTCAACATCGACAGGCTCCGTTCGAAGAATAAGATCAGGTCAGTCCAGATCATGGACATGCTATTTGCTGATGATGCAGCCATAGCATCGCATCGGGAAGATGGTCTCCAAAGACTTATGGGCAGGTTTGCTAATGCTTGCAGCCTGTTCGGCTTCACCATCAGCTAGAACAAAACTCAAGTTATCGGACAAGCCACCGCCTGCCAACCCAGCATTTCAATCCAAGGTACACCACTGGAGGTCGTTCACCAGTTCCAGTACCTCGGCTCACTGTTTCAGACATCCTCTCATTGAGCGTAGTGCTCAACAAAATTATTGGTTAGGCATCCACAACCCTTTCTAAACAAACTAAAAGAGTCTGGGAAAACTACAACCTTACCACTTCTACTAAAATGCTCGTCTACAGAGCGTGCGTTCTCAGCGCCCTACTGTATGCGAGTTAGTCCTGGATCACATACTCAACACATGATAGGAAAGTCTAGGTTTTCCATATGAGGTGCCTACGTAGGATACTTGGTATCACATGGTAGGACAGAGTAGGAAACAATGATGTTCTGCAAAGAGCAGGCATTCCACCAATCTACTCCCTACTGCGAGTGACATCTTCGCTCTCTAGGCCATGTGTGCAGGATGGATGATAGGTTCATCCCTAAATACCTTCCCTACGGCGAGTTGCCTAAGACTAAAGAAAAAGGGGTCGTCCTCATCTCCGCTTCAGGGATGTCTGCAAGCAAGACATGAAGGCTTGTTCAATTGACATTAATACATGAGAAGATTCTGCAGCTGAGAGACCTGCCTGGAGGAAACAGATACGCTAGGGAAATATCATCAGTGAGAAGACCCTCCACCATGAAGTTGAATCGAAAAGAGCTAGAAGAGCGAACCTTCGAGCAGACCAACACACCGAGATGAGACATTGCACAGCAGCTTTCGTATGCCATAGCTGTAGTAAACCATGCACATAAAGAATTGGTCTCTACAATCACACAAAAAGATGCACACACACACAGCATCTCTATACGGCGCTGATCTATAGTCGTTACGACTGACGGATGCCAATATATATATATATATATATATATATATATATATATATATATATATAAATACATATATATATACATATATATATATATATATATATATATATATATACATATATATATATATATATATATACATACATATATATATATATATATATATATATATATATATATACATTCCCGAAACAGTCTTTTATAGTAAACAACTGCTGATTCATTTAAATAATGTTAGAAGCAAACTAATATAATAACTCTAACAGTTAAATTGACTTACATGAGTGATTTTCCACTGTGACTTACGGTTTATATATATATATATACATATATATATATATATATATATATATATATATATATATATATTCATATATATATATATGTATGACGGTCCTCAATAGTGGCATGACTAATGAGTGTAGGTAGACCTAGAGAGCTTATCAAGTTGTAACGGTAATTCCGGTACGCCAAGACACTACCAGCTTTGATTACTGGTGTCAGATATCTTACAATCTGACCTTACGAACCGTCTGCTGGATGTTGAAGATATTACATCTTAGAACCAAATTGATTCATTTGTTCACAATGTTTACGAATCTAGTTACCGATGGGATTCAATAAATTTTGCTGAATAGTATTGCGCCCCGTAAAATGGAAACTGTATACTTGTGTCAGTAGCAAATTATTCCTATATTGTTTGTTTTAATAGACGTTTGGAACCTGCGTAAATAAGTTTACACTATATTCAATTAAATATGCATATCTTTATCTCTCTCTCTTTCTCTCTATCTCTCTCTCTCTCTATGTATATATATATATATATATATATATATATATATATATATGTATATATAATATATAAGTGTTACTACAGTTTTGAAAGCGTCGTAAGGAGATATATATAGATCCGAATTTTCGGTTTAACAAACCAAACTCATGGTAAAGAGACATTGTCTTTTCTTGTATTTTTCATAGTGACACTCTGACGGCGTGACCGAAGATTTCCGATTTGCTTCGATGTTATTTGAGTGTGTGTGTATATGTCCGGTGCTTGTAGTGAATGCATTGGCAGGCTTCAGATGAATAGTATAAGTGTTACTACAGGTTGGAAAGCGTCGTAAGAAAACATATTGTAGAATTTTTGATAAACCAGTTAACAGACGCGTGAATTTATTTCAATAAATTAAAATTCATATATATATATATATATATATATATATATATATATATATATATATATATATATATATATATATATATATATATATATATATATATATATATATGTCAATGTCTGTGTGTGGGTTCTTATATAAATAACAGTTTAGAGACTCGACACAAAAAACTAAAGTGTATTTATAACATTTTCAACGGAAGACAATGTCAATGGTCCCGCATATATAAAAGAGCTATGACGACACATCTCTTCTTAAAACTTCAAGTATATCCGATTTTAAGAAATTTAATTCATAGTTTTATAATTCCCCGGGGAAGACAATCAAAGTAGGCGAGAATTGCTTCTTTTTTCTGTATGTGTCAAATTTCTGTATGAACTCCCTGAGGAAGCGATGCGGGCAGACACCCATTACAACATTAAATACGTACTTTTGATTTCAATGAAATTTCAACTATATGTATAAGATACTAATTCTTTTTTCTGCTCTCAGGATGTCAGTTTCTTCTGACTATGTTATCGTGCGAAACGTGAAAGGGAGATTACAAAGGAAAGAAATATCGTGTAAACAGCAGAGTGAAAAAAAAAAGATTAGGTTCTTCCTTAAATTAAGAGTTATCTAAACTTGATAAAAGAACACGCATTAAATCTTCGGTAAACATCAGAAAAAATTAAGAAAATAAGTTTTAAAAGCACTGTTATAAATCATGCATATTTTGTAGATAAACTGCCCGTCTATTTGCAATTAAATAGCAGATTCTATCGTTTTAAATAATCTACAACTTTCGATGGCATTCCTATCAAGGAAAAGAATATCGTAAATTACGCAATACTTGATGTTTGGCAATATCAAGTTAAGTTTATAATTTCAGAATTAACCAACCCTATGCCTTTGAAGTTTTATCGTAGAGTTAATGATTAATAGGATGTGACGTAATGTGTTTCAATTAGTATTCAGGAAAATAACTTTGAACATTTTTTTTCATCTTTTATTAAAATGGAAATTGTTCTCTGAAGTATTGCAAAAGTATAGTGTTATATCACAAAAGCTTTTGTTTCAATGTAATCGATTGAGTGATACGTAAGGGTCAGAGGTGACCGCGGAACGGAAGTCGACGAAAGATGTGTCTTATGGATGGATATATTTCTAAGCCTTTCTGGCGACACTTAATGTAAAAGAAATGTGTGCACAGTACAATTCTTTAATGAAAGGTGGGTGCACACAATGATGCAAAATATAGCGAGAAAAGCTATCTATCTGTCTATCTATATGTGTGTGTCTTACTCATTCGTGTACACAAGTTACTCGGCCCTTTGATTTATTGAGTGAATTGTCTTCCTTTTTAATAAAACATTGTATAAATTAACATCAGTATCTGAATAGTTTTTTTTTTCAAACAACGATGCAGACACTCGGTCTTTGACATGTTTATAATGGGTTATACACGCATCGGTAAGTACAACCACAACAATACATCTTATTGAACAAATTACTAACAAACTAAACATTGAATACTTGTTTTGTTGTATCGCTTTTGTCTTGTGTGTCTGTGTCGGCTCGCTATATTCCAAAGTTATTTTCTTTGAAAAATATTCAAATGAAGTTGTATATTATCTATGCTCCTGAAGAAATGCAAAAGTGATTTCATTCATCACTACTATTATAAAATCAAACCAGTTTACTGTTATTTAAACTAAGATACAATATTGAATTTTGAAATATTCTAATTATAGTAGAGACGAATGCCTACAATACACTTATTTGAATGCGTAATTTTCATAACTATTCTAACACAGTTAATAATAGAGGAATGTTTCGTGTTATTCATTCAAAATGTTATTGCTCTATTTTTTCTGTATATATGCAACAATTAAATAGATATTTATAGTAATTAATTAACTTGATTTGATGTAAACAAGCGAACCCCGTGTAAATTATACGAAATGATGTTTCCAATAGTAATTATCTTGTTTCTAACCAATAAAAAATGTTTTGTTTCCGTCCGTCCGTCCGTGCATCAGGCTTTTTTCTCGATTTGATCGATCGACTAATTTCTATTTCGACGACTAAAACTTACTTTGTAAATTCTTTTAATTAAATTTAATTTGTCTCCAATTCATGAGTAGCATAGAAAGATACGGAAGTTCGTTGCTTTTTATGTATGCGTGACACACAAAATAACACGCACTATCGTATTAATATGTGTCTTTCCGGTCGTCCCCTTCTTACTCCCCCTTTGATGTAGAAAAATATCTTAGAGGTTGGTTTGAATCGACATATAAACCAGTCGGGGTGATGTAAAAAACCGACATATAATCCGTCATCATTAACCGTTGTGCAAAGGCGAAATACTTGAAAATATTACAAACATTAGGTAGATTGAATGGTTTTCCAAATCTAGGTCCGGCACGCATGCGCAGAGCTTTTGATGTAAGCGTGACACACGAACACATACGCTATCGTATTAATATATAGAATAATGAATAACTTGATATGAACGTATTTTTAAATTAAACAAACATCGTTGACAATAATTCTTACTGACAGACATAACCGAGAAAAGAAAAAGGACAGATCAGGCTGTCTCTATCTCTGTCTCTCTCAATTTATCTATCTATGTTTCCCTGCCCCGTTTCGCATGACGACGCCTTGTTATAAAGCTTATTTATTGACCACACACATAAACTATGCTTCTATCACATGATGTAAAACATGATGTTTAGTTGTTTTAAGTGTTAACATTTAACACCTTATGCCCTACTAGCTTCGCAATTCTGATAATTGTGTTCATTTTAAAACTTGTGAAAAAAGAGGTGACGATACTCACGCCGGCAGACGGGGGCGGAAGGTGAAACCTGATGACTTTGAACGTTTTATACGAGTATTGAATTACTCCTCTCTAGGAGTTAGGCACAAGGCCAGTTTTTATCTTACTTCCACAAGTAAGATGTGACCCAAGGTCGGGTCGGGAAAGTGGGGTTTAAAAATTGCCTGGGAAGCCCCGTCGGCATTCCCCGGTAGGGGCGCCTCAGACAGTAAGCAATAAACTTACTCCAGTCATTCAATTTCACGTATATGGACTGCTGTTTATAACTTGGAGTAATGTCTTTCCTGATTATGTTTCTCAATTTGTATGACCTGGATAAATAGTATGGATTAAACAAAAAGTATGTTTTTGGGTTGATATATTTGAATTTATGTATTTTTATGAATTTGTGTATATAGTTTCATATACTTTCAAAGCGTAATTTTATTACTTGTAGTAGTATAACTGCGGTAATGGTCCTCTGAAGAGAAGAATTATCTTTGAAAACTCATGAGCTAAGGACTTAAGGATACTTTGCTTGAACTTTGAATTCTAATAAAATTTGATTGACACCTTATTTTATTACTTCATTTTATATTATAATATTAATGCTCTATCCAGTATATTGAGCTTCAGTTTTTATCCGGATGTTTCACTAATTATAATATATTAGTTGACGCTTATATCTTTTGTTGGATTGCTTCATATATATATATATATATATATATATATATATATATATATATATATATATATATGTATTTAAAATATCCACACGCACTTACTAATTTAAAAATACACAACAAAAAGTAAACAATAATTAATAATTTAGATGACTAAAATATGAAATAACACGTTTGTTATATCTCTTAGTAGAACTTCCTGATTATGAATCATTAACAAATACGATGAAGCTCATTTACTTCGGGGACACCATATGTAAATAAAATAAATAAAGTCACCTAATGACAACGTTTGCCAAATGTTCACTATCACCCCTATAGTGGTTTAACCCTTCACCAAAAAAGCTGATTCTTATTTTGAGGAGCAATTGCAGGTAAAAATCTTGAAAAAATATCCGCAAAAAAGGAATTAAAAATAAAACATATTTTCGATTTAAGAGTGGAGAACCACGTTCCTATATAAATTAAACGTAACATAGGCACTGCTTTCTCGCCACAAAGCGGTGAATCGAGACGTGTAACCAATGTAGACTTTTTCGTCTTTTGTCATTTTTTTGCATTTTTCTCGTTCACTCTTGACAAAGCCCATATAACATTTGGGCGAAACATTGAGCTTTTTAGGTCTTCCGCATATCCCATTTTAATTTCATACCGTCGGATTATGTTATCCTTTCATCTATTAATATATATATATATATATATATATATATATATATATATATATATATATATATATATATATTATAGATATATAGAGAGAAATAGAGGATAAATTGTGAAAATGATAGATAGAGAGTTAATAAAGGATGTCTAAATTTAAGAAACAATTGCAAACTACCACAAATTAAAATGAAGTGATATCTTAAAGGCAATTTCAACAAATGCGTCCTCATAAGTTATCTACTCCTGCCGTTTACACCCATCGTTGTCAATCCTCTCATTAAACATTATCCTCGAGTGGCCTCTTTACATCTTTACGTTAATAATTTTATGATAAATTTCGCATGTATTTGTGTGATGAAAGTATATAGTAAAATAACATAGACACACTCCTAGATTAACTAAGTTTTCATGTAAAATAACCCTATTTTTTATAGTTATGTATGTCTATATGTTTTTTATATTTTAATATATTTATATCTACATGGCCCCCTCCTAAAATAATTCATTGAACTATACATTTTGGAAAACACATATAATAGACGTAAGAATGCATAATATCAGATTTATTTTGTTTAATTTAGTTGTATTAAAAGCGGGAAGAAACGGAATTACGTTGACAAAATTCACATAATTCTGATTGTTACGAGCATTTATCGGTATATATCAGACATCAGTTATTAAATATTCTCCAATTGCAGGTTCATTGGAGCATTTTAAAGGCTTTTATGGCGGATATAATATGTCACAAACTCCGATTTATTTATTTAAATATTGTAGAATTGCATTAAATTTGATTCATAATACTTTGAAACAAATTATGCAAGATTACCTGATTTCCAATGTTTTCTGAAGACCACTGTAGCTTGTGCCCTATACTTAAGAGATATAATAGAAACAAATCCTTAAATAAATTTTATGCACGATTGGAATACGCATTCTAAACATAAGGTTTCATAGTATTGTGTCTTGATCTTAATATTTGTAAAGGGGCATCAAAATTGTTCAATACTGTTCGGAGCGTACATTTTCGCTGCCCCAGTTATGATATCCTTAGAGTACATGCACATCGACACACCGGATTCCGAATATTTTGCAACTCAAATCCCGACGCTCTGAACCACTCGGGCAATGATGAACAGCGAAAAAACAGTGATAATTTTAACACTTATTCTGGCGGATTGACGTCATTAGAGCGTTCTATATAATGAAATATGCACATAACTGGGTTGAGATCAAGATACTGGTAAATTGAGCAAGTGTTTACAATATGCATGATGTGGTGGCGGGATAGGTAAGTTCTTGTAAAAGCAATATATCTATTGACTTCATGGTCATTATGGGAGTTACATTCTTCCAAAGAGTATATAAACTTATAAATATTTTTTTTTCTTTCTTGTCGTGTTTTGAGTAAAGGAGTTGTGTTTTACTACATGATTTTGGGGTTTGAATTTCATATAGTAAATAATAGATTCTAATGTTATTTTAAAAATCCGAAGTGTGGCTTCAACAATGGTAGAATAAATGAGAAAATGCTGCCTAAATACACACAATTCATATACATATATGTACGCCATCAAATGTACGTGGGGAAAACGGACTGTGAATTGAAAAAAGATATAGCACCCACAACGGGAACATAAAAAACAATAACTCTCTCAGTGCACTTTTTCCCATGTATTAGAGCACGATCATGCTTTCAAATTTAAACAAGCCAAAATCATGAGACACAACATAACAAAGCTCGGCGAAGACTACTGGGCACAGCACTAATCACAGCCTCCAACACTATCAGACGACAAACTGGCTTCTAAAATATATCCCCCTTAATAAGCAAAATTATCCTGACCAAACAAAAACTAAACCTAGATCATGGCTATCCTTTCATATCGTCGTTTTCAATTGCCCTCATATACAAGTCTCCACACACACACTCACGTACAAACTCCTTCTCACATACATTTTCATTCACTACGAATCTAAACCACTTATCCACAAATAACAGCCTTACCAATGAACACAATCTAGACCTCCTCACAAATATTTAGATATATAAACTCTTGTTGCCCTACGTTTAATTTGAAACTATTAACACAGTCTGCACAAAACTACATTTAACCTATTTCTCGCCAAAATTAATATAAGTTTTCTCTTTCTCTTTTTTCCTTCCGTTTATTGTTATGTTTACAGCACATTTCAACACATTCCTTCAAACTCACTTATATTCACACATTCCTGACATAGCCAGCTGGGTAATACTCCTACCCTAAAAAAATGTCACACCTAACCTCAACAACCTCCTCTCCCCGTCTCACCCATTCCCCTCTTTCCACTACTTATTTCACACTCTTACCCACCAACCTAGCCTACTTTCAAATTATCTTCATTTCTTCAAATCTTTTTATAAAACTATGATACTACTTACAAACCAAAGACACAGAGTTCCCCCTTCCCTCCTCTTTCCCCAGCCCCTCAAAATTTACGCTACACCTCACCACAAACAAAAACCTCAGCCCCCACCCCTCTCTCCCACCCTATGACAAATTCACTAACCCTCTCACCCCTCCCCCTTTTCACTCACAGCCACCCACATTTATTTTACTCTCTTCCACTGACTGATTCTCTCGGCCCGGACCCTGGTCCAGCGCTCTTAGTAGCCATGGCTACTACTTTTTCTGATCAACCCATCATGTCAACCCAATATTTCGATGTGCTTGCATGAAAGTCTTACAATAAAGACGAGACGTTGATGAATATATAAACATATATATCTTGGTTTTTCCTTTTTCATTTCCCAATTATGTCGGATTACTATCATCCTTCCTTTCTCATATATATATATATATATATATATATATATATATATATATATATATATATATATATATATATATATATATATATTATGTGTCAGGTTATGTTTAAAATAAATGAATAACGTGTTCAATCGCAGAAAATTAAGAGCGAAATACAAAGATTTTATTTCAAAAGTATATGTTACATATTTCAAAACTGTACTGCGGTTTCATCCAAATTGGCTGACTTTTTAAATAAAAAAATATATATTTCGCCCATAAAAAATCCTCAACGTCAAAACAACAGCTGCAATTCTATTAGAGGCGATAGACGTATTACAAAAAATAAAGTTAGCCTTTCTGAATTAAACTGCAGTACAACTCTTAAATATGTAACGCATAGTTTTTTAAAATAAATTATATATATATATATATATATATATATATGTGTGTGTGTGTGGGTGGGGGTGTGTCTGTCTGTGTCTGTGTCTGAACATGGGTTTATTCATTTACATATTTCTTGTGAATTTTTAGTCTCATTCAATTTATTTCCAGTTGAAAACTATTCTTAATTACAATGGTTATCATTATCTTATAGAAGTGCATATTGAATTATGTGCCCGTCTTTCATTTGACGAATGGTTTAATGTGCCTATTCTGTATCATATTTGGAAAGTTTTATGTTAGCTTGGCATAATAATTGAACAGAAGAACAATTTATGAACATTAAGTAGTCATCGAAGAACCTTATGTTCCCAGTAAATCCGTATAAAAATGCATCTTCGAGTTAAATCGAACCTTCAAGTGGTTACGTCACAATCTTGAAAATGCATTAAAATCTACGCAGTAATGTAACGTTGCAATTGAGATGCCATAGAGAGAAATGGGTTAATATGAAATTGTAAAAGAAAAAAAATGGAATATTTAGTTTATATTTTAAAGTGGAATCTAAAGTGAGTAGATATTCTTTACGCTTAAAATGTTTGAATAAACTCAGGAATTGTCCAATACGAAAGGAGATGCACTTTATATTCTATTATACAACGAGTAGAATTCTTTTTACTGCTCTTATCATTTTTCAATTTTTAATTATTAATTACCTGTACTCATCTTATATATAATGTAAAGTTAGTCTACAACTGTTTCTTTGTTGTTAATATTTTTTTAAATACTACGTAATTACTTAATTATTTTCCCCATCAATTATGGTACTATCACATAGTTTTCTTAAAAATATATATATTTCCAATTTATTTTATCGATTTCATGTTATATCTGATTTATATTTTATTTAACATTATTAAAAGTGTATAGATTGGTTGACATAAGCTAACCCTTTCACAGTATAAGTCATCACACTGCAACTCATTACTATTGCATGTTATTAAATAGAATATATTTGTTGCGCAGACGTCAGGCGCTTTTTCATTGGCTAATCATTTTATAACTCACTGTAATTAAATATATTATTACATACGTTCGCGTTTTTCTATGAGAGATTTTATCGATCCATCTATCAAAATTCAAAATATTATCTTGGTTTGTTCATTACGTTTTATATAAGCATCTCGTTGAATAATACATATTTTGTGGTGCATCGTAATATATCTATTATAACATATCGATCACTCTGTCACCCTTATATTTAAAAAAAATCATGTTTAAGATGTCACGTATGAGTTTGAAAAATAATGTCCGTGCCCTGATACCTTTAATAACATTATGTAAGTCTGTCATACTTAAGTGTTCATTATATCTTTTTTGGAGTAAGTCATGCTTAGTCTTTTTAATATTCCGGCTGTATATTTGTTAGTGTGTTTTGGTAGTTTACCCTATATCGATTATTCTAGATAGTATGTATAGAAAAGCTATGACTTAGGACGGAAGTATTTCTGTAACATAATATTCTGTATCTCTGTGAATACACAATATACCACCGTGTTGTCTTATTTATTATTGACTCAACAATGTCCCACTTCAGTTATAAATAGAATTTCTGTTGTGTAATTTAAAAAAAAATATTTACGCCAGACTGTCAAGTTTTAATGTATTAATATTTCTTATACTGTTAACATTTTCATTTATTCACAATTAAATTTCCAGTATAATTTGAATGGATAATACATCAATCGAATGGAAATAACGTAAGGGCACTCGTTCTTCTAAACAGATGGGCTAATAATGTGGAGTAGAATAATAAGTCATCGAATTTGTGTTGTAATACATTTTATTAGTATTCTCTTAAAAATATAAGCCATTGGGGCACATATTTATCTCGGGTTGCATAATTTAAATCATGAAAAACTGAGTTTACAAATCCAGTTCACTTTTTTCAAAATAAAGAGATAAACTTTCTATTATTTATGTTTTCTATCTCTTTTTTTTCTACATTTTTGTCACTAGTTTCTTAAAAGAAAACGCTTAGAACAAGAGTTATACTTCAGTGATATTCGCTATTGTTTTAGTGGGCTATTTTAACCAGTTTTAAAGTAGGTTTTATTAACGCTTATTGTAAGTAGACACACACTCACACACCCACACCCACACACACACACACACACATATATATATATATATATATATATATATATATATATATATATATATATATGTGTGTGTGTGTATATATATGATAAAGAAAGTAAGACAGTGTTTCGACGTAATGAAAATTGGAAAACGAAACACAAAAAATATTAGTTATGTATTCATCAACGTATCATATGTAAATAAATAAATAAATAAGTAAATATATCCTTCTCTTTTTTCGTAAACTCTTTACTCATTCCATCTACTAACAGTCAGGATTTATTTTTAAAGAATGAACAAAACCACACTTTTATATTCTTACAACTTCTCGTTACAAATACTTCATCTGAGCACGTCAGAACAGAAATAATATTTCATTTTCCACTTTTTAATTTTAGATTTCCACACATTGGGTACAATTGTACGTGTTATGTGTATGTCCATATACAGATATGCGTGTTTAACTGAGTATATATTTGTATGATCATACATATATATGTAGGTGTCAAATATGGACACCTTCCTCTCGCCTGACGTATTTTCTCGCCCTCTCTTTCACCCACCGCCCTCGCCAACATCACCTCCTACACTGTACTATTACACGACCGTAACGTCGTAACTTCCCGTTTTTTCATCTCAAGGCTACAGTAAAAAAGTTTCATACCTCGTATTCCATTCCACCCCTTTATAATTTAAATTAGTTCGAGCCGCTACCTACGTTTGTCCCCACTCCCTCCGCAGTTATTGTAATACCATTGTTATTTCCTTATGATTTCAAACCCTAACCGCAGCCCTCCACTGCGATTATCTATTTGTATCCCATATGTTGTTATTTTGCGGTGTTGAACTGACAACCGCCACTTATCTATTTCTAACATGTTGTACTTGTGTAATGTTTTCTTCAGACAATCATTTTGAGGGCATCTTATAATCAATACGAAACGTGGATGAAAACATAAATAATATTTTTACTTTATCTCTTTTATATTGAGATTGTTTTTCGTCATTATTTCGCATTATTTTATCAATCGCTTTCTCCTAAACATTCTAGTGTGTGATAGTAAACTCTAGTAGATCACATTATCGGGAATCGTTTAAGAAACTTGTTCTTCGCTTTTTCGAACGCCATCAGATAGCTTTGATCTGAAGCGTACATTAATATTATCGTAAGTCGCGTTTTAGTAAACGTCATCCATGTGTTCTTGTAAATGCTGCCAGGCCGTTTTTAACTGAAGTGTTCAATGACCATTTTGTTATTCGCGTTTTGCTAAACATAGTCTGCATCTATTAAAAAATCCTACACAATCAAATTCTTAAAAACCGTTGACGAAACGTATTTTCGTTTAAGTTTCACTGAGAACTACGTGCCTGTTCTTGTAAACGTAACTAATCACTTTCGGCTAAAGCATTGGACGGAATTGTTTACACTATTCTTCTAAATGCTACAAGATGGTAGAATTGTTGTAATTTGCGTGTCAGTAAACATTACCAAATTGTGCAGGTAAATGTAACCAAATCACACTGTACTGAGGAAACTTGTTGCCATTTGTGTTTCAGTAAACGCTACCAGCATGTTTTGTAAATACTACCAAACCGGTTCTAGTAAAACGTTGATCGAACATGGTGTCATTCACGTAAAAGTGAACGTTATCAAGTTGCAGAGTTTTAAAGCTCTGTAGAAAGTTGTTTATCGCGTTTATTTAAATGCTAACATCTTGTTTTGATCGCTGTTTTTTTGCACGTTCAAGAACCATGTTATCACTGGTGTTCTGCAGAAGTGTTGACAAAAATATTGTCATTCGCGTTTTGGTAAACGCAACAACCGGTTATAGTAAATGCCTCAGACTGAATTCTGCTGAAGCGTTCAAGCATCACTCGAATGTCAATGAAACTTAACAGCCTATTATATTTAACGCTACCAGATAGGCTTTTGCCGGAGCGTTCCAAAAACTTCTACTCTTTTACATTTTAAAAACCCTTACCACCAGTTATATAAAATGCTACTCAAATGGTTTCCGTTTGATCGTTGTCACTCGAATTCAAGAAAGCTTACCAGTCTGTTCTATTAAAAGCTACAAGAACGGATGTTGCCAAAGCGTTGAAATAACTTGTCGTCTAGGATTTAATAAACAGACAGTTTTATCAAACGCTACCAGCTCACACTCAAATCAATAGATACAAATAATAATTTTCTAAATCCTTGGAAAATGTGTTGACACACCGCTAAAGTAACTATTTTGAGCCAGTTTTAGGAAACTCTAACACACAGATTTATGATCAGGTGTAAGCGAGAGGTTCGAATAAAAGATTCTTGAAGCGTGTAGGAGACACACTTACATTTAGATTTGCGTAAAGATCATTAGCCTGTTATGATAAACAACAATATAAAGTTTAAGCTGGCATGAACGTAATTTACACAAAAGAGTAATTTGAGGACATGGAGATGACTTGTTTTCATTTCCATTTTAGTAATCGGTATTGGGCAATAACCTGTTTGTAGAAAAGTCATACGCTCGAATAATTATTTACTGGAATAATTCATGAAGTTTTAACTTCTATCTTATTTTGAACAGAAAAAATCGATTCATTTTCTTAATATTAAACGATGATCAACCGCCAACAAAGACTGCTTATAAAATTCCGATATCTATAGCGGTACTGTCGTCGATGTTGCCACCGATAGCTTTGCCCACCGGACATGATTTTTTTTGTTCTCGTCTCGACATTTCCGTTCATGTAGCATGTATTTAGATAGTGTTTATAGTGATCGTCTCGTTCGCATGCCGTCATTTTCACCAAAGATCGTTCACGACATTTAATAATAGTTTATTTATTTGATAGAAATAGTTTAGACAAGATCCGACTGAATGTCTGTGTAGTAACCATCTAAATCTGTTTGATGAAATAAATTTGACTTATTAAAAGTCAAATTTATGAGATTTGTTTTTTGGTGATATATATCTTGGCCATAAAATCTAAGCCGTTTAATATCATAGGTGTGTTTATATTTTTTGTAATTGATTAAAAATAAAGAACTGCAAGAGTTTATGGTGTAATGTGTCCACGCCTTTTGGCGAGTGGTCATGCGAAACACTCGCAGACATCATTCTGATGCTGTGAAAGCAATATAATAATAACCCAAACAACAAAGACAATTCTGATAAAAATAGCGGTAGTAATTATTTTGTTTGTCCGTTTTACTGATTAGAAGTTCAGTTTCTCTTAACAGTGATCAATCAAGTGTAAGAACTTCTTGATGAATGAGTGGGAGTGGGGGTAATCGATATGCCAAGACCTCAAATCAACCGGACAAGAGAGTAAATGACAGAAGATCTGAAGGGGGAAATGTCTCACTCTGGTTGGAACAGAAGTAAAAGTAGCCGGAGACAAACTGGCAATCATCACTAGCACATGCAAGAGTCAATAATGTCCGTATATATATATATATATATATATATATATATATATATATATATATATATATATATATATACATATATATATACATATATATATACACACATATATATATACATATTAATTTTAAATAAATATTTGTTATTTTTTTAAGTACGAGGAAAACAAATGTATGACACATTTGTTTACACACGTTCCAAAAATTCAACACAGACAACAGTTTACAGTACACTCGTTTCTGAGATGATTTGTTGTTTAGATACCAAGTCTCCTCATCAACAAAGTTTATAGACACGAAAGTTGATGTTAAAAATAGCACTCAGTTTTGAGTGCAGTTGATTTAAGTCATACTGCAATTCGAAAGGTTCAATAATTGTTACGATATAACAATTACAATCGAGTTCAAATAGCATGCAAAGCAATTAAATGGAACATAAATAAAGGCACAATTAGAAAAATAAAAAATGTCTGAAGTGCAGAAAAAACATACACAACAGAAGAAAATATTTTCTTTTAAATGTAAAATATTTTCGAAAGAGAAATTATACACCCATATGAAAATTTATCGTGAGAAATTAATGAATAGATTAATTCGCCATTGATAGATTAAAAAGATTTTGTTTTAATCGAACAATGTAAACGAAGGCGATCTTAAAATATATATTAAAAGAATAAACAAATGAAAAAAATTGATTGACTCTCTCTCCCTCTCTCTCTCTCTCTCTCTCTCTCTCTATATATATATATATATATATATATATATATATATATATATATATATATATATATCTATATATATATATATATATATATATATATATATATGTGTATAGGTATGTTTTATATATATATACATATATATATATATGTGTATAGGTATGTTTTATATATATATATATATATATATATAGAGAGAGAGAGAGAGAGAGATGTATTTATTTATATATATATGATAATAAATAGTTGTTTATCTAAATTCATACATTAATAGATAACTTTTATTCACGGACACGTGTTTCGCCGTTACTGCGGCTCATCAGCGATGAGATGACAATAACTGAGTTTGCTAACCGTTATGCTAAGATACAAGCTTGAAATTACGTGACAATTGATCGTCTATAAAATTACACGTGGATAATTATTATATATATATGATTAAATAGTAGTAAATATATATATATATGTATATTATTATTATATATATATATTAATAAATATATATATATGTATGTATGTATCTATCTATCTATCTATCTATCATATGTATATATATATATACATATATATATATATATATTTATTTATTTATTTATCTACACTCCATTTCGTGTGGGTTGATTGAGCATATGCAGTAGAGAACATTCGTGCATATTCATAGGTGGGCGAAATATACCATTAGTTCATGATCGTCGAAGTACCTTAAAAACCAGCAATCTATGGATACACTATCAGCACATGCTAGGAATTTCTTGGGCAATTTTTGCAGCTGATCGAATGGAGTCTTAGGAACTCCGTCTTAGTGCTCTTTTAGCTTGCCCGTCAATATTCGCAGCCACTGGTTATCCAAATTATCTGAAGTCGGTTCTTGTATATCTCCAGAAGATGTATTCCTGGAAAAATTACAACCTCGCAGTACATCAAAAGTTTATGTTTTGGTTTGACGGAATCAGAGGCAGTAGCCACTACTCGCTTTGTCTTGGCCCCAATCTTGTCATCGAACAAACACTAATGCGCTCACTCAAGAGCAATAACTTAACGCACGAAGTTGCACAATAAGCGAACAACATAAGGAGTTGTCTGTCTTCTTGGGTGATAAGAGATTAAACAGACCTCGGGAAAGTTTTAAACCGTTTTCAAGCGATGAATCTTTATGCAATAATATCACAGGGATTACTGCAAACGAGGATGTCAATCTTCAGGACCTTTTCGAAATTGGAAAATATCTTGTACAAAAGATGGCTTGCCAATCAGTTTTCCCATACTCTCACAAACGGAGTTTGAAAACTAAGACTTTAGCATCGCAAACGAATTTTAAAGTTTCTTCAGATCGTAGCAGTGACCCAATACTTTTATTCTACAGTTTTCTCGTAGTTTAACAGATTGGTGATCTAAGCCTGGGTAGTCTCATGTCCTATGAATTGGATCTCTACCCGATGTCTTTTTTCGAAGGAAAGCGCATCTGACACAAGCAGACCCATAGCATCTGGTAGAAGGTTCAGAAATAATATTAAAACAAAATTGGGCAATTCTGTGACGGAACCGTTGCAGTCACAGACCATAATGTACTAGACGGAGGATCTCTTCTTTACCGTTTCGAATAGAAAGAGGCGAGTACTTACATCTCGATGGCAAATAAGTATGCTTTATTTAGTGTTGAACACTATGGGAGAGAAACTGTCGTGTTAGATGGTTATGAAGTTTGACCAAGTATAAAATAATTTGATCATCAGCGGCAAAGTCGAAAACTGAATACAAGAGAGGTGAACGTAATTTGGCTTGGAAAAAAGGAACACGTTTTGTCAAATGTGGAAAACAAGCAAACGCGTATCTAGACAATCATGGACGGAATGCGGCAGAAAGGATGTAACGTTATTTATGAAGAGGGAGATGTCGATGTAGAAATTTCAAAAGCAGCCATACATATGTCTGCTTTCAAATCAACCACACTCATTGGAGAAACATGAACTTTCTCTTGCAGTTCCGTGCATATGTTTCTAAATGTTCCGCATTTTGTTTTCGCTCCGTAAAGGCGAAATCCTACACCTACAATATCAAGGATCTCAAGTAGGTGCTTGACGAAGCAGTTTGTAACGATCTGTCGTTCCTGCATGCCTTTACATGATGCAAGCAGGTGTGCAGTGTATTCGGAATAGGAAAGACGTTGGGTACCAACGAATTGTCAAGAGAAAAAAGACATTGCCAGAATGTTCAAAAGCATTTTCTCTACCAAAGCAAGCCAGGATCTTTTGAAAGCAATGGCTTTAAGGCAATAGTAGCTGTTTTCAATGCGGACAGAGAAACACTTCCTGGCATCCATTAGAAATACTATGCTTTGCAAGAAAATTGCAGGAGTTTAGACGTTCGTCACTTAAGTACGACTCCCACCAACGCCTTCTGTTTGTAAATGTCATTCTCTGCGGACTTACTACCAGATTATAGAATGGATGGTATGTAGTTATGAAATGGTGCCATCTTAGTGGTGATAGAAGGAAGAAGGGAGCAAACTTGTTCAAGTGATGACGGGCAAAAGATCTGCTACCGATGTACTGATTAAGATAATTTATTGCAACTGTCCAGAATGATGCAATCTCGTAGGGTGTACCTACCGGGGGCATGGAATAGAATGTGGCCATAGCCAAGACGGAAATTGTGACTATGTGAAAAATTGCCAGTGGAAGCTTATGATGTAGTGTTAAAAGTGTGGGAAAAGCAATGTGGTATAAGTGAAGCGGGGTGGATATGACAATGGTAATGGGTGTAAGGGTAGCCATTGATATTGTATAGGGTTTATTTGATATCACTCGTAACCCTTTCATGTGAAATATTGACCCTGAAATCCTGGGTAAAAATCCAAGATGCATTGATTTTTCATAAACACTGACCGAGTTAGTGCTTCACATGTAAATGGGAAATTACCTGTAAACCCCGAAAGGTAATATTCGAAGTTGACACTTTCCCATACTCGGATCTTATCAAACTTTTAGTATATTGTAGACTACACCCAACGTAGCACAACACCACCAAGAAAATCCGATTTTTGGAGATCAATACGTATATTGACCCGTCTAATAATATAGCGAAAGAGATCAAATAAAAAATGGACATATTAGACAGACGGATTCCTGTTTTGGACTAGCTTTGAAAATACGGCTAGAAAACTTGATGCGTGTAATACATATATAAAGTTAAGCTGACATAAAAATGTAGTTTAATCAGTATAAATAATTAAATATACTCCATTGTCAATACTAATATTGACAATGGCACCCACTTTATTATTCCCACTGGTAAACTGTTCTTCTCACTTTAATGCGTTCTGGTATTTTTCTAGACTACTTCAGAGCAACCCGTACATCTATTGCAGAGGGAAACAACACCTATTGAAAACGCCTTATTGTATACGAAATACGATTATCTAAACAGATAGATAGAAAGATAGATAGATAGATAGAGAGAGAGAGAGAGAGAAAGAGAGAGAGAGAGAGAGAGAGATCAGATGGCGGTTTCAGACTAGTCTTAAATGTTTAGTGTATAAATCGTAATAATATTCCTTATAGGTGTTGAACACATATTAGACGATCGATTTCCTAGTCACGAGGCAGTGTTTATTGGGTGCATAACATGAAAAGCATTGCGCTAGAAAAGCGTGAAAATTGTCAAAACGTAATTATTTTTAAAAACCATAATTTTTATAAAGTTTTTCAAAGATTAAGATCATAATACACTCACATATGCTAAAAATATCGCTCATGCACTTCATAGAGGAGTCTTAACTTATAAATCAAAGCACATGTGGCGTATTGAATAGACATCTGTTGGATATCATTCCAAGTTCTTGCAAAGCACGTTTTCTAAATCATCAATATAGTATATCGCGTCGATATTTCTGAATTTCTATTCATAAAAAGCTCCAAATACCATAATTGATGATATCAAATATGTGCTTTTTGGGGGTCAATCCTCCGGTGCCATGAAATCAGGACTAGATTGCTGAAAAACGTTAATGTAAGCTCTTGCTTATATTTCTCGTTTTTTCGCGACTACGATGTAGTTAGATTGTAGTAATGAATTGCTAAAGATTTTATAAAAATGTATATTATTCGGAAGCAGTTTACAATAATCTGTTTGGTTTAGGACAATGAGTTGTGTTATGATTGTGTAATTCTAATTTTTAAGAAATTTCGGAAAATGCCAAACAAAGTGAGTTTTTAAGATATTTGATGTTTTACTAGTTCAGCGTCTTGCATTGCGTTAGAGAATTATTAGTCTTCTCACCGTTACAAATATATGTTCCGCGAAAGTAATGATGACACGTAGTAGTAGTCACATAAGCATTAAATCCTACTATATATTTTATTTGTTTTTTGTTTTAATATGTTGTATTGTTTATTCGCATCTTTAAAGTGTGTAGAATATAACATTAGTTGGGTGTCCCCTGATGGAGGAAACATTTCTTCAGAAACAGCTGAGCCGCTCGCCAGGTCGCAGCCAAGAGGCTAAACTTAAGTAAATTTTCTTGCCACGTCTTTTATTTCGATTTCCTGATCGTGACGTATGTTCTTGAACACCTATAATAAATTAATAACCACTATTTTAGTTAGAATTTCTCATTTACAAATAGTTATTTCGAAATAAAAATGAAGGTTCTGCTTACATTGCACGTACAATACACCTGAAATGACTGCTCTCATAAATGGTGTAACTGTCCCGAACAACCATGGCATAAATAGTACAAATAGTTAAATAATTACGCAATATCAAGAACTCAGGAATTACTTAAAAACTACATGCTCTTAAAAAGAGATAACTAGTATACGGCTTGTGGTGAGGTAATTGACATCATTAAAATATCAAACAAAATACCTCGACACAATCCCTTGAAGACCAAGCTGTAGCGAAGTGCATATAACAGTCCTAAAAAGAGAAAAAATATCTACCCACCCCAAAAAACCAATTGGATCTAAATTTAACTAATTGCAAAATCAAGTGCAAGCCCCGTTATCTCTTCAAACTAGCTTAACTAAATACGTACAAGTTTATCAAATAATATTATGCTTTGAAACTTGTATCCTGTTCTAATATCATGCTTATTTATTATATGTTCAATAAATGAAATAAGGTATGAAGTGAGTTTTAGAGATTTTACTTTTGCATTATAGTCTAAAATTCGAATTCTGCCCAACAAAAAAATATCAAGCTGGCGACATCTCATAGCAGAAGTATTGTTGAGCCGTAGTATTGATTTACTCCTCTCCAGATGTTAGGCACAAGGCCAGTTTTTATCTTACTTCATCAGGTAAGATGTGACCAAGGTCGGGTCGGAAAAGTGGGGTTTAAAAATTGCCTGGGCAGCCCCGTCGGCATTCCCTGGTAGGGGCGCTTCAGACAGTAAACAATAAACTTACTCCTCCCCAAAGAGGGGAGGCGAAGCCTGGGAGGGTGGACCTCCTAGAACTGCACAGGACAGACCCATTGACCGGCGTAAGTCAAGCCTCGAAGGACAAGACAATACCAGTATGGGGTGCAGTATCCATCGGAACAGATACTACACTTTGATCTTAGCCAAATCCGTTGTAGCAGCAATACAATATATACGTTCTTGCTATTTTGTTTTTCTTAGTCTGAATGTGATCTTTTTACTACATAATTCTTTCATTTGTGCTTATTTGTAATGTTATTATATAGTAATAAAGTATTAATATCATCGTATCCCTCGTTTTCTTTTTTTCTTTATAATATTTTAAACTTATTGTTTATAAATTTATTTCGCCTTTGTCGTCTTCACACTCGGATTTTATTCTTCCTTTTCTTCTTTGTTGACTCTTATATTATATGTTTAAGCAATATTATTCAATTAAAGTTGTGGGCCATCTAGTTTAGTTTGAGAGATGGTGAGAAGATATCCGAAAACCCGTCTGCACTATTTCCCATATCACAGTCAAGAAGTTCGCCTCGACTTAGTTATCTGTCACATTTTGAATCTTATTGTTTCTGTTCATGCCCACACATCTTTGAACACGTTTACTAAATGTTTAACATTAATTCCTTGTGTAATTGTTTTATATACGTAGTGTATTTTACAAAACGTAGTGCGTAATATGTAAAGGATATAGGCTGACGGAATGTGGTATATTGGTTATTTATATTGCTCTCTCTCTCTCTATTTATCTCTCTATCAGTATAATATAAACCATTAATCAAGTAATACCGTGCGAGTTGATTTTCACGAGAAGGCTTCATGCCAAACCTTGGGAAAGGCCTTCGGATTATATATATATATATATATATATATATATATATATATATATATATATATATATATATATATCGGTTGCATTACATATTGATTTTAATCTACTTATAGCTGTCATAAACTGGTGCAAAACAACTATTTTCTAGAAAACTAGGTGTACCCACCCTGGAACGCGTATTCTTCCAGTATGTTTTGATGAATTAGAATTAAAATAATATTATAATATTTCGATAAATAATAATGAAATATCACCTACACACTGGCAAACTCGATATGATTTGATATAGCCTGTCATATAATACAATATATATATATATATATATATATATATATATATATATATATATGTATAGAGAGAGAGAGAGAGATATAGAGAGAGACAGAGAGAGAGATAGAGATGGAGAAAAGAGAGAGAGAAAGAAGGAAGAGAGAGAGAGAAGAAAGATTGAGAGAGGGAGGAGAGAGATAGAAATAAAGTAAAGTGATAGCCACATCACATTAACTCTTATAGACAACCTTCTGTACATCCATCATATTGATATTGTAGTGTGGGGATAAGATTTAATCTTGGCAAAGCAATAAGCACTCACGAGTATGTACAAGTAAATTAACTAAAAAGTTCATATTTTGCCAAGCTGGACGTGCGGAAATCGTTAGAATCTGACCAATACAAAGTGCGTTATTTTGACAGAAAAACCCTAGAGATATTCTCACTTGGAAATGGTGTTGTAAAATTATACTCTTAGAAACGACCTGCTGTCAATGTTGCTAAAGTGTCAAAAACGTTAATAAGGGGCAAACCGGTCCGCAAGTCAAACCTGTTTTATTTGACTTATATATATATATATATATATATATATATATATATATATGCTTATCTTTATTCATGCCGATATGTACAAGAAGCCGCTACGCTGGCATGTCGATGATATCGACCAATACCCTTTAGAAAATAAGATCTCATTAAATTTTGTCAAAATAAGATCTTTTATCCAAACTAGTATGTCTTTTTATCTAATAATTAGGATCTTTATTTGTGCCGATTTGATGAAATAACACATTAAGTGTATTACGATGTGTTTATTTTTTCAGTGGTTACACCTGAAACATTACGCCCGATAATTATTCCTCTAATCTCGTTTACAAAGCAAACTGGTGGCCCATAATATCAGCAATAAAATACAGTCCCTATTTAATTTCGTCACAGATTAGTCAGAGTTAGACACATTATCGGTGGTAAAATATGTAGGTAAAATCCAGCTCCCCAAAAAGAGGTATTCTTCATTGGTTATAAATACTACATTTTGATCGCTACTTGAAGGTCGAGAAATGGGTTGTCGATTTTTTTCGTTTTTTGAGTTTTAATAAGTTTGATTTTTGCTTTTGTATTTCTCTAAGCATGTGTGCAGTCTATATACCATTTTACGAATTATTCCAGAAATACTTTTGGCGATTGAAAGCGAATATCTGGAAAAGTTTTTACCTGTTCACCAGCCAAAAGGCTATCCTCAACTTCATTTTTTTCCCACGTCCTTTAGCCTGACATTCTGTTCATAACGTACTTACCTTAAACAGGTTTACTAAATTCAATGTCTTATATCTAATGGCAATTTCATATGTACGTAGCCTTATTTCGAAATTAAAACTACCTATTATACTTACTAACACGTACCACACATTGATGCATTACTATAAACCTAGTTATAAATAATACTTTTAAAAGTGTTCTAAGTAATCTAATTTGTTGAAACACAACAAGTATTCTATTATTCGAATACACCTATAAAAAAAACTTACATAAAACCTAATATGTGCTATTCAATAGGTTTATTTCAGAATAGAATTTTCTTATTTGTCGCATACATTTTGTTTCCTCTCAGTACAAAAGGTGGAATCGGTACAGTGTTGCACAGCACTTCAATCCTTTCAAATCTTTCAATTTGTAAAGTTTAAAGTTACGTTTACATTCGTGTTTCAGTTTCTTGTTTTCAATGCACCAAAGTAAATTACGTTCTTTTGTTAGCGACCAGTTCGTTATGTCGGCCATTGATTTCATTGATGTGTTTCTCTTCTCTTTTGTTAATTTTATTATTTCCTTTTTCCCATTCTTTCTTTACTTTAGAATCATCTCCCTTTTTTCTTAATTATCTTCCTTGTTATAATTTATTTACGATTCTATTGTACCAGATTTTTATGTCTGCTTACTAGCAGTACCTACCGCGCGTTGCCTGGGAGTTGTTGTTTTTTTCTCCTTTAATTCATCAAGTTTTCGTTGTTACTATAGCGTTTTTTATCAAATTATTATTATTTTTTAATATGATTTTGAAAATTTAATTTAGATAGTATTGTACGTTTTAGTTATGTAATTATTAATTGAGCACACTTATTTTAAAACTGTATATTTTTTTATACTGATGAGTCACACCGTACCTAGGTTAAACGTTACTAGATGATAATATCTAGTGAGATGTTCAGTTCACTTATAGAATGGTACGATGAGAGGATTAAGGAATACAATTTATTCACTAGATGACTGATCAGATATTTGTCGAAAACGCACTGTGTGTAGGTTGTAAGGTAAGATTATCAAACGTGCACAAACGTGTTCTAGAGGTAAGCATTTTCAAGGAAACTCTGTTCATTAAATATCCGTTTGATTATAGAAATATATCCGAGCTTCTACTATGAACACACTGATAGAAGAGTTAAAGCTTACCAACGTAGTTCTTATGAGAAAGGGGATGCAGAGAAGAGAAGAGAGCATCCCCAACTAGATTGCGATGCTGATTTCGTACTCTGTCAAGGAAGGAATGAGGGCTCTGAATGGCATCTACCCAAAGGTGGGAGAAGTACTTTATCTTAGGCAATATATTACTCTTTGTTCAAGTAATGTTTATTTTTATTGTTATTATTACCGCTTCAGAATTTCCTGACTACAAATGTAATTCTCTTTCTATATAAGTGTCGAATACGTCCAAATATCTTATAATGCTGCCTCCTCTATGGGTGTGATACACAAAAGCGTGTTCATACCTTGACAGCCTATGAAATCGAATTCGAAATCTAGTAGGGGTGAACACTTTTCTTAAATGTATTCCTAGTCTCAGAGAAGGGATATTTCTAGTCTATCTTTCGATATTTACGTGGCAAGTACTCGACTAAGCTCCAGTTTTTTTTGTTTCTCATAATAAGATATTCACAACAAAAACTCGTCCTTATTCCACAGAGAAAAACACCTCCATGTTCTAAGCGTCAGGTAAAATTTCCATAGACAGAAATTCTTCACAATATTTTATTACCGGTGGAAAAATTACCGCAGCAATCTGTCCTTGCATATTACAACTTTGTCTTCTTCAAATTCAATGTAAACAAAAACTGGCATGGACCGCCTCATAAGTAGTCAAACGTAGTTCATAAAAAATGGTCGATACTGTTACTCCGATAGTTTTCCCCCTCTTTTGACTGGAAATAATTCCTGTCTAATTAACTCTCATCCTCGAGTGGTCCTGGTACTTCATATGTTGTCTCTCTATCAGTAAAACAATATTTCATCGTGATATATGTTCTGTCTTTCACGCTTCGATTAGACGAGGCAGGTTTGGTTCTGTTATGCTAACTTTCATTTGATCTGACTCGCTAAACTTTGAAACCTCATTTTTTTTCTTCTCATGTTTAAATTTGTATTAGCATTTTTATTTAAATTTATAATACACTAATCCATCGGTCAGTTGTTGCCTTTCTTGTTGCTTTAATGATCACGTAGATTGTGAACTAGTAACCAATCACTGTTCCTTTGTGCTTCACGGGCGCCAGTTTATATTAACCAATGCACACTTGGTTACGACAATTCTTACACGATTTCGTCTCTTACTACCATAAAATAAACTGACAGATTCGCGAGAGACGCTTGCGAAAGCGGGCGCTGGCAGCCGGCCGACTTCATCTCCAATATCTATCTTACTCACAATTTTGGACACGGTTTGACTACATTGCAACAAAGCCTTCAGACAGCAATTCGAATGCACATATTACTTCTTTTAATGTTTGATTAAATAGTAAACATTGGTCTTACAGCATTTGCGCGAGAAACCCAGGAAGTGGGTACGTGGTCAAAAGCTTTTTTCTTTTACGATTAAAAGAACCAGAATCTACGGACCCGCAAGTGCAAGCTCTTACAAAACCATTTTCGAGAGGAGACTATGCGCACACATCCTCATTCTGTGCTCACTCTACGTCCTGTTGAATATCATTATTATTTACGAAAGTAAAGTGTTAAAATACATACACTGTTTTTATTCTTTCTCTCTAAAACGGTTGCTCCTAATTCAATTTCAGCGCTTGTTTTAGAGTATTATTTTTACATGTTTACGTGCGAGAATTGGGCATTCTGTCGCGTACAAAATTTCACACATAGTGTGTAACATGCCACGTTTACGTTTTGAATATCACTATTATGTCGGTAATAAGATTGTAGATATGAGCAGGCGTGTATGACCCTATGCATGTATGACCCTATGCATGTATGACCCTATGTATTGCTGTATTTACCAGCTTAAGTTTGAAAAAGTATTGTGTTTTGCTGTGTTTACGATGTATTTTATTTAAATTGTATTATTTGGATTATTCGGACTTCTATTTTCATGTTGGATTTTATTCTCATAACGTTTGGCATTCACTGTCTTCTCTAATGCTGAAGATTTATGTAGTACTCTTCAATTTGTGATGATTTTTAGTTTGGCAACGAATACAGTGCTTAGCAATACACAGTTCTTAGTGACTGTCATATAGAGGTAAAATATTCAAGCACGAGTATATTCCATACTAAGAATATAATAGAACATTACTGAAGACATTTACCCGGACATGCGTTAAGAAAAAAGAAAAACATGTATTTCCGTAGATTAAATAAAGTGTAAAAAAGTGTCGAAATTAGCTGGATATTACCGAGTTAATATTTAACTGCCCTCCTACAAGTGCAGAGTTAAATAGAAAGGCGCATTTTAATGTGGGTAAAAGCTAGACCACTAAACAGAAGTACGTTTACATTAGGAAAAAAACATTAAAATTGCTTTACTCTAGAAAGATTTCTCTTTTACTGAACGAGGACAAAAAAGGTGAAGTGTAATATAAAAACAGATCCTTTACTTTGCTTTCAGCCAAAAGGCACGCACCTGGATGGGGGTTATATCGTCTCAAAGAATAACATATGTGATGAAAAAGGTGTCCTCAGTTATACAGGTAATGTCACGTATTAATCATCGTATCAAGATTCCGACTCATATGTTTGTCTATCCCACTTTTGTATACAATATCATTTTGTATCCGTTCATCAGTCAATAATGTTTATGTGTTCCTACCTGCTTAAAACAACTTGACGTGAAAATATGTTAGCCCCTCGATCTGTCATTCTTAATGTTTAACAAGCCGCGCGTGCGTGGTCCCCCCTGTATGTGACTCGATGTGGCGAGTGTAAAATGCAATTAATTTGGGGAATTTGGGGAATTTGTAACCCCCCCCTTTGATTCCCCGGAGGCGCGAACCAGAATGTGTTGAAGGTCAAGGATGCTTAATTTATATCCATGACAATTGTTTCTACATTTTGGCCAAGTTTCAGTAAAATCGAATGGATGGATCAAACGTTATGGGAGAAAAGGGTCATTTTTTGCCATTTTGGGGACCTTTGAACCCAAGTGGGTAGAGAACCAGATGTTTTCCAAGGTCAGCGATACTTCATTTCTATTAGGAACAATTTCCTCCACATTTTGGCCAAGTTTCCGAGAAATTGAATAAATGGATTAAAAGTTATGTGGCTAAAAATGTCATTTTTTGCAATTTCGGGGCCTTTTAATCTTCTGGGGGGCTAACCAGATTTTTTTCAAAAGTCGGAGAATGTCACTTTCTAACCTGACTTAAGTTACAACTTTATGCAAAATTTCAGAGAAATTCAATCGATGGTTGCGGAGAAAAATCCGGACGGACGGACATGTCTCAAAACATAAGTCCAATGACCTATTATTAAGCTAATTCTCTAATTGAATGGGCAGATCGTAATATCTCTCGTACTTACCTCACAAGCAACAACCAAGTTGCAGTCAGCATTACAGACACATTAAAGCTCACTATGGTTATTGCTAACTTGTTTGCGCGGGCTTTTGCTGTGATCTTCCAAGACCTATGAAAATACCTTTCCTCGAATGAATATTTCGTATTCATACTTTAGAAAATACAATTAACAAATCTGATGGAAGGAAGCTAGTCATTTATTCGACAGAATTGTCGTTCAAGGTCAGTGAGAAGCGGACAGGGTACATAGTGTGCATTCGACGCCTCGCGTGCTTTGAAACGGACTAAGCTTGCTATCACCCGCCTTTTAAAGCCATATGAACCTGTATCACTTTTTACATATTCCGACAGTCTAAATAATATTCAGCTTCATTGCCTGTTATTCGCAACTAATTAACATAAATGATCTATACGTTCAATATGTAACACTTGTATACACATCTATGTGTCGAACGATATAAACTAGTCTCCGGTCATTGACCTTTTTGGCTAGGAGAAAGGTGTAGTATCTGTTTTTGTACTATTCTTAGTGAACGATTTGTTCGTCTATATAAAGGCATGTTTTATTTATTTTTGTCGTTATCGTGAATTCGTCTTTTAAGGAAGCTGGAGTTTCCTACTGTTGTGGACCCGTTCAAGGGTACCAACAATGAAATAAAAGAACAACAGGTTTAGAGATAATAATAACGAATTGTATTGAACAGATAAATTATACACAAATCAGTGTTGGCAGTGCTAGTGCCTAAATGTGGTACAAATGTTCTCCCGGCAAAAGCCGGTATTTATGATAGCCGGTTGCTACCATTTAGTTAGTAAAGGGTAGGTAGGTTCACCCACAACACCTACTTTGTGTCTACTTCTGCCCGTGAGGAGGCAAGTAATTTGGGGTGTTACATTTTTCAACTGACTTAACGATTACTCAGACTTTGGAAGAATATAAAACATATGTGTTGTACTCGGTTAGTGAACGTAAAATATATCGAGACTTATGTAATTTTTAATTATTGTTTAAATCAAGAGTGATCCTTTTTAAAGAGTTCGACTTTCCTTAGATTAAACCGACGTTGTGTCTAACTATGCCTTTGTGAAAACGAAAGAACATTGAGGCTAAACCAAGTTTCATTTCGAGTCTGACTCATGTATTTACAGAAGAAAACCTATTCTTTCGTGTGGAGCCGATAGTATTACACTAGTCCGGATATGAATTGAATAACACGCAGACGAAATTGACAAACGGACGAGCTAAACCAATATAAATATAATAAAAAAAGGATTCATCAAATAAAAATAGAAAGTGAAGGCAACCGTTTAGAAAAAGTTCTTAATAAAGAAAAATATAAACGAAACCAGTAATTCGAAAGGTGATAAAAGACAGAAATAAAATAGTGATTTATCAATCAAACCCAACAGATAAAATAAGAGAACAATTGAATAAAAGAAAGGAAAATCAATAACAGAGTAAGAGCAGACGGACGCCAATGTATGTCATCAACTCTTCTATAAAAAAGTATATATATATATATATATATATATATATATATATATATATATATATATATATATATATATACGTTAGGCTCGTAATTCTATGCTCGAAGCTACGACCTGCGTTCGGGCCAATGCGACCGCTTGCAACCACGACTCCTGCGCCGAAGAGAGTAGAAACCACGAAACAACATCGTCTGAATGTGTAAAACACATTAATCTGAAAGAAAATGTTTTATAGTTTATAACCCTATCAGCTTAAACAGTCTTAATAGTAGAGCCCTGTTTGAAGTTCCGCTCTAGGGTCTAACACTATCAACAAGATGACGCTTGCCCCCGTCTTTTGGGTAGGTGTATATTAATTTCAATTACTGTATGTTTTTATTTCTCGTAACGGTGTGAGCTTGGGCGTTAGGCATGTAACTCTAGGCTCAATCAACAAGCTGCGTTCGAGTCCATTGCACCGCTTTCAACCACACCTCCTTCACTGATGAACGCCTCGTCTGTTGGTATATATATATATATATATATATATATATATATATATGTATATATATCAATTAAATTTGATGTACATATAATAGAAATTATAGGTAAGTGGTTTTTGTTATCACCCGTCATCAGAATTGCTACCATGGGAAAGAATCGAACCTACAATATTACTGTTTGCAGGCTGGCGTTTTGTAAGAAGGTCCCAGACACATTGCCGGAATATGTACGATTTTTATCGCCATAATATAACGTATTTGTTCGTTATTGATTTTACTGGCGATATAATTATACTATTTTTCTAGTGTTTGTCCACTTCTCAATCTATCAAGAACATTGCATAAAGTTGCCCTTTTGAATAGGACGTGATATAATTGTATTTACTTTTAATCTTATTTTATATATACATATTTAACAATTAATTTGTATGTACATATAAAAAGGAATCTATGGACACGTGTTTCTGGCTATCAGTCGTCTCTAAGATTGGTTTCTGGGCAAGGATCGAACTTACAATATAAGTGTTTTCAGTCTGGCGTTTTGCCACTAGACTACTAACACTTTGCCAAAATATGTAAGATTTTTTATCGCCAAAATTTTACGTAGATGTTAGCCATTGTTTTTACTGGTGAGAGAAGCATAGTTTTTTAAATTTTTATTTCTATTTTCAAAGCGGTAGAAAAGCGGTTTGTATAGCACGTGTAATTATTTTTATTTATTTTTTTATTATTTTATATACATATATGTATTAATTAAACTTTACAACATCCATGGACACATGTTTCTGGCGAGCAGTTGTCATCACTATGTTTACCCTGGGCAAGGATTGAACCTACGATATTACTGTTTTCAGTATGAAGTTTTGCCACTGAACCACAAACACTTTGCCAAAATATGTACGCTATTTTATCACCATAATTGTATGTAGTTCGTTCTTGTTATTGGTATTACTGGCAATAGAAGCATACATTTTTCTTGGTATGTTTTTACTACCTTATCAGTAGAGAACATTGCATTAATTTACCCTTGATAGAACTTGTAATTTTATTTTTTTTTAAATTATATATATATATATATATATATATATATATATATATATATATATATAAATTAATGTTTACGTACGTATACAATTATTTTCTTATTAACCAGCCATATTTAATGATAAATAAATAACAGTCATATATTATTACAAAAATACAAACTTTCTATACACAGATGTTACTTTTCTCATTAAGTCACCATATTTTCATGTTTTTACTCTACTGATCTTGACTTTGTACAACTCACTTTATCGGATTTTGTCATTTTGTCTGTTATTTCTGTTATTTCTTTTAAAAATTAATTTCCTTTACAGCCAATAAAAGATTCGGAAAGGCATTGCTCTCGTCCTCCAGCGCGAAAAACTTCTTTTACTCTCTTATACTTTTCTAATTCTTCTTTCAAAATTAAATTTCATGACTATTAGAAACTTTGTTACACGCATTAAGCCACACCGGGCAGAATGGAGATCGAAACCATATAACAGAGCTGGACATTTAAAATAATGGCTGACACAAAATACAGAAGCCCGAAAATTGAATGGCGTTCACGTGATTACAAATCTCGTTTCAAACGAGACAAAAGAATAGAACCGATGCGAGAATTAAACTGTTGGGTAATTAGGATCTACGTTGGGTTGGTCGATTGAGTGTCTTCCTTTGCTAGGTTGATTTTGGCGGGAAACCAGGACAGATCTTCACAATGTTGACTTGATGGGCTCGAGGCGATATGTGCGTTTCTTAATTAGGATGCAAGTGCGTTGACAGGTGAGTGTGTGTATAATCACATTCTGACATGTACAATGAATTGTGAATGTATACAGTATGTACGGCACACACATAACAACATACACACAGATCTATCTCCATGAAATAAGATATATATTTGACTGGTTGCTATGCTTCTAGAATAAAAATGTACTACATATTTTTTAAGTGTCTGTACTCGATATGAATTTTTCGTGAGCGATATAATTAAATACATGAAGTTCAGAATGTAATATCTAAATGCGAAAGTGTTTTTCAGTTATCACTCATATATTAGTATAAACACGGATTACTGTTATTTAAATCAATAATACAACTTACCATCGTTATAATATATATATATATATATATATATATATATATATATATATATATATATATATATATATGTATGTGTATATATATATATATACTAGTATCATTAAAAATAACAGACATCTTGTGTCTGGTTATTTTTTCTAAGATCCTTTCCGTTTTTCTGATTAGGTTCTTAGTTTCAGACGGAAACTGGCTGATAAAATTGCCATAGCGCTTTCGGACCCTTCCAGGTCCATCGTCAGTGGAGCAATGTTAACCAGGCATAGACCTAGGAGTGAATATATATTCTATTTAGGCGGGAAAATAAAGGACTGTGTTTTATGTAAATTTATATGTATAGGCATTTGAGTATATTAGTACTACTAGTATAGTTAATCTTGTTAATAGCTGGTTTTTCTGTTTTAATGTATAGGGCTTCGAGTATGTGGAGTTTAAGTGTATTAGTATTTTGTGCGATTATTTTTGTGTTATCTACTAGAAGTTTACGGATATGCGAACGGGGGCAGGAATGCTTTTTATAGAGGTGCTGGGTTATTGCGGAGTCGTTAGATAAATGCATAGTTGATCTTCTGGATAGCGTCGTAACATTCGACCCTATGTATACATTTTCATGATTGTCGGAGACACATTCTCCTAAAGGGCATTTACACTTGTATACAAGGCCGGTCCTATGCAAGAACTCTAATCCGGGGTGAAGAATTATTTTTAACAATCAGATTGGTAGTTTTAGTGTTATTATAATAGATAATTAGTTTTAATTTATTGTTTGGGTCGGTGGGGAGTACGTTTTTATCTATAATGTTTTTGACAATCTTTAATGATAATTGTATAAAAGAAAAGATGCTGCCATATATATATATGTAGTGGAGATTAAAGAGTAAGAGCGAATCTTTAGACTGCCTAATTACCATAACTATGTTTTAAACCGTTCATAAAAAATTAATGTTTGATATTATTAATTTGAAAATGTATTGACTTATGTGTGATATCTATATGCAATAGTTTCGTCAATATTGACAGTAATTAATTAATCTTATTTTATAAATAAATCCGTAAAATATCTGAAAAATCATAAGTTTTAATTCCATGGTCTCGCTGACGACCATACCGAAGGTCAAGTGCTCACTACAAGCGGGGCAGCAGCGAAAAGAGAATGAGAGGAAGACTGTGGCTGTCTCACTCCCTCTCGTGCCCCTTTATCCCGCTTACTTTTTGTATATTTTTTATTCAACGTGAGAAATCCAGAAATAACATGTTTATTAAGTGTATGCATAACTTATAAATGTTAACAACAAACTTATGTTTTAAATATTTACAAAGACAGTTTCACTATTTTCATTGAAAAATGAAAACAAAAGTTTAGTAGCACTGTAATCGGCCTAGATTATAAAGAATATTCGTATGTTAGTATGACTGTAGATTTACATCCTCTGCGAAATCCCCCCCCCCCGAAAAATATCATACTGTGAGCACTCTCAAATACTTGTCGCAAATAAGGAAAAAAAACAATCATTTTAGAATTTAAAGTGGAGGACAATGTTCGTATATGAATTCAATTTTTCGGACCAGTCAACTAAATTATTTTTTGTTATGACCGTTAAATCAGCTGCGTTTTTAGAGGTGGCGCTACGTTTTGGAAGATTACGTGTGGTTTTATTACCATGTCACTCGGACTTATGATTAGTGGTAAAACAATTGTTAAGTTCTCTAAAAATGATACAATGACCTTGAAATTGTAGAACACACTTTACGTTAAATGTATATGCAACTGATCTGTTACTCTAAATTCTAAAATATTTGTGTTTCTTACTGTCATCGCCTAAAAATGCAGAATGCTATTATTTAGGGGGAGGGTATTAATGGAGGGTGTTAATCTGTCAATTTACTAATGTTTTATCTTATACATTTTTTAACGCTCCTTTTGTATTTTAATTTTAAGGAATTGATTTTTCTTTTTTATGTACCTATCCGGTTAAAAGTAAATAAATAATGTTAAAATGATCTAACGAATTAAATTCCTTATTTTTATGGTATAAATAAACATATTGAAAGCTTAGATATTAGTGTAGTCAACCACCCTCTAACCACAAGATAGCATGAGTTTCTACATTTTGAGGCGATTACGTGTAGATATACTAAAATATCTGGTTGAACGATAAACAACAAAAAAGTATTTTAGAATTTAGAATGGAAGATCAGTTTCGTATATAAATGTACGTAAAATTATCCTCCATTTTTGTTCTATTTTAAGTTTATAGTGTAGTTAACAATGTATATTGCAATTAGAGATATACTCTGTTATTTTGTTTGGGAGGTGGGGTGGACTTTTTGTTTGTATTGCCTTGTAAGTCGAACTGAGAGTTAGTTTTAAAAAATATATAAACGGTCTCAAAACACGTATTCTAAAAACTAAACATTTTAAATCTAAAGAATAGCAATCACATTCGATTAAATTCTTTGAATCTTTGATAACTCAAACCCTCTAAATACTTACAAATAATATTCAAAATTCTCTAGATCTCGATCATATAAATATATCGAAAGAAAACGAAGCGACCCAAACATATTTGAAAATATGAAATAAATCATATTCGTTTTCGTATCGTATTGATGTGTAAACTGTAGATAACTTTTAAGTGATTGATGTTTAAAATTAGAAGCAAGTTTATCACAAAATTATATTTTTATGTAAGTCGCTCTATACAAATTATTAATCCACTGGTATTACTGGTCGCTCGTAGCTTATTAAAACAGCCTTACGCTAGCGAGCTCAATGATTATCTAACACACACACACACACATATATATATATATATATATATATATATATATATATATATATATATATATATATATAAGGTTCATACAACAAAAGATATGATATATATATATATATATATACATATATATATATATATATATATATATATATATTATCTATTATCCTCTGATGAAAATAGTTTATGTTTTAAAATCCAAGGATTAAGGATAGGAAGCTCCTTACTTGTAATTTACGATGTTCTAATAATTATGGCACCGTTAAAATTTTGTATACTTATATTTCATCTCTAGTATTATATATATATATATATATATATATATATATATATAAATATATATGTATATATATATATATATATATATATATATATATATATAATATAGTAAATTAAAACATAATATTTAATTTAGAAAAACAATTTTCCATGATGTTTCCATACGTTAGTTTAGAATAACACCTTGTTTAGTATTTGAAATAGTTCCAAAGTTTTTTGTTTTTTTTAATAGATTTTGCTTTTAGTCAATTAATCAATAAAGTTCTTTTGTACGTGTGCCTTTTTATCCTATTTGAAATTAAAATTTAAAAAATAGAGTAGACGATAGTTAGGTATTCTTACTGAGAGTAATATACTGACAATTAAAACATATTTTTTCACCATTTCACTATTTACTTTCCTTTTCCCAAGGACAGAGTTAGACGCAAGTTCGAATTTGGATGTGCAAAAAATGTAGTTCCACAAAATGATGAAATTTGACTTGAGACAAAAATAAAAAAATTACCAATAGAAATGGGTAACATCCATTAGCGGAAGACAGAAAAGATGAGGTCTAGTATCAGATGCTACAATATGCTTAAATATATTTCTCACGTAATGAGAGCATTTGCTGCTTCCAGGGTCGGATGTTATTTTTTGTAGTCGGAGATCTTTGTGAATTTCAAATAGTCTCATAAAATTCATCATAGTTACACTTGTATAAAACAAGTAAGAACTGCAAAGTCAAGCTGTAATACGAAATGTAGGTACTTTAATTTAGAGAGACTATTATTCACGAACTTTCAAAAGTTAAAATCGTTTTGAACTTGCAGTCGGCCCATAGTTGTATTTATACTTCAAAACCACGTTGTTTTAGGCCAATTAATAAATCAATCCACTTTGTAGGCGTAAGATGTTTTGTCATTTAAAATAAAAATATAAATATGAACATGATGGGAGATAGTATAGGCTTACTAATGAGAGTAATATATGAATAGTTAAAAATCGAAATATAGCTCAGGGAATAAGATGTGTTGGTGTTTTATGGGTCGTTGTTTTTTTAATCGGTGGTATGTGTCGATTTTCAATTCTAACACAGCATGATTATTTATTTAGTAAAAACAGTTCAAAATTGATAGCTAATCTATAAAAAGTACTGGTGATGTTTTCATTAGAAAAATGATTGTTCATCAAACTTCCACGGATTAAAATTACCTCGTTTTGAACTTGCAGTAATTTCAAAGTTTCCTCAATATGTACTACGCCATACTATTCTGGGGTAAATTCATAAATCTAATTACTTCGTAAATTAAAAAACAAAACAACAAAATAAGAGATGTTAAGAGTGTCTAACCCTCCCAACTCACACTAAATATCTCCCCTATCTACTTATGCCCGAATGATTGATACGTTTTAAATGAGCGTAATTTAAGTTGGCACTAATGCAGTTAAGTGGCTTGATTCATTGCTCGCACACATTACCCTACTTCCCCCTGACAACGCTAACGAGATTCTCTAAGTTTGTATTGTTTTAAACACTTTGAGTATGTTTATATTTCTATTCACTTATGTAAAAAAGCCGCGTTGAACTGAATACTTTAAATGTGTTGAAGGAACAATGGTTTGTTCTCAGACGTCAAATTATGGTTGTGTTTAGTCGTAACGAAATACTAAACTGATTTTTATGTAAATATGAATGCTTACATTTTCCTTCCGTATGTTTTTGTATTCATAAATCATTGTAATGCCCTTGACCTGTTGGGTCATACCCACTATTTTCTCACTTTGATTTCATTAAAAACATCATAATCGGTGACCTATTAGGTAAAAGATGTTTATTGCATAAATAGAAGTAGCTTATTTGTGTCTATTAACATAATACATACACATAACTACATATACATAAATACATATACATATACATATACATAAATACATATACATATACATATACATAAATACATATACATATACATATACATAAATACATATGCATAACTAGATAAACTTCTGTCTCAGAACGGGTGCAATGAATTCCCAGAATAGAGCAGCGGTGCGCCAGGTTTTTCTTACATAGATTAAAACAAAGATAATTTAAGTTAATAAAAGTTGACCTAATGGCTCGAATCTTTATTCTAATTTTGATAAATATCTATTGAACAATTTTTATTTCTGTAATTAAAAAAAAATAGGACTTAAGATAAAGGGGTCTTAAAAAGAAATTAAGATTCAGGGAATCTTGTGTAATTAGTATTTTATAACTACAGATCTTTTGTTATGCGCATCTTAAATATTTGAATTTAAAAAATGGGAAGTTGTGCCTATATCTAAAACTATTTAAAGATCTTCTAAAGAAACTGAAAGCTTAGAAATATTTCTTAATTACTGTTTACGTTGTTAAACTTTCTGAAAAAACATAGCTCTTTTGATTATCATGTGAAGTCTTAGCCTCATTAAGGCTTCCTTTTGTATAAAACTAAGTAAAACAAGATATAGCTCTCAAAAACACCACCGTTATGTTTTGAAACTGTGTTAAAAATAAATAATGATTTGTTACTATGTGTTGTGAAGTTGCTCAACAGTAAATAATAAATAAAGGAAGTCAAGTCGAGGGTTGGTTTAACAAGTGTATTAACAAAGTACGAAAGTGACTAGCACTTGGCTAGACAGTTACAAGACTGTGCTTTGTCTTCTCTGTGTCTCTGGTGACTCGCACTATTTATAGTGACAACCGGTGTAGTTTCTCCTGTGTAAGAACGGCCGGTGTAACACTTAGTTTAGAAGTGAACACTGTGCAAATATCTGGACATATACAGTGGTTTAAATTCTTAAAATTGCTCGTTCAATTTATTTCATACACTAACAATACACCATCGTCGATACTATTATTTATTTTGCTGTCTAATGTGTTCTGTCCCACGCGTGAACATTCCTCGCTTTTATCAGTTCGCCTAACCGTTATGAAAATCACCATCCAGGTTTCCATGCACGCCACATGAGATTGTGTGTCGCTTACGCGGGTGATTTGGCTCTGTCAATTTCAGTTCAAAAATCCGTATTGATTAGTCAATTAGTTTCGGAGTGAATCGGTATAGAAATTTAAAGTACATATACACATACCTAACACGACAAAATACTGTCTCAGCCACACGGGCATATGATGTTTGCTTTATCCTTCACACAACGCCAAAATCTTTGTAAATATTTCCTTTCCTCTACTTTATGTTAAAATCGTATCAGCCAATCTTGTTTTCTCTACATTGACTATCATGTAATCGCCTGGTGACATTTTTGAGAAATATTATATTTGGGATAATAGTACATATACATATCGAGGAAGTAGGTTATGGTCCGGTGAGTGTGAAGCCCTTTCATCTAGTGATAAGACGATCACTAGAGATTCCTTAGATGTTATTGAACGCCGTAGGATATTCATGAGCATAAGTCATGAAATGAACCCGTAGTCTATAACTGCCGATCTGCTAAAGGATTCAGTTCTAAATGTCGCATAACGTGGGAGAATTATTGGATCCCCCCATATCTTTTTCGTTGATATCATAATTAAATGCATGATGATCATATTTATAATGATACTAATCAGACACATACTTTTATTCGCAGTACACCTGTTTACCTTCAAAATTTCGTAATTATTTAGAAATATTTAACCTTATTAACTAGACGATTTAAAATAGGTTATTCTAAATGCAGACACGTGCGGAAGGTTTTCTTCTATTTCGTATAATTCAATAAATTTAACAAAATGCATCAATCATGAGAGTAATGTAGAGTGGATACACTTACAAGTGTTTATTGGTTTTAATTTTAAACAATAATGATCTATTTTACACAATGACACAGATAAGTTATATAATTTACTAATTTCATAATCAAAGTTCGCTTTTCACGTTCCTACTTGCTGTGTTGTATTTAAATCATGGAAAACTCAAGTATAGAGTGACCTATATAAGAACGAAATATGGTTGCATTGCAGAAGCGATTGTGAAGTTTATAAACAATTCAATGAGTAGCATTTTAAGGTTCATCTTTGTATAACTGTTTATTTTAGTTGATTTGATCTATAACTCGAAAACACTAGAAATTTAAAAAAAAATAGGAGTGTTAATATGTGCTTCAAGGTTTCAAGCAGAAGTCCTCGGCGATTCCTAGACAAAACCGGATATTCCTGCTAGTTATAAAATGAAGTGCATAAATGTGATATAGTTGGTATTTTATTTACTTTTCCACTTGAATTCACCCCTGAAAAGTCACATTGCCGTTGAGGCGTAAGGGGATTGCGAAATATCTGTTCACATCTAACTTACATTTCTGAATATCGGTAGAGTCAGGGAAACAGGGAGCAGGGAAGGAGTGACAAAGGCTAGCAGCTGGAAGAAAAAAGCTATTAGAGTTGAAAGCCATTCAGCATCTGGGGACTTCCACAGTAAATGGATGCCATTTAGCTGATTGTAAGTTGGCCAGGTGTATTTAGGTCCAGGTGCACTAGAGCAGCCAGTTCATCGAAGCACATACCATAGGTGCACTTGTAAAACAAGCATAGGGATGCAACATATCGGCGATGGGGCAGGGCTTGAAGCTTTATTTATAATGATGGACCTATTAGATAAGATACTCGTTTTGAGACCCTATCCAAGAATAAGACACTAGTGGTTGGTGCACCAGCCCAGATGTGACCACAATACTCCATGCATGAGCTGAGGGTCGCTTTGTAAAGATACAGAACACTGGCATGTGCGAAAAGTGTTCTGGCACTGTAGAGGGAACCCGCTTTCTTTGCAGCTGTCTTGGTATTGTCTTCTATGTATTTGTTCACATTCCTGTTAATAGTGAATGTTAGTCTGAGGAGTTTGAACATTAGACTCTCAGGTAGGGTGTTTTTAGCCACGGCTATATTTGGTTTCTTGTTGTTTCTAAAGGATTGCAATTTGTCTATAAAATAGAAAGAAATGATTTTATCCGTTCAATAGATTGCATTCAAACTGCAAACAAATATTTATACGGCGAGGAAGCAACGATCGCAGAGATGTATCGGATGTTTAGTCAGGTCTTACATATCAGTGTTCCTATGCTGACTTTAATCTTAATCTGTAATATGTATTACCGATTTCTCAAACACATGCCCATACCCATAATAGGCCGGCTAGACGCAAGTCTGACTTCTTGAACTGGAGGCCAGTCAGTCACCAGATAAACTTTTAGGTAGTAGCAATTCGTTTTCACTGGTCCAAGCAAATTTTATTCCGAAACTAAATCAAACTTATTTCAGCTGAGGTTCTGTTATGTTATCATTATTTACAGGCAATTTTTAAATAGCCAGAGTGCTCTAATTCTCGAAAGCTGTTTTTTCCCCACTCTCCCGACCTTGTGTCACATCTTACCTTGTGGGAGGAAGATAAATAGAGTCAGAATTTTTTTATTTATTTAAATGTAAACGGCTCTGTCCATTAACGAAATATCACTGTTACTTTTTTTAGTTTTAAAAAAGTATTGTCTTTTAGAATTTGTTAATAAATCGTACATTCTGAATTTCAAATCTTTTAAATATTCTTAGGAAATATACTATAAATGTTTTAACGTTTTATTTACATGTAAACAGCTCTGTTCATTGACGAAATATCACTTTTTTAAGTTTAAAAACGTATTGTCTTTTAGAATTTGTTAATAAATCGTACATTCTGTATTACAAATTATTTATATATTCTTAGGAAGTTTACTTTATTTACATGTAAACAGCTCTGTTAATTCACGAAATATCACTTTTATTTTTTTAAATTTTAATATGTGTTGAATATTTCTCAATATGCTCAAAAAGTGTTGTCTGACATCCTATCAAGGCAATTGTGATAAGTAAAATAAAGTTCGAGTGTTTCGTATCCCAAAAGATCAAGATGAGAGAGAAAGATGGTTAAAGGTAATACCAAGAGCTCACACTCCTTACCAATCAGACACTGTTGTTTTTGAAAGGAATTTTCTACCTGGTTATGAAACTGTGTTTGTTATGGGAAAACACGACCCACAGATCCTCCATCAATATTAAATAATTTGCTATCAAGTGTGATACCAAGTCTTTTATCAAAAGCAAAGACAACAAAAACAAGTTTCGCTTCACAAAATGATGAGTTTGCCAATTTCTTAGATAAAGATAGAATTGATCATTTTACAAATGTGTGTGCTGATATTGACCATCATGATTTTGCGCCAGGAGTTACCTGCTACAATTCTAACAATCAACAGTTCATCCAGTCTTGTCATTTTTTTACTGAAAGTATTCCGATTTTTTATTATTAAAATCTTTGAAAACTTTACGTTACAATGTTACCATGCAAGTATACTTACACACATTTCTTCTCTGTTGAAAAAACAGAATAAATAAGTTTCAACATTAGTCTCAAATTGAGAAAGCAATTTGTTACCTTAGTAACTTGAAAATTGAACTAGAGAAACAAGTTTTGAGACAACATATCGAAGTTATGTCACGACGAATAGTTGGCAAAAAAGTTTACGAGTCGGAAATACTTGTCCGACCATTCAAACATTTTGCCACATCTCGGTCTCTGTATAACAAACTTCGAGATCATTACAAATTACCCAGTATGAAAACACAAGTGAATATGACCTAAAAGGTTTCGAAGGTAAATGATCTGAATTTTCTTGGTAATGTGTTTAGCAATCTGTCAGATAAACAGAAATAATGTATCATCCTAGTTGATGAAATTCATGTTAAAGTAAGTTTGCAATATGGTGTTTCCAAAGATTCTAAGAGGCATTAGCAAAAACTGTATTGGGTATTATGATCAAATGTTTAAATGGTGGACCAAAGTTTTTGATTAAGATGATTCCAGTGCCAAACAAAATTCGTAATTTTTGTTTGAAAATTTTAGAAATGTTAATTTAATCAATCATTCCAAAGGTAATGTAATTGCAGTTATTTGTGACAATAATCTGACTAATCAAGCTTTATTCAAGAAATTTGGGTTACTAAAAATGGTATATACTTGCTTTTCGATTATGTACATATATTTAAATGTATTCGAAATAACTGGATAACTGAAGCTTGTTCAGAATTGCTGTTGTATTCTGATGTTAAAGAAGTGATAGCCAAATGGAAAATAGTGAAACAACTTTTTGCGCATGAAAACAATCAATTTGTTAAGTTATTACAACTAAGAGAAGTGGCAGTTCTTCCAAAACCAGTTAAGAGACAAAACGTTTCCAACTCATTGAAATATGCATTTGCCTTTGTTTATTCAAAGTTACCTGTCTCTTCATTTATAGGAATTCATCAATAATTGCAAATTGATCAATTAGCTTATTGTGGTTCTAATTATTTGGTATGTAAAATACATAAAAACATCAAACTAATCTCACAGGGGAATTTCCCCTTTGTTTGCAACTTCTATATCGCATATTTAAGAAAATTCACATGGCTCCCAGTAAAAGACACCAGTTGCATGATTGTCTGGCCTGTAGTAGGGATGGCCATGGTTAAACATCATTCATCAATAATAAAATATTTGCTTGCAAAAATGAGATCGACGAACAATCCGTATACAAAATAGAACCAATTTATTATGTACAAAATATTACAAACTTACAGTACAATTAGTTTATAACCGTCGATAGTTAGCATCCAAGTATGACACAGTTACTCTGGACCTCTTAATTTTCTGGATATACCTCCAGAGTCTTGCTTGACTACTCACATATTGCACATTGGCTCTCAATGATCTACTGAGTATTGCTTTACCTCCCAAGTATTACATAATTAATCTGGACTTTCTGATACTTGCATGCACTCGTGAGTATTGTGTGACCTCCAGAGTATAGCACAGCGATTTGAGACTTCCTAATGTTTGCATGTCTCCTGAATCATGCTTTCCCTTTATAGTATTGCACAGTGACTCTGGACGTCCTGATTTTTATATTACTTCCTGAGTCTTGCTATAACTTCCAAGTATTGCACCACAGGTACTATAGACACTGATTTCGGCATGATCTCCTGGGTCATTATTGAACTCCTGCGTCTTGCTTGGCCTCCGGAGTATTGCACAGTGAATCTAGACTTTCTGATTGTTGCATGTTAGCATGAGCCTTGTATGGCCTCCCGAGTATTGAATAGTGACTGCACCTCCTGTTTCTTGCACGACCTCCTGAGTCTTCCTTGACCTCCCGAGTAATCCAGTATACATCTGTAATTCCTGATTTTTGCATGACATTTTCTGAGTCTTTCTTAACGTACAGAGTATTGCATTTTAATCCTGACTTGATGAGTTTCGCATAGCCTTCTGTGTCATTCGTGATTGAATTTTGACTTCCTGAATTTTGCATGACTTCTCGAATCCTTCTGGACGTACTGAGTATTCCAAATCAATATGGACATCCTGATTTCTGCATGATCTCCTGAGTTTTTCGTCACGTACCGAGAATGCACATGAATTTTAACTTCACTATTTTGCATGAGATCCCGAGTCTAGCCTTACCTCTCGAATATTGTACATTGCCTTTTGACTGTTTGACTATTCATGACCATCCTAAGTTTTGTTAAACATCCTGAGTATTTCAACTGTATCCGAACGTTCTAATATTTTAATGACTGTCGGATGAGTCTTTCTTGACAGACCGATACTATTGTCCTCATGATGTTAGCATGACCTCCATAGTTTTTTCTTTAACTCCGAAGTAGTTCGTGTTAATCTGAATTTAGTGTTTTACATGATCTTCTGAGGCTTGCTTTAACCCCCAAATTTCTTCCCTAGTGAATCTAGACCTTAAAATTATTGCATACTCACCTAAATCTAGATTAACTTACTGAGTATTACACATAACGTTTGACCTCATGATATTTGTATGACCTCCCGTGTTAAGTACAGGAATCGATGTTACACAATGAATCTGGTCCTCCTGGGTGTTGGCCAACTTCCTAAGTTTAACATAGTACGTCTGCCGCTACCTTATCGGGTCAGAAGAAGCATACGTAAGAAGTATAAATGCCCCGTGTTTTATAGAGAAAATATCTACCTTTTTATCTTTGTTAACGGAATCCGAACGAACGTGTATCCAACATTTTTGTTGTGAGTTTCGTTAAATAAATTGCAAGAAAGCTTATTCAGAAAACACTGAACTTGCTGAGAGAATCTAAGTCGTGTATTTTCTTTTACCAGGTTTACTCCCTCACCAAGCGTAATGTAAAGATAAGAAGATTTACTTGCGCATTGATGTACAACAAATCCAAATGTTTGAGGTTGCATTTTAAATCAGAATAAATATGAAGATAAAAGATTAACGATATCTTTATTGCATTTGATATCACATCCAATGCCTTTGTTGTCCTATGATTCAACATTAGATATTTCCGATTATGTTTAGTTATTTTTTACCTTTGTTAAAAAATGCAATTTGCCTTTCCTTTCCCTTTGAGATGTTTCCCAATTTCCCTTACATTATAAATTACACCCTTTAATAGCATTCTTATCTTAAGGTTGTGCCGCCATATGATATTGGTTTTGTCAGATATTCTTCCTTCTACGTTTCTTCTTCTCCTCCTTTTATTATATTGTGCACATCCTTAAATCCGACTAGCATCCATGGAGAAGTGGCTCGTTAGTATTAACAACATATACTCACGTCGCTTATCGCGCATTTTCGTTAAGTACTGTGAAGTTTATGTAGTATATATTGGATTAGTACGCCAACTACTACTTATTTAGTTGAATTATAGTCGCGGGATAATTTAGCGCAATTGAAGTAATACACATGATGATTTTTAGCAAGGGGGCATCAGGGCTCAAGCGGTTAACTTTATTAGAGTAGTCGGTGCAGCATGGCAACACAGCTTAGAAAAACAACGTTAGCTTTGGGGTGTGCGAACGCGAGCTCCTGTCAGTCTGGATGAAGAATGCTGAGCGACTGAACGTATTTTGAGATATACTAAAATCAATTAACATATCGCTGCGTTTCTAAGTGTATGCGACCACTCGTTGCTTTACAGTTTAAAGATAAACACGAAATATTAAACATCTTTTATGAGAAGTTATTTGTTGATTACTTATTACATGGAACTAATATGGTTCGTGTGAACCAATTTTCCATTTAAGCTAGATAAATATCATGAGAACATGGCAATGACATGCATGGCTACTGAAATGACGAACGGGAGATATTGGTATGTATTTTAATTAAGAAATTAACTATATTACAGACAGTTAGTTCCATTGATATCAGAAAATCCCCTACTTTTTCCGCCTCTATAACGTTAATATGATTTGGGAAATCATACAATAACATCGTGTTGCAATATAAATAGTAGAAACTGGAAATTATATTTAGAGAAAAATACTAAACTACTAGCGGAACCCGTCGCCCGGCGTTGCACGGGAGAAATTAGTATCTGTTGCATGACGTCGAATTAAAAAAAAACGGCCTATAGTTCTTTCTACACCCCCACCCCGTATACCGTGTTGGCGAATGTTTTAAATTAAAAAAGAAAGAAACACGTGGCAGAGTTGAACGGGATCGAACGTTGAAACCGGCGATCAGTAGACCACCGTTCTTACCCAAAGCGCTATGGTTGTTTATTGACATGCGTGTTATGTTAACATTTAGATTCTGCCGACCAAATGGAAAGTTCAAAAATGACACGGTGTAGGTCATTTTTTGATGAAGTAAATTCATTTTGGCAATTTTTCTATAATATGCGTGTTTAAGGTGTATGATTTTTAAAATGTAAATGTATCCGGGTCTACCAGTATCTTGGTGCTTATTGAATTAAATAGTAAGTCGATTCGATCAAGAAATTTTATCCGCCATGTTGAATCATAAATGTTGCAGGAATTGTGTTCGTTAATTTCATTCGCTTAATTCCGGAATGAATATAAATGTAGAAGGTGGAAGGTAGAATTAGATAGAAAGTAATCTGATATTCGTGAATAATCATCGGAGTGTAAGGGAGCGGTTGTTAAGTTTTTGCGTATTGCTTAATATTATGTAGTAAAATAATGCCAGACAAATACGAAATAACAATGGGTGTTTTGTGAAAATTATACTGTGTTTATTAGTTCCCGGTGTCGATGAGGGTAGTCACAGTACAGAATTGTTAGGGAGAAAAGTTTTTACTACCACCTATATGGAGTTGGTATTTCGGAGAGTTGTGGCGGCCGGGTCGAATGTAATATTCGGTGTTAGTTTGAAAAAAAGAATAACAAATTTACTGAAACACGCTCGAGTAAATAAGTGTAATGTAATGGTGAGGTTAGTAGCCTGTGATGCATGTGGTTATTTTCCTATTTTCCGAGAAGGTACAGGGGAAAAAACGTCTCTACTTTATATATTAGATAATCTTCAGAGACCAAATTAAATTATGATATGAAAAGCAAACACTTATTTCTAAATGTAAATATGTTTGACTTGTGTAAGAAAGTCATTGGAAAACTGAAATACGCCTGATACATTTTTGTTTTTTTTTAAGTTGGATAATTGTTTTTCTGGTGTACTGAAATTATGTTTTTAGTCGTACCAAAGCAGCCAATTGTTATTTACTGAGTTTCTATTAACGCCGTTACTTTATTCTGCAACCTAAGATACATAGTATCTTCGTGCATACCGTGAATACGTACATTGATTTGATTAGCATACTACTAAGTGTATTTACCTCTATATTATGCACAACTGTTGAATTTAATCAACTGAATATAGTTCCACCTGATCGAGTAGTGACGAGGTAAGTGACTCTTATCTTAATATCACGTGATGAAATCACTACGCTACAGGAACTACCACGTGACATGTAAATAGTGCCAAATTGGGCGCCAAAAGAGATTCAACTGTTGTATATTTAGTTCGTGATAAATGTGTGTGCCTGTCGCACGTGTATTAAGTTTTCCTCATTGATTCTTTTCCTTTCTTCCTCGTCTTTGTGGTTCACTGCCTATTACTATGTCTAACTCTAACAAGCAAAGTTTAACAGGTTATGTGTCCGGTTATAGACACCAAAGGCTTATGTTCTAGGGAGACGAAAGAAAATATGAACTATCAGAAGTGAAGTTTCTTGGCTACATGCGAACTCAAAAACAGTACAACACAATTACAGAGTAGGACAATACTGAAATAAGTCAGAACAAAAACGCCGAAGCATTTGGTGAATTTGTACAGTACCTCAATGAACGAAGCCTTTCATTAATCATCTAAGATGCGAAGAATGACGGCAGGAAAGCCTTAAATATTTTAAGGGAGCATTACCTGCCACGAGGGAAGCCAAGGATATATGCGTTATACACGGAATTAACGTCATTACAAAATAAGCCGGGAGAAAATATTACCGATTACGTAATAAGGGCGGAAAATGCCACAACCTTTTTAAAAAATGCCGGCGAGACGATTAGCGATGGTCTGTTAATCGCAATGGTTATACAAGTATTGCCGAATGAATATAAAACTTTCACTTTGGTGATAACACAAAAAGAAGCACCGATGACATTTCAAAGCTTTAAGACCGCACTTCGAAATCATGTGGAAACTGGAAAAAACCAGGGAGATACAGGCGCAATCGCGATAATGAGTGTGAAAGAAAAGCGACACAATATAGAACCAGCAAACATATTCAGGCAAAAGGATTATAAAAAAATCAATGTATCATGTTTCTCATGTGGAAAATATGGACATAAATCGGAAAATTGCCGAAAATCTTCACGCTGGTGCAAAAATTGTAAGACGAAAACACACGATACGAACTTTTGTGGAAAAACACACGAGGGACACACTACAAATAGAAAAATGGATAAATCATGTATCAGATAAGGAAACTTGTATTTTTAATTTAATAACGATTATGATTCTTCATATAGTGACTTACTAGTGGATTGTGGGGCCACAACCCATATCTTAAATGACGGATCCAAGTGTATTAGCTTCGATGATAAGTATGATTCTTCCGGCCATATCGTAGAATTGGCTGATGGTAGCCGTTATAATAATTTGGCGCTGAAAAGAGGATGAGCGTATATTAAAATGAGTGATACAGAATGGAAAAGTACATAATAACATTTTAAAAGACGTATATACTTCTTTCAGTAATAACATTTTGTCAGTACAAGCGGCAACAGACGTGGGTGCTCAGGTAGAATTTTGACCTAACTCGGCAACATTAGACACTAAAGGGCGAATTTAATATTTCTAAGAAAGGAAAATTGTATTATTTAAATAATGTAACTTCTCCGTAGAAAATAAAATATTCACTAGAAAAGTGGCATAATATAATGGGGCATTGTAACACCGCAGATATAATCAAATTAGAAAATACCGTTTCTGGCATGGAAATAAATGATAACGATCCATTTAATTGTAAAATATACCCACAGGTGAAAATACCCCAATTCAGAAATAGATTGCCTGGCAAGCAAGCAACAAAAAGACTCGAACTAGTACATATTGATCTAGCTGGTCCAATTGAACCTACAGCTCACGATGATTTTAAATACGTATTAGGGTGGATAGATTACTATTCAGGTTTCGTAGTCTCATACATGTTAAAAAGTAAAAGTGAAAAAGTAGAAGCCTTTGATAAGTTTTTAGCTGATATTGCCCCGTATGGGAATATAAAAACAGTAAGAAGTGATCAAGGCACGGAATTTACTTCTAAAACCTTTGAATCACTATTAATTTAAAATAAGATACGTCATCAGAAATCGTCGCCATATTCACCCATCAAAATTGCACGATTGAGCGCACATGGCGCACAATTTTTGTAATGGCGAAATGTATGCTAAAACATGCTAATCTTCCAAAATATATGTGGACACACGCTATTTTGACATCGGCATATATCCGAAATAGATGTTATAACAACCGTAATACAAGAACGCCATACGAATCTTTTACGGGCAAGAAGCCAAATATTTCAAATATGCACTTATTTGGAAGCATTTGTTAGGCATATAACAAAAAAAAAATTGGATGATAGGAGTATAGACGGAATATTCTTTGGGTATGATAGAAACAACCCAGCTTACGTAATATATTTTCACGACACAGGAGAAATAAAAAAACGTAATGATTGTAAAATTTACTGATAAATTTACAGAATCTATAAGAAAAGAAAAAGACAAAAATGGTACTGCTAATGATGTTCAATTGACTGAACCAGAAGCAGAAATAATAGGTGAATATATTAAGAGAACGAGATCCCGCCCGAAATATCTCAGCGATTATTATGTGGGAGATGAAAATAATGACGCGGTAAGTTACACAATAGATTATTGCTGTCACATAAAAGATATACCGGAAACATACCAAGAGGCCATAGATTCAGAAAATTCCGAAAACTGGCAAAAGGCCATGAAAATTAGGATGGATATTTTAAGACAAAATAAAACGGTTGAGTTAACGGAATTACGTCAGAATAAAACTTTAATTCCAGCGCAATGGGTGTATACTGTAAAAATGACAAAAATAAGGGAGACATCTTTAAAGCTCGTTTAGTAGCGAAAGGTTACGCTCAAACACCGTACGAAGATTATGATGCAACTTTTTCTCCAACAGCGAAATTAAATTCAATTAGAATGTTAATGCAAATTGCAACACAATATGATTTTAAAATACACCAATTAAACGTAAAATCAGCATATTTAAATGCACCTCTAAATAAGGAATTATATATGGAACAAAAGAAAGGATTTGACATCGAAAATGAAAACCACAAAGGTAGACTAGTATATAGATTGAATAAGTCGTTATATGGCTTAAAACAAAGTTTCCGAAACTGGAATAATCTGTTACACACACATTAAATAGAAAATGGGTTTATCCAATCGTTGAACGACGTTTGCGTTTACACACGATATTAAAAACATACACTCATCATAGTATGGTAGACGATATATTAATCGCAACGAGGTGTAACGAGACAATGACAAACAGAACGACTATCCTGAAAGAAAAATTTAAAATGGCTTACCAAGGCCAAATCAAATATTTTTTAGGCATAGAATATACATATGAAAATAAAACAAATACATGCATAAAAAACGATATCTCCAAAGTGTATTGGAAAGATTTGGAATGAAAGAGTGTAAGCCAAAATACACACCTAGTGAAAACAATATTAATCAAATATACAGTGAAAATAATAAATTAGCAGACGAAAAACTATACAGAAAAATAGTCGGACGCTTAATATATGCAATGAAAGCCACAAGACAGATCTATGTTTTATAGTAACAAAATTGTCCCAATATATGAATAAACCATATGAAAATTACATTCTATTAGCTAAACATGCACGTAGGTATATTAAGGCCACAATTAACCAACAGTTAATATTTAAACCCACTATAAATAGTTTGAACATCGTAGGTTTTTGCGACGCTGATTGGGCAAACTCGCAAGATAGAAGAAGTTTAACGATTTAAAATCTCAGACGATGGACAACTGATTTCGTGGAAAACACGAAAACAACCGACGGTAGCGTTGTCAGCTGGCGAAGCCGAATACATGGCATTGAGCTGCATCGCTAACGCAGAAGAGAAAACATTTAAAAACACTCATGAAAGATTTATTAAACGAGAAAATTGATACATTCTCATTATATTGTGACAATCAGAGTGGCATTACCCTAGAAAAAATCCCATAAATCACCAAAGATCAAAACACATAGATATCAGATTTCACTTCGTTAGAGACGAGATACAGAATAATACTCTAAAGTTAATTCACGTTACAAGTGAAGAAAACATAGCCGATATATTTACTAAACCGGCAAATAGATCTAGAAATGAAAAATTCAGACATCTATTGATCGGACTCTGAAGAACATTCTTTAAAATGATAAATTAAAAAAAAGGGTAAAGCCCATAAATGTGAAAAGTATTACAAATAAAACCTGTATATTATGAACACAGAAGACAAAAATGTTTTAAAAGACTATAACTGTGAACAGTTTTTGTTTCAAAACAAACAAAAAAAAGTTTAATGAAGTGACAAGATTTTGTCTAACAAAAAAGGAAGGGCAATGACCCCTGCAGAAATATAAAACAACAATGAACATTTAGAAAAAAATTTAGTTGATGGGAGGGTGTGTTGAACTTAATAAACTGAATATAGTTCCACCTGATCGAGTAGTGACGAGGTCAGTGACTCTAATCTTAATATCAGGCGATGTAATCACTACGCTACAGGAACTACCACGTGTCATGTAAATAGTGCCAAATTGGGCGCCAAAAGAGATTCAACTGTTGTAGATGTAGTTCGTAATAAATGTTCGTGCCTGTCGCACGTGTATTAAGTTTTACTCATTGATTATTTTCCTTTCTTCCTCGTTTTTGTGGTTCACTGCCTACCACTATGTCTCACTCTAACAAGCAAAGTTTAACAACAACAATACAGGTCTCTAGAAAATGAGCACTAATATTTAAAACAATTACCTGGGTAGCCCCGTCGGTATTCCTCGGTCGGGGCGACTCAGGCAGGAAGCAACACACTTACTCCACCGTAAAGTGTGGCGGAAACGCCTGGAAAGTTTAACCTCCTATGGTTTGCCCAGGACGGATACCTCAGCCCCCCGAAATTCCTCAGTTTCTGCTGGACTGATTGTTGAGATCGGAACCTCGAATGGAATATCTGTGACATGACGGTAACTAAAAGTTGTCGTTAGGATCGTTACTTCTAGCAATCGCAGAAAGATGTGGCACAAGGCCAGAAAGTAAAGATGGAAAGGCCAGCGACCCTAAAAAAAGGAGCAATCTGCCTATTTAAAATAGCCTGGGTAGTCCGGACTGCATTTACTTGTCGTGAAGCTTCAAGAAGTAAGCAATCATCTCACTGGGGGAAAGGTCTAGGAGGGTAGTCCTCCTAGGACTGCCCAGTACGATTACGTCAGCCCACCGATATGCCCCAGTTGTTGCCGGATCGATTGTCGAGATTGGATCCTCGACTGGTATAATTCAGCCCGACAGAGAATGTTGCCGTCACATGTTGGGGAGGTAAGTTTCCCCTCTTTCTATTTCAACGAGATTTCGCCCATGAAAAACAATTGTCATTTATATATATGGACATCTTGTAATCAGCACGCTCTGGGTTTTATCCCCGGTGAGCGACATATTGGGCGACCTTCACCCTTTTTACATCATAGACGCATGATGACTGCTTCAATAAATCACTAATAGTCTTTTTTAAAAACACAGGAAAATATAAGCAATGAGTAAATATTAAAAATGAAACAAAGAATATCATGAATAAACATGTTATAGGGATCTACTTTATTGCATCTCAACATGGATTCTTCCAGATATTATGTATACTAATAATGGTGCTAACAGGTAGTGCATATATGGCCAAGCGAAGATCAGTCATTTGTACCTTTGTAAATACAAACTCTTGTTAAGTTTACCTCCTTGTTGTCTTACTGTTTTTGTCTATTTAAGTCCACAGTAATTTTCAAATGAAATCAACATTCATAGCAGTTGTGTCTCAAATATTCAAGGTGATATCAAGTATATAATATGTGTGTATCCGTGTGTGTTTTTGGGTGATGCATTTCCTTTTTTACTTTTTTCTAGAAATGTTTTATCATACTCTAACCCAATTTTCTCGCTAGATCCGGGTAGAATCAATATGCTTTTAATGGTTACATTTTTTATCTATTTTTTCATTTGAATATGTTTTTAGTCTTACTAAATAGCAACTATTTTAGTTGATGGATACGCGTTTTGTAAACACACGTTCCTGTGGCGGGAAACGGGTGGACTGCGAGAAAGCATGACGTCAGCGTCCGATAATGGTTCAGATTCAAAGTGGTTGTCTCTCTTCTAACACAAGCCGAGAGGGAAAGGGTTACTCGTGGGCGAGCGTGTTTCGTCCCTGCTGCACGTGCCATCTGCATATCTCATGACAATATGAGCCTTTGTTCGTAATGCGTTGGTCGCCCAGTGACGTTGATGGAGTAGATGGCTTTGGAATTCATGGCCAAAGAAACGTTCTCAGAAATACATTTGTGCACAGAAGTAAAGACAACCAAAATAAACGAACGAAGGAAAAAAGTTAAAAGACAAAAAGAAAGAAAAAAGAATAAAGGAATCTAGGATATATACACAAGGAGACACATAAGTCGACTTACACACACGTATACATATATATATATATATATATATATATATATATATATATATATATACAGTATCTATGTGTGCACATGTATAAGGAAATATATACACACGTATATATATATATACATATGTATACATACACCCACACACACACACCCATATATATATATATATATATATATATATATATATATATATATATATATATATACGCGGTGTTTCTACAATACATGAGTATGTCAATTCCTATTTTACCTAAATCAACTGTGTTATAGTTGGTATGAAGCAAAATATTTGAGAAATTTCGTAGAAAAAAAAAACGCCACATAATATTTGCATGAGAGAGTAACAATGATGAATGTATTAATTAATTTTTATTAAAATAAAACATAAGAAATATTGTGTTAAACAAACATAGTTATCTTTCCTCTAATTCCGAATATCCTTTATGCTAACTTTTTTTCGGATGATCAGAAAACAGGTTACTTGGTTTTAAAATATATATTGATGACATATTTGTATATTATGTCAATTCTTTTTAAATTAATAAAAGACGTCGCCGATTGAAAATCCTTTAGACTCACGCGTGATTCCAATTCAGGTATTGACAAAGTAAAACTACTGCCGTAATGATGTGTACTCTGCCTATTACATTTTGGCTAACCAAGATCACAATTCAATTTACATACGAAGTGATAAACTCTAAATACACCATAACACTTTCATAGTATATATTTATGGGCGCATGCAATCTTTGGACACTTATATCTTAAAATTGCCTTAACTTGAACACGTTTTTCAATAAGCCTTGGGCATGGCGATGTTTTTATTTAAGAAAAGCTTTACACAGAACTAATCGCCCTTCTTCGTTGAGGTGGGTTATTTTACGACCGTTTGCCTGAAGCACCCCTATCAGATAATGGCGACGTGTTAGATCACACAATATGTTGGAATTTGTTTACAATATCCGGGTTTTGCATTACAAACTGATGTAGCGTCTAACATTATTGTAGTGAAAGACAACTATATAAACTGAACCAAACCCAGTTATTAGCACCTGCCGCACTGGGCAAAAAAGAAGACCAAGAAACAAACATTGAACGTTTTTTCATATTTTTTTTTGTTTAGACGTGGTTTCACCTCGCCACAAATGATAAACTTTCACATTTCAATGAACAGGCACACACACATATCTGCATGTATATATGCAGATGCGTACCTTACAACCATATATGTACATATATACATTATTTATACATATGCATATACATACATTAAATGTTCTAAACTTCTTTGTTAACTCAACGTTTGACAGATAAAGAAGAACTTTAATTGAATATAGCTACGTATCTCATATGTAGATTACGTGTCAGCCCCAGGAAAATACTCCTTAATTTCTGATAACTTCGACTGAAGTAAAGTAAAACAATTAACATATACATATACCATGAAAGATCAGCTTCTTCAAATATTAACAAAGCCGTATCAAGCAGATCTAAACATACACAAGACTAGAAAGTATATACATATATATATATATATATATATATATATATATATTCATTTCTCTAATTCTCTAATTCCTTTCCATTCTCCTTCATATATATATATATATATATATATATATATATATATATATATATATATATATATATATATATATAGGTAAGGTAGGGCTTTACAGGAAACTATCCAAATAATTTTTATTGTAAGTTTCATAATGAATACAGCTATTAATTTAATATTTTTATTTTCACGTGAAGAAATAAATGTAATAAATGTAGAAATATATACACACATATATACAAACATATGTATATGCATAACTATATATATATACACATATAAAGTCATGTACACATATATATATATATATATAAATATATATATATATATATATATATATATATATATATATATATATATATTAGTATTCCATGTATCCACATAACATGTAATAAGTAGATATAATTTTTGTATGTATCAATTTTCAGTAGTAAACTCAACAGTGCTCTATACGTAAGTAGAGCTAGGTAGTAAGCTATGAACATATATTCATGGCAATTAAGCAACATAGCGGCTCACGCGTTTCATCCCCGAGGGGGAATTTTCAGGCTAAGATGTAATACACTCAAACAGATGTATATATATATATATATATATATATATATTATATATATATATATATATATATACTAAAGAACATGTATATATATATAGACACCACACTTTGTCTACACATCTACCTTTACATTACAGCAACGGGGAAAATATTATTACTACTTATGTGCGAATCGTCCACTTGTTAAATTGAATATCCCTATCTTTTATTCTTTTCTTTCTTTCATAACTTCAAATGTATATAAAGAACAAGAATGAAGTCATGTAAGCGAGCTCTATGTTATACACTCACACAATATATATATATATATATATAAATATATAAAGGAGAGGAAGTTTTTTTGAAGCATTGTGTGTAATACGTATATATATATATATATATATATATATATATATATATACATATATATATATAAGGAGAGGAAGTTTGGTTGAAGCATTGTGTGTAATACGTATATATGTATATATATATGTACCATATAAAATAAATAAATATATATATATATATATATATATATATATATATATATATATATATATATATATATACCATATAAATAAGAGAGGCGGACTAAATAAAACATAGGGAAAGATCATGAGCGTAATATATAGAATGTTCGTCAGCGATTAAGCACGTGATGAGTTCATTGCAAATTAATGCGCATTAAAAAAGGTGACTAAAAGTGTTTTCGAATACACCACTCAATCTTTAAACTGATGATTATTTTAGCTTGTATTTTGTGTGAAATATATAGGGAAATAGCTTTCAGGAAAAAACTGTTGATTGACACAGCGCCCATATATTAGTAGATATAGGTTTATTTAACAATTATTCAACCCTGATTTATATAATGTACAAACCAGTCTTTCCCTCCATGGCAACTGTGCCTTTTTTCTAATACCCTGTGCAATTTGTAATTGTTAGAACGCACTGTCCTTCATTTTACCTCCCCGTTAATGTAATACGTGTTCCTGATAAAAGAATTATTTTGCTTTGCATATGATTATTCATTGCTATATTAATTGAGTTGGGCAAGCCTATTCGATCGACACGTCCGAATAAGAATATTGCATTTGTTATGTTAGATATACGAATGATATAGATTTTCGACTTCATATATATATATATATATATATATATATATATATATATATATATATATATATATATATACACTAGCTAAACGTACCCGCTCTCCGGGCAGCAATTTATTGCGAGAAGATCGGGGATTAAAAACTGATTTACTGCGATAATTTCATAATTTCAACAATAAACTTTCGTAATTTTTTAGATTAACAACCTCAGCTTAATTAAGCCCTATAAAATGATTTTTTCTCAGTTCATGGCTATTCTATATTTGTAAAAAAAATACTCTCATTTCGACTGGCTAGGTAGTAAAACCACAAGCAATCGAAACACTCCCACAAAGTTAGAGGATTATTTTACGTGTAATTTATATACGAAACGGATCGACACGCTCAATACTAAACCATTTTTTGTTGTTTTGTGTTTCTGACAGGTTTTTCAGTGTATCTACACATACTTGCCTTATAAAGTAGACTCTCATTTTATCTGGGGGGTAATCTACAAGAATGTGTACACTTTCAATATATTTATTCATACCATGAACATAAGGGATTTAATTAGTTTGATCATTTATACATATTTATTTAATTATAACCGGAAATTGAAAACACAATTAAAACTAATTGCCTAAAATCTAAATAAACAAGCTGCGCGTGCGTGGTCTCCCTCTGTATGTGACTCGATATAGCGGGTGTAAAATGCAATAATTTTGGGGAATTTGGGTCATTTTTGACCCCCGTTTGACCACCTGGGGGCGCGAACCAGAAGGTTCCTGAGGTCAAGGATGCTCATTTTATATCCAGAACAATTGCCTCTACATTTTGGCCAAGTTTCAGAAAAATCTATCAAACGTTATGGGAGAAAAGAGTAATGTTTTGCTATTTTGTGGCTTTTGACCCCCCTGGGGGCGCGAACCAGATGTTTCCCTAGGTTAACGATACTTATTTCCTATTAGGAACAATTGCCCTCACATTTTGGCCAAGGATCAGAGAAATTAAATGGATAGATGAAAAGTTATAGGGTAAAAAATGTAATTCTTTGCCATTTCGGGGTCTTTTGACCCCCTGGGGGGGGGGGGGCTAACCAGATTTTTTTTCAAAAATCGGAGAATGTCACTTTTTTACATGACCAAAGTTACAACTTCATGCAAAATTTCAGAGAAATTCAATGGATGGTTGCGGAGAAAAATCCGGACGGACAGACAGACGGACGGAAATGCCTTAAAACATAGGTCCCCCGATTTATAAAATCGGGGGACCAAAAAGAATGTATAGTTAATACAATGATAAGCTGTGAAAAAATAAATAAGGGTCGATTTGCAATTTATACCACTTCCAGAAATATGAGATTCTGCATTTTCAGGCGATTACGTGTTAACACTGGAAAAAGGAACGAAAAGAAATATTTAGAACATTAGTTGCGAGATCAGTTGTAGATATAATTAACGTAAACATTTCTCTCAGTTTTGAGGCATTGTATATTTTTAGGTAAGTTTACATTTTTTTACTACTAACCCTTAGACCAAATGGCAAGGTCATAAAACCACACGTAATCTCTTAAACAAGTAGCGCCCATCCAAATAACGCAGCGGATTAAACTCCGATAACAAACATAATTCAGTCAACTGCCGTAAAACTGGCCCGAAAAATTTAATTTATATACAAAATGTTCCTCCACTTTAAATTCTAAAATAATTGTGTTCATAGCGTTCTACATTCCAACAACATTTTAAGGGTGCTCAGAAGTGATCGCCTATGAAAGGTAGAATAATTTTTTTTGGCTGGAGGGGGATTTAGTGGAGGATGTTAATCACCAATCATACCGAAATACTAATCTCTTTTTTCCCATGTTCTGGGCATATCACATTGCTAACAAACTTTCGTTTTCATTTGTCAATGATAATAGTGAAAACGCCTTTGCAAACATTTCAAAATAATTTTATTGTTTACATTTATAAATTAGGCGTCAACTTAATTCATCCAGCAAGTTATTTATTTAGTTTTACAGATAAAATGATAGCGAGAGAAAAGAGGACAGAGAGACTGAGACACTCACCCCTCCGTTTCTTTTCTCGCTTTTAACGCGCCACGACCTTCGGTAAGACTGTCAGCGTACGCATGCAATTAAAACTTATGGTGTTTTTGTTATTTGTCCGATTTTATCTGTGGGTTAAGTGTGTGCAAGCGCAAGATGCCTAATTTGAAGAGGATTATGGCAAACACCCCGTCACTTATTTCAAATATATTTTTCTGGCCTATGGTCGGATACTTTTAAGGCATGCCTCGTATATATATATATATATATATATATATATATATATATATATATATGTATATATAGTCTAAAGAAGCTTTGAGTTATTTTAAACAAAAAGAAAGAACAAAAAAGGAAAATGCAGTTTAAATTCCGAGAGAAATTAACTAAATCGAAAACATTGCAGACTTAACATTCATAAATAAAAAATATATAATAGTAAGTAAATAAAATAAAAAGTGGGATAAGCATCTAACAGTGAAACAAAAACAGGAGACCTTAACGTAAGCGTCTAAAATTAACACGGGGGTCATATATATATATATATATATATATATATATATATATATATATATATACTAGCAGTGCTTCTCGGTGTAACCCAGGCTAGTGTGTGGGATTGCATCATATGCAAAATCAGGGTAGGGAGAGATTACTTAAACAGCAACCTTGCTGCTCTCAGCTTGATATCTTCCTTACCGAGCTATTCAGCTATAGGTTAATGCTCTTAAACTAACGCTGATAAATTCATTAATTTCATTGTGTAACATGTTTGACAATTGTCTTTAGCTTCTTTAAAGAGGCGGCCATAGACGGAAAACACTCCTACAATGTTCACATGCAAATTGTGCATGAGAATACAATAATGTTGAAAGTACATTTCCTAGTATGTCTTTGTTTTTAGCGATATACATCAACTGACAGAACTGTGTCCTCCTTGATTATATATATATATATATATATGTGTGTGTATATATATATGTGTGTGTGTATATATATGTATGTGAGTGTGTGTATATATATATATATATATATATATATATATATATATATATATATATATATATATATATATATATATGTGTGTGTGTATATACATATTTCATTAGAATCAAAGGGAAAACAGTTTTTAGTGGAGGGGTTGTGCCCCCGAGGACTATCTTAATATTATGCAAAGTTCTAAAATGTTGGGAATGTATCTAATTTTTGGTCATTTACCTATGGTTTGGATTTCATTTAAATCAAAAGAAAAACAGGTTTTGTTGTTGTTGGGGGGGGGGGGTTCTCCGCAGGAACAACCTTGCGTTGAAGTGATGTATTTCTTATATAGCCTATGACCACTACTGTGAGGGCAATAGTCCACATGGCCATTTGCTAGCATCTAGCGTTAGATCTAGCAAGTGTTTGGAGAATATTCCATGGGTGTAACACAAATAAATGGGTGTTTCAACCGATTCAAGAATGGGCGCACATCAGCGGAGAATGAATAGCGTTCTCTCAGGCCGCAAGCTGCCTGGGTGCATATGTTGTTAAGAGGGTGCGAGTAAACAGATAATGGGTAACGCTTACTTCAAGATATTGCCGGAAGTGGATTGATCGATTGGCTATGTGTGTGCAAGCACAGAGGGCCTACTTTGAAAGGTAATTGCATCACCTATTTAAAATATTTTACTGGCCTGATGTCGTATACATTTTAGACAGACTTTCTCTCTCTCTCTCTCTCTCGCTCTATCTCTCTCTATATATATATATGGTGTACACGTCTGAATAAAATAAAAATGATCATATATATATATATATATATATATATATATATATATATATATATATATATATATATATTTGTAACTAGGCAGCATTCATTCTCTCATGCATGTTTGGTTAAACAGTAGCGACAGCTTCTGTTTATTTATTTTTTGATTCGTGTTTTCGATTCGTCGCACGACCGATTTGGTATTGTCGCCCATGTAGTATAAACAATCGCCATATTTTCGCGAACGTTTTCGACCAACGTTGGCTATCTTCAGGCGGATGAATAAGTATGCACAATAAAAGATTGGTGAATTTATTGAGAATACGTTTTTAAAAACATTTCAATATTACTTCAACAACACTTCAACATACATTCGCCCCCCTCATAACGAGTATGGTTCATACTAGGTTTATTTACTTGAATAAAAAACGCTTTCATTATGGGGAGACGAATATGCAATATGACATCTCAAGAATGTTCCTGGTTAAACTATTCCTGAATTCATGTTTGGGGATGCTATGTGTTTTCAAATGTTGGTAGATGGAACTTTGAGGGGAGGTGAGATGTCAAGTTAGTCGGCGTGATATGCTAGTTCTAGTCATGCCGATATATGTGTTGTTTGCAGAGACACATTCTCTGATAGGACATTTAAACACGTATATGGCATCAGTAGTTTTTAGTAAGCTATTGTCGGCCGGGTTATTTTTTATTAATACATTTGTGGTTTTAGATGTATTGCAATAAATAATAAATCTAATTTAAAAGTTAATATCTTAAATTATTTTTTCATCGACTTTATAGTTGGGGTTTATTTGGTTACAATAAAACAAGTAAATATTATTATTAATAATTTTGTTGTTGTGAGAGTTTTTATTTATGGTGGTTAGAGAGCGTTTTATTTGTGTATCAACTATATAGTTAGGAAAGTTATTGTTAATTAATGATTGTTTAATATCTGCAAGTGCTTTATAAAATATTGTATTTGTAGAGGAATTTCTTTTGACTCGATAAATAAGGCATTCACTATTGACATTGAGTAGGTTTGAACCCTTGTTCGTAGGTTTTTTTATACGGATAGGTAATAAATTTATCTGTAGAGATTTCTATTTCTATATCTAGGAAGGGAGTGTTATTATTAATATTAATTTCTTCTGTGAAATGTAATGTTGAATTATAAAAAAATTTCAAAGCATGGCCCTTTAAAATCAGAAGCTGGATATTTGTTAGTTTTATATTGTGGCCTAAATAAATAATTCAGATATTTAAAGATAAGTAACGTCATTGAAATTACTACAACAAATAATAGTTATTGAGTTTAGTATTTAGAAAAAAGTGTAAAAATAAAAATAAAATTCAATATATATATATATATATATATATATATATATATATATATATATATATATATATATCTATATCTATATATGAACAAATTTTTTGTGGAACAAAATTTTATAATGCTTTTAAATAAAATAAACGGAGTCATAGCGAAAGAGGCACTATTACAAGAAAAAAAAGGAGAGGAAATAATAAATAATATTTAATTGTCGATTTAAAATGAATAAAACTAAACTTGACAAAATAAACACTCTTGTCAATTTTAGTTGATCGTTTTATTCGTTTTAAATCGACAATTAAATATTATTTATTAGTTCTTCTCCTTTTTTTCTTGTAATAGTGCCTCTTTCGCTATGACTCCGTTTATTTTATATAAAAGCATTATAAAATGTTGTACCACAAAAATGTGTTCATATATATATATATATATATATATATATATATGTTGATAAACAAATATTTATGATTATTTGTCAACCTCAAATCAAGATGTATACTATAAGAAGTGGTATTAAAGTAACACTCCAAATCAAAGCTTGAATGCATGTTCCTTCATGAAGTGTACACGGTGTACGTGTGATTCTTATCGCGCCAGCTCTGTGTGATAGGTTTTACACTCTCACCAATCTATATCATTTTACATGGTGGCTTAAGACGTCGGAATTTAAGTTAAAAACATGAACCTTGTAGCGGGGTTTCGAATCCTTCGATCGGCTTTAATACTTATCTTTACACTGACGATTCCAGAAGAATGAAACGTATACGTATGTGTATAAAACCACATTTAGAATACTTACATATATATATATATATATATATATATATATATATATATATATATATCGGGTGTCACTATGATGTATATATGATATTTGGGAGTCACTATGATGTTGCAAACCGTTTCAATGTTTGTATGTTTCTTCAGGTATACAAAGCTTTAATATATTTCCAAGTATTGTCCATCTCAAAAAAAAGTTGTACCTGATCCATGAACTCAAATCAGAGAAATAAAACTAACATCTTTTAAAGATACCATGACATGCTTAACGCACCGGTGCCAACGATGAAACAGAAAAAAGAAAACGCTATATATAACTTATTTAGTAATATAGTAGAAAAGATCCCAGCAGAGTGCTCGATTAATTGAAGATAATGATTAAAATTAAAACTGTAATATTTAACTTTTTTTGTTCAGAAAACATATTTTCTTTTATATTTTTATTTTTGAAATTTTATTTTTTATATTTTTAAAACTTTTTCATTTTTAAATCTTAACTGTTACTTCTCACTCCGCTTTTTTCAAACTTTATTGACCTCCTTTAGTCTAAGTGTAAACAAATATACATAAAACTATAAGCAGATGACTCGTCCAACCGATAGTGAAACGTGACTTTACATTTCCGAAACAGATGACAACATAAGCTGAAGAGAGCCTGATTGCTAAATCTTTTTGAGTTTGAAACCGTCGGTAATAATGTTGTACTCATTTCTCTGTACCAAAAAATAAATAAATCTCACTCTCTCTCTCTCTTTCTCTCTCTCCACCCTCTCTCTCTATCTCTGTCTCTCTCTATCTCTCTCTCTCACTCTCCCTATATATATATATATATATATATATATATATATATATATATATATATATATATAGAGTCTACACGAAAGGTGAATGCCACTCGAATCATGGAAAATATCGGTTCTGATTAAGAAATGTGATAGTGTACCTTTTATATACGTATGTTTAATGCTTATTAAAGATTTACTATATAAAACATTGCATTTCGTCTGTAATTTGACTTTATGTTATTAACATTTTATATATATATATATATATATATATATATATATATATATACATATATATATATATATTTATATATTTATGAGATATAGAGAAAGACGTTAAAATAGTGAGTGGGATACTGAGAGATTCTTCATGGATAACTCATTAAGCGAATACGTGTCTTTCAAAACGTATGTTTCATATGATTAATATCCTGCTATATCATTCGGTTTCAACTGGTCATTTTGAATCGGCACGTCCAGATAAGAAGATTAGAAGATTGCACTTCTTCGTTTAAACACATCGATAGAGGATCGGATTCAAAATAACAAACTTAATTATATAGAAATATTCGTACACACATTTGTGAGAGAAAACTGTGATAAATGGATAGACTAATACATGCACGTCATGTCAAATAACATTACTTAAAGTATCATGATCATCAGAACAGATAACCTTAGACATACAAATATTTTGAAAACTATGTTTAATATATACATAAATATATATATGATTTCTTGAATGTGAGATGATATATATAATTATTTCCACAATCAGACAACGCCGCAGCCCACAACCTATGAAAAGAAACAAACCGGAAGTCTTAGACTCAGTTTCGCCCTCCTTTGGGCTCATCAGTAGAACACATCCGAACTCAGGATTCGAAACCCGAGTCACTTGCATGGTAAGCGAGTACTCTGCCACTGAGCTATCTCGCCACATACAAGAATGTCTATTAATTTACACAGATTAAGCGAGTCTAGGACTTCCGGTTTGTTTCTTTTCATAGGTTGTGGGCTGCGGCGTTGTCTGATTGTGGAAATAATTATATATATATATATATATATATGTATATATATATGCAGTTTTATAGTTTCATTGATCTATAGAAGCAGGCGTTGATAAATAGAAATATAGATAGATTGAAAGAAATGCATAGTATTATACGATATATGACTTACAATAACTGGAGCGGTTCAAAAGACTTTATTTCTATAAGAAGATCAAACAACATGGTTTCAAGCAACATCCTCGAAACTAGTGCATTTCACTAATTTCTCAGTTACGCTCCGTCATAATCTTTATAAATTCAAGCGGGCCACTTTTATTATTTCCCTCACCTTGGAGTAAACTTTAAAAACTACACCTGGTCCATAGACCAGGTAGTGAGGAGAATTATTTCAGTACATGACGCTCTTCTCTGCCAGACGTTGCCAATTACTCAAGACGTAGTGACCAGCTATAATGTTGTGGTAAAGCAATCACTATTTGTCTTCTGACACCTCTTGGTTTTTTTTATGTACTGACCAGGAAAAACGTTGCAGCACATGTGTTACTGTTTTAATCACTCAGGCTGAGGAAACGCCTTCAATCGAAAAAGGTGATAAACGTCAGTTTACCTATTATAGTTCACAATTATAGAGAATAACATTGATACTAATTATTATTGAAATTATTTGGATTACTAATTTAAACTTCATTATTGTACACAACATTTTTCTGAATCTAATCCGAAATCTTATTGTGCATTTTAAAAATATTTATCGTTGAACTTACTCGTAATGTCAAACTACGATATATGTACGGACTGTTGACCTTCTGATAGAATGTCCTATACTCCCTTTTTACGATGTAGACTTGCTAATACTAATAAGTATATATAGTGAGCACCGTATTCACTGCAATTATGACACGGGGACGATTAATATCTTATTAAGAGATCTATGTCCATTCATTTTACTCTCAATTGTAATAAACATGATATTCGTCATTCCACTATCGTGTTCGCTGTTTCTCTCAACTCTATTGACTATGGTACATATTGTCAAACTTTTCAAGGATACCGAATGTCTGAATCCTTTATTTAATTTACTAGAAAGAGAACAAACTCCAGCGATAACATACTGTTATGGTGCCGTACCTGTACGAAGAACAAATGGCCTCGTCTATCCATAATAAAATGCGAGAAGCATTTCAACTCACATACTTCTTCCACCCAGTTCTATACTGGCAGTCCAGAATACCACTTCTTGTATATATATATATATTCTTTTTCTTCAATAATATAGCTTTGTTCATGTAACCTCGTGTGTCCGTATCTTTATTTCGGCCCCTTACAGGGTCACAACAAACTGGCGACGAGACAATTCGAACTGACACGGGTCGCCAACTAACGGTCGACAAAGTACCCACACTTATACGAGAAACCACAACAAAACTATCGACGAGTTACAACAGAAAAAAACAAAACAACAAAGGATTTTTGCCGGAACCTTAGCAAAAACCGACGTTGGATTTTAAAAGGTACAACACTTGATGAAATTGAATACACAGTGTTTAGTTCTGAACATAAGTTATCGATGAAGGAAAAACAAACAACAAAAACACGATAAACCAAATTGGTTATTTTCTTAATTGAAAAAAGAGGGTCAGTTTTTTTGTATCTCTCTCCCTACATTGTTATTCCGACTCTGTTGGAATATGTGACAAATAAAGGAATATATGATTTTATTTCCACCAAAAGAAAATAATTGTGAAACAGCATTTGTTCTCTTTCTAAAACTAAAACGCGTAAAGCGTAGTTAACAAAAAAATGTGTCATAATCTTTTCACAACTAAGATGGCGTCTAGCAAGCGCTAATCTAAGGAAAATACCTTCTTACAAAGACATACTAAAAAGGAAAATAGTCATTTTCTAAAATAAGATAAATAAATAAATATGGAAGACCTTAAGTCAATCATCGTTGAATTAACCAGATTTACAATCACACAACATCAACAGGCTGAGGAGAAATTTCAAAAGTTTTTACTCGAGCACAATGAAAAACAACAACAACAACGACAGCAAACTGAAGAACAATTTCAAAAACTTCTCTTCGAGCTAAATATAAAGATGTGTCAGCAAATAAAACAATATCGCGTAGAGACCAAGGGAATGAAAGTGACAACACGTTTTCGCAGAACGTCGTGTGGAACGCCATCGATAATTTCACGTATTTGGAAGTAAATTCGTTCGCAACATATTTTCGACGATAAGAAAGTTGGGCTGACTCAAAAAAGTTCGCCTGTTACTTAGGAAACTAGGTACCACCGAACATACGAAATTCGTTGATTTCATCTTGCCTCGCCAAACTAGCGATTAACTTTTATAGAAGTGGTAAAATTATTAACGGAATTGTTCGGTCCCAAGACCACGTTATTTCACAAACGCTGGAAGTGCATAAACCTCGTAATAAAAAACGAGGAAGATTACGCTACTTTTGCATCGATAGTAAAAAAAACATTGTGACGACTTTAAACTAGCTGAATTGAGTGCCGATAATTTAAAGTGTTTAATTTTCGTACAAGGGTTAGTCTCAGGAAATGACTGAGGGATAAGGCGTAGAATCCTAAATAAATTAAAGAATGCACCAAGCCTTACACCGCAAAAGTTGGTCGAGGACTGTCAACGATGTATCAATGTAAAACTTGACTCAAAAGACATTGAATTATCGGGCATTGCGCATATAAAAAAGTACCTCAAAATACAAAAGTTCAACCTCATAAAAAAATAAGTCAAAACAGCAATAGTGATTTTTATGCAGCAAAGCCAGGTCAACCAGGTAAAAAGACAAATAAATGGCCACCGAGCCCTTGTTCATGTTGTGGTAGCCCACATTGGTACAATGACTGTCCTTTCCGTTTTAAGTCGTGTATGGATTTCAAAAAGGTCGGATATAAAAGTTCACACTGCAAAAGAGGTAGAGAAAATTAAATGCGGGTTCAAGCCAAAGCACCAAGAATGAAAAATGCATGAACATAAGAAAAGTTGTACAGGTGAGAATCCTGGATAAAAACATAAAATTACAATTGGATTCGGGTTTAGATGTCTCCATAATAAATTTACATACGTGGATAATCTTAAATAAACCCACTTTATTAAGAACAAACAGGCTGGCTAGCACAGTGACTGAGAAAATAATTAAATTTGAAGGAGAATTAATCACAAATGTGTCCCTAATGGGAAATATTAAAAAACTAAAAATACTGGTGCTGAAGTATTCAAATAATCTTTTCGGTTTGGACTGGATGCAGGCATTTGGTTTATGGAACTTGCCAATAAATACATGTTGTAAAAAATAAATAGTCGAGCAACGGAATCGGAAAAACTGCAACGAGAATTAAAAAAATATTTTCCTGGGAATTGTTCTGGCGGTTTTGGGCGCTGCACTAAGATGGCTGCCAAATTTCAACTTAAAGAAAATTTACAGCCGGTATTTAAAAATGAAAGAAAAGTATTCTTTGCCTCGATAGAAAAAATAAACGAGGAACCAGACCGACTTGTAGAGACTGGTATTTTATCAAAAGTACAACACAGCCAGTGGGCAGCACCCACGGTTTATGTAAAGTAAAACATGTAATGAGATTTGCGTATGTGCAGACTTTTCAACGGGTTTGCATACAGCTCTAGAAGACTATCACTACCCAATGCACAGCCCCGAGGAAATATTCTCAAGTTTAAATGGAGGAAGATGTTGTTTCTAAAATAAACCTGAGTAAGGTATACCTCCAAATACCGGTGGGTGAGGATAGTTCGAAGCTGTTATATATAAACCCACATCGTGGTTTATATAAATTCGAAAGGTTAGCTTTCGGAGTGAAAGTCGCGCAAGCCATTTTCCAACAAGTAATGGATACAATGCTAAGCGGACTGGATTTTGCGATAGCGTCGCTTGATGACATTTTGTATTAACAGCAAAGATATCAAACGACACGAGAAACAACTAATGGATACAATGCTGGGCGGACTGGATTCTGCGATAGCGTATCTTGATGACATTTTGATTAACAGCAAAGATATCGAACAGCACCAAACACATGTAAATCAAGTGTTTACGAGAATCCAAGATGATGGGTTCAAAGTAAAAGAAGAAAAATGTGAGTTTTTCCTGGAGGAAATAAAATACCTGGGTCATGTTATCAACGAGGACGGCAGAAGGCCGGACCCAGAATAGGGTACCGCGATAAAAAAAAAATATGCCGGCGCTAGAAAACGTCACATTACAGAGTTTTCTGGGACTAGCCTTTATCCCAGAAATTCATAATTTGCGCACTCCATTAAATAAGCTATTAAAAAAGATAAAGTCTGGGTGTGGACACCTGAATGCAAGGATGCCTTTAATAAAATTATAGAAATGCTTACACTAGATTTATTTCTAACACATTACAACCCAGAATTGGGCATAATCGTGGCTAGCGACGCTTGCTCATATGGTTTAGAAGCGTGTATCCTACATATAATGGCAGAGGGCACCCATACATCCATTTCACATACATCTAGGACCTTGCTCCCGACGGAAAAACAGTATTCCTAAATCGAGAAAGAGGCCCTAGCAATAATATTTGCGTTAACAAAGTTTCACCGATACATAATTGGTAGACGATTTACTTTACAGACAGACCATAAGCCGCTAATTACAATTTATGGATCTAAAAAGGCCTACCGGTATATAAGGCTAATAGGCTACAAAGATGGGGAAATATCTTATTAAATTACAACATCAAAATGCAGCATTAGCCTTAAAATAAAATCTATCATGCAGATGGGTTGTCGAGACTAGTGCCAAAACAGAAAGAGACTCTAAAAGACAATGATCGCGTCCCTTGAAACAGAAAGAGATTTAAAAGAGATGTTGTGCAACGCAGTGAGAGAGCTTCCGGTGACGCTATACAAGATCAAAAAGAAGCTCACGAGGATGAATTTATCACCAGCACAAAAATGAAAATGGTAGATAAGGATGTACATGTGGCAAATAGTGTCTTACTCTGTGATGAGGTACTCATGCACACCGAAAGGATGGCCATCCCAGAAAAAAAAACTACGAAACAAAATTCTAAAAACATGTATGTTCGCCATCCAGGGATAAGCATGATGATGGGTTTAATGAGGAGTTTTGTATCCTGGCCCGGTATGGATGATGACATTGAGAAAGCAGTAAAGCTGTGTACAGGTTTTACCTTGGCGGCAAAAGAACCGCATATAAAACATAGGCCATGGCCAAAGACCGATCGTCCGTGGGAAAAAAAAACCCACGCGGATTTCACGGTACCACTGGAATTCTTTTACTACTTAATTGTAGTCGACAGTTTTTCGAAGTGGCCCGAAGTACTACGTTGCAAGAGGCCCACGTCAGAGGTTACGATACGATTCCTATATGAAATATTCGCTCGTTTTGGGGTAGTGCATTGTCTGGTGAGTGATAATGGGACGCAGTTCACGTCATCAGATTTTGATGATTTCTGCGCGACGTTTCAAATCAGACATATAACGACTCCCCCGTATCATCCTAGGTCAAACGGCCGGATGAACGTTTTGTAGACACGTTTAAAAGAGCACTAAAAAGGCCGGTGATACTCCTAAGGAGAAGGCTTTGCAACAATTTCTGCAAGTATATAGAATTACTAAAAACGTAAACGTACCATCTTCATTCTCCCCCGCAGAGATGATGTTTGCGCGGAAAGTGAAGTCCGTGCTTGGTAAGGTACTTCCTAAACAAAATAATTATGATCGAATCTCTACGGTACCGAAGAAAAATACAGCCCAGGAGATAGGGTATACTCTAAGATGTACAACAAACCACGCATCGTTCTGGGAACCCGGTACAATTGAAAAGAGGATCGGGTAGATGGTCTATATTATAAAAGGACTACAGTTCTCGTATAAGAAAAAGACTGTCTCAGATGAAACTGACAGCTCTCCAGAAGTAGAAGACGGGATGGACGTGATATACGACAGTTTAAACTTGCCAGCACCACAGGTAGTCATACAGAAACGCCAGCCAAAAAGAAAATGAATGGCTCCGGACTACATAGAGATAAATCCGAAAAGGAAACGTTACTAAGACTCATGAGGAGGTAAGGCTTGGAAGAGGGGTGTTATGGTGCCGTACCTGTACAAAGAACAAATGGACTCGTCTGTACATGATAAAATGCGAGAAGCATTTCAACTCACATACTTTTTCCACCCCAGTTCTATACTGGCAGTCCAGCATACCACTTCTTGTATATATATTCTTTTTCTTCAATAATGTATTTTTGTTCATGTAACCCTGTGTTTCCGTGTCTTTATTTCGGCCTCTAACAGGGTCACAACAGATACAAAATCTAGTTTAAATATATTTTATGGTATTGAGTTTAACACAACAAAACAGAGGATGAAGAAGAAGACGATTAAAAAACGAAGGAACATTGAAGAATATGAAGAAAAAAGTAAATTGTAGAAGAAGGAGAAGAAGAAGAAGAAGAAGAAGAGAAATAAAAATAGAAGTGGAAGAATGATAATGAAAGAAACAACTACAGAAGTAAAGCACGAATACAACAGATTAGAGAAATGTAATTGTATTTGATGTTGTTTTACTTATAAAACAACATAACATACAATTACACAATATGTTAACATTTACGTGTTTTATACGCGGGGTAAAAATCAACGGTCAATTACTCGGTAGGATACGTTAAAGTTTGAAGTATTTTTTAAATCTAAAAACGCATATATCTAGTGGACCCATCTCATCTTTACATAAGACTAATATTATATTAAAAGCTAAGTAAACATATACCATATTTGATTGACCAGTATAGCTTCATAAACAAAAGTAACAGATACGTCGCTGCTTCGTATTTGAGGTAGGTAATTATAATTTTCGCTTGTGAAAGAGTGAATTCACCCCTCTCTCTAATCGGTAATGCTCTTCCTTAGAGCCATAGCAACTTCAGAGACATACAGTATAAATTATATAAGCGTCATTTATTTTGTATTACACCGTCTGATGGTTCACTTAATATTAGTCACTATGCATATCATCAATTACACGGCTACTAAACACATGCTTTTTAAAGTTATGTTTTTAAATGAAAAATAATTAAAAAACATTCTCAATATTTTTCACATTACGTTGTTTATGGATATACATGATAGAAAATTGAACACAAATTGAATTAACATCATGCACTAGATGTTTTGTTTAAATCTGAAGAGATTGACTTGTTGAGATATGTATTTCAATAAACAGTTAACCGTGCAAAATATATAGACTTTAATTTACGCTTTAATGTTTTCTGTATGATAAAAGTGGAAGAATGTGCATTACTCGTGTGACCTGTTTCTTACTTTCGTGGCGCGTTTTCTAGATGGGTCTTCTAGCTCGAGCAAATACACTTTTTTATCCGCTCAATTTCCATAGAAACTAAGTCAAGCGTATCCAGTGCACAACACTAGAATTTTGTTTCTTAAACAAATCAATTTCCATAAAAAAATCTGTGTCGACAATGTTTATGGAGACAATACATTAAATCCTACAAAATCATACTTTCTTACTTATATTTGTGTTAAGACAGTATTATGTTAAAATAGAAAGAGTTGTGTCCCGGCGTTATCCTCGTGGAATATAAACAGGGTGATTCAACTATGAAATAAATATCCGTAGAAAAAAAATTTAAAATTAAAAAAAAAAACAGATTTAGTTTTTAGAGTGGGGGATCACTATTTGTGGGCGGTAGTCTTTTGTTCTGCTGCTTCTCCACAATGCAAAACAACTAAACTGACTTTGCATACAAAAACTAAAACTTATTTTATGGTTTGCTTAGGGTTAGGTTATATTATGATTAGTTTCTGGGTTATGTTAGCGTTATTTTATGTTTAAGTTATGGTTAGTTTAGGGGATTTTTAAAAAACTCTTCGATTCGTAATGTGTAGATTGTTGGATAAAGTTTATTAACGCTCGTTATTTTAACCATTCCTTTGCAAAACACGGGTATTTTCTATCATGTTACATATTTTGTCAAGTCGTCGCTAATTTCAGCAAAACCTAATTTGGCGTATAAAAAACAAAAATATCACTGTTCAAATATTCCAGTCCCAAATTGAGAAACTTTTTAATCATCATCTTACGTTAAATTAATGTCAGAAACAGAGCTCATACTTTAAAATTTAACATTGTTGTGATTCCTTTGTTGCGGATAATAAATTATATTTAATCAGATAAATCATCGATAGTGGATTTTTTTTTCTGAATCTTTTTTCATAAGTGATCTTTTTATATGTATATGTTTTTATATATTTTTCGTTAATGAGGTAATATACTTCATGTTTATCGTCAATTGACAATATCTGTAAACGTTATTTTCGAGTGGTCTGTATCTTTGATGAGCGGTGTGTCGTTTTAAAGTATAAGGTATTATTTGTCGTACTTAATTGATATAATATTAGCAAAATTCGATTTCACTCAGCTTAAATATTGTGAATATAATTTCTCTCGTTTTTAATGTAAAAAATTACGTTTATTAAAAACATGTTTGAGTAAAAACAAAACAGTGAAACGTCGAAGATAAAACTTGCTAGACTTTTCTTTGTAGAAGATTATTGCCACATAACGATCAAAGAAGATTACGAAATTAGACAACTAATTAATGATTATATATATATATATATTTATATATATATATATATATATTTATATATATATATATTTATATATATTTATATATATATATATATTTATATATATATATATTTATATATATATATATTTATATATGTATATATTTATATATATATATAATTCTATATATATATATATATATTTATACATATATAAATATATATATATATATATATTTATACATATATAAATATATATATATTTATATATATATATATATATATATATATATATATATATAAGCGAAATAAGGCAGTTTAATTAAAGTAACAAGTCGACGTGTTGGTATACTGAGGCATCAGGGAAAAGTAGGTACCTACTTAAATGATTATGGAAAATTACATAGTAAACTTTTAATAAAAAATATAATCAGTTTTATCGTATTTTTACGATTATTCATTTCTAACAGCGAGAATTATTTGGGAAATTTACCAAAATAAGGGAATATTAATCATTTTGTGATTTGGCCAACTATAATCATTGGTAATCTGGATCAAACGTAAACTGATGTATATCTTAGATTAAACTGGTATACTACAATATTCCATAATACTTCTTATTGGTTTATATTTTGTATTCAAATATGAATCACTTTGATTATATGTTTCATATTCTACATGTATTATTACTTGACAGAATTACAAACGAACTGTTCTAATGGAAATTGTAATTCCGGAATTAGAATGACTTTCATCATTTTAGCGACATACATTTCAAGATTCTTATCTCTCTTGCGATACTGTAGTACAAATTAGGAAGTCTGTGTTCTGTATGTCAATGACTGAACATAGTTCATATATGAATTAATAAAGTGTTTGTTAAAATAACTATCATTTTTAAAAGTGCATTTATGTTATTGGATTTGTTTATGAATGAAGGAGTTTTACTGAATAGAGGGATTGGAGATGCCATATCATAATTTTCATTTTGTTTTTAGTGTTCGGATTTTACATTCTAATATACCAGCATAGGATTGTAACCAGCAAATCAAATCGCTATACAAATAGTGAGAATACGTCCAAGTATGAGATCTGTATTTTCTTAGTGAGTGTGTAATCAGTGAAGTACAATATCACGTTATTTATAAATTAAACAATGACAGACTATAGTGGAAAGTGTTGTCAAGGAAGAGACCAGGTGATCGATGAGGGAGTGATAGTAGATTTTTTAGTGTTAGTAAAAGTTAGTCGAACTTCTATTAAGTATGACTGTTTTGTCAGAGTCAGCCTAATCGGACTTAATGTAGGACATTCTAAGAAATCGAATCAAACTTACTGATAATTTGTGGAAACACGCATAAGTTATTGGAAGGTAGCGTAACTATTTGGAATTATATATAGCACCTGTGTTTATGGTACTATGTTAATTCAATCTACATGAGACACATCGATTTCTTTTATTTATTATTCTCTCAACAAAATGGTGAGCACCAAATAACATCGTTCCTACGTATCTTGTGGTAAGGGTGTTCATTCTTTATTGTGGGTGTATACGAACGTTTCAATGTTCATTTTATTTAAAATTACATTATAAATACAACGTTAGATATTAAGGTAATACACCTATTTAAGTTTAAGTTGTTAAAGTAACAGTTTTTTGAGTGGTTTAATTTCCCTGTGTATAGCTCGTGCACGGGTATTCTTTGTATTTAAATACTGCGATCTGCTATTTTCCCGGTTGATTTTTCTATTGCACTCATTTCTGAAACAAAATATTGTTTTCTAAAGGTGCAGAGAAACTGAGAACTTCTTAGGAATATACTCTCATTTTTTATGAAAATTGGTGAACCTGATTATCAAAGAGTAAGTTTCAACAATAATTTGGTTACGTTGGACTTGAAAAAAACTATGCTATAGTCATTTGGCAGTTATCAGTAATACATTAGATATTAGTAATAAATTCGTTAGTTGTAATACATTTTGCTCGTCGAAATTCACTTGAGATTAAAGTACACGGAAGAAGAGAGGACGCTTATTTACAGTGATTTTAGCGAGACATTTTTTTTTTCATATGTATATTTTACAGGGAAGTTAATCAATTAGAGCTCAGTGGAGAAACTACCGTGACAGTAACGATAGTGTAGAGAAAAACTAGCAATCTATCTTCTGCGAGACAGAGGCTGTAAGCAAGAAAGGAAGACCCATCCTGCTTGATTTCAAAGTAACCTTCACATTCTGTCAAGGCAGGAAAGCGTGCCCTGAGTGGCACTTTCCCAGATGTGGCAACAGTGGTCCATCTTAGGAGGTGTTAGTATTTATACTGATATAAAATAACGTCAGGCGTTAGTTATTATTTTCAAATAGTAAACTAATCCATTTTTTTACCAGCAACCTTCGCAACGGATTAACTGTAAGTATTAAATCTCAGTTCTGAAGTGAAGGTCAATCTCAGTAGCTTAGCAAAGGACGGGGCTTTCTAATAGAGTGATAGCAATACATTTACACATCGGGAAAACTGAGGATCGCAGTGTTAGTGGTAACGTGAGAATAGCTCGATTTTAGCCGTATTAAAAGTAACCATCAACCCTTTCTCCATTGTAATTCGTGCTTCAGTTCGGAAGAAAAAGAAGCAGAAAGATCTTGATTATTAATGCTCCTCAGAGTGTTGCAATAAATCGTCGACGAGTGCTCTAAGAATGTGATTGATTCGGGAGATCATTGATTCAGATCATGAAAGTGTATTGGACCCAGAATTGATTTTCAGTAACGTCAGCGTTGATAGCATCTGCCCGTGAGCGAACACGTTTATAAATCTATTAAAGAGAAAATATTTTGTAGCTGAGGTATCTAAATAGGTAGATGGAAACATAGAAAAATAGATACATATATAGGTCCGACGGTAGATATTTCTATTTCTATGAGAGAGGTATGAATATTTAATACATTTTCAGCATATTTGCGTTAAATATTTTTAGCATATTTTCCTAAAATAAAACTGTAATTCCATACAATTTTAATTTGTAATTTTTAATCAGATTCCTATGATTTTTTACTAATCCTGCTTGAATTATTAGGGTACTTCTACAGAATTATAACTGAACTGTTATTTTTACCCTAGCCTTAACGTTATTCTAAACTAGCCCTAACCTAAACCTGAATTAATCCTAACGTAATCCTAAACGAAGTGTTAGGTCAGGGGTGACAAAAGTCGGGAGTGTTCTGTTGATATTCTGTAGAAGCACACTTATTAGTTTTTCTGAATCTGCAAACATAATTACTACAATCTTAGAAAAGCAAAACAGCTTCTTAACTCTAGTATTGTAACATTGTAAGTTCCAATGTTCAGCAGTAAAAAATCTGGGGCGCTTATTCCACAGAGTAATAGATACACTCATATTCACATCTTCACCGGAGACGCTGCTTACCTATCCAACGCTTTCATTTAGTTCGTAAATATGTTTTCCTGCAATGTTTTCTCAGATGACAATAAGTATTTCGTCCATATCTTTGTCTGCCCGGTTACTCAAGGAATGCTAACTTTTGTTTTCGGAACGGTACCGAAAGTTTCTCAAGAACCGCTATTCCCCAACACGTTACCAAAACAGGGAAAAAAGTGAAAATACACAATTAGTCAGAGGGAATTGTTACCACTTAGCCGTTGTCGAAGTGGGACCTGTTTAGAGAAGATAAGAATATTGTTTGTCTAAGATCTGATTACAACGAGAATATGGCGAAAACAATTTAAAGAGAAGGCGAGAAAGGTATATTTGAAATGTCCGATGTTGTGTTAGGATAATAAATGATGAAATAGTAGAAAATTACAGACTATCAAATCATACACAACGTACACACATCTATATACCTATACACACAGGAAGAGGCGGCGTTGCTCGGGATTTAGTAAAAACAATGTGCCCTTCTTAAATTGCTCATCACACCATATTACGTTCTGTCATTTTATTGCCCTTTCTTGTTTCGCCTCGTAATACAATTTTTAAGAAACTATGTAAATTCGTGGCATATATTAATGGTGTACGTTCACTTAAACTCGGATATACCTACTGGAAGTTTTAAAGGGAGGTTGCCCGTATATCTCTCTAAGGGGAAGCAGATAGATGTTTTTCACATTGAGAAATAAACTAATAATTCAAATATATGCAATTTTAATGAAATAAAACTCATAAGTATCAAGTTAACCAAATAATACAATGGTGGTGCTCTCTAATCATTACGTCCTCCTATAAGTACTTATAGAGAGCACCACCAATGTATTATTTGGTTAACTTGATACTTATGAGTGTTATTTCATTAAAATTGCATATATTTTAATTATTAGTTTATTTCTCAATGTGAAAAACATCTATCTGCTTCCCCTAAGAGAAATATGCGGGCAACCTCCCTTTAAAACTTCCAGTAGGTATATCCGAGTTTCAGTGAACGTACACCATAAATGTATACCACTAATTGACATAGTTTCTTAAAAATTGTATTACGAGGCGAAACGAGAAGGGCAATAAAATGACAGAACGTAATATGGTGTGATGAGCATGTAAGAAGGACATATTGTATTCTTAAAAATTGTATTTTAAGGAAGCTATGAAGAAAACGTAAATGCGTATTGTAAAGCATAATCCCGTAAGTGTTTTCAATATTCTACATTTGCATGTAAAGATTTGATATGTTTATGTTGTGTTCTCAGTAAGTCTTCTTGAGACTCTTCTTCAAATCAATGACGAAGTAAGTCACCATGGCTTTCTTCTGACGAATGTTTTACTTATTTTTCTTATATGATTTATTGCATATGAAGCTTTAAGAGAAATGTGTAGCATCTGTTCTGATACGACACTTGAACTTGTTCGTCCTCTGTCAGTGTAGAATACATGTTTCTAGACCGATTCAATGTGATGTTTTTGCATGCGAGGATGCCGCTATAGGAAGAGTTGCAGTTTTTCACACAATAAGCAGACCTTCAGATTTACTCTGAACTCGTAGCGATGCAAGTAAATAAAATTATGGTACATATTGTGTTAGATATAATAGAACGAAAATTAAAAATGAGGTAAAACTGTAGAAGTGAAATACAAAACAGAAAAAAGACATTAGGTTAACAATATATAATAAATAAATACATGAATAAATAAATTAATAAATAAAAAAAACTAAAGTAAGCTAAAACTTAAAATAAGAATACAAGCAATTACGTGTTAAAATTAGGCCACCCATTTGTTGCACACAACAAGGAACGTGGGATAGGCCACCATATAGAACACAGAACACTAGAAAAGGAAGTAAAATCAATGGAAATACTTTTTTTTTTCAAAAACCCAATGATTTGGTAATAGATACATTTCCCCGCAAGAGAGAATACCAAATAATATGATTACTGAACTATCTATGCTAAACACAACGTGTATATATAAAGACAACCGGCTATACAAACTCTATGGATTTTAGCTTGGCGATTCCCTACGAGGATAAAACGCAGAAGCCTATGTGTAGCTTAATTGCCATAAATATATATTCATAAGTTACTACCTACTTACGTATTTTGTATACAAAGACTTAAAATGTATACATAATATATCCTAATGACATTTTATTTAAATAATGATGAAATATATATATATATATATATATATATATATATATATATATATATATATGTATATATTTATATATATATATATATATATATATATACATATATAAAAACAGATAAAAGACTAGTCGGGTGTTCGACGAACGTATTTGGAACACACCCACATATATGTATATATATATATATATATATATATATATATATATATGATAAAAAAATGTAAAAATGTTCCGACGTGAATGAAAATTTAATAAAGAAAAACAAAAATATTAATTAAATATATATCTACGTTTTATTTTTATCAGGTTTCATCAGGATGGGAGATTGAAGAGAAAGAAAAAAGTCTCACATTTATTTTTCAGACTTTGGTACTTGTTGTATTTTTTCTTTTTCTTCAATCTCCCATCTTTATGAAATCTTCTAATAAATGTGAAACGTAGATAAATATTTACTTAATATATTCTACTCATATTCTACATTTCCATGAATGTCTTTTGTCTTTTTGACAATTGCTATTTTTTCTGGAAGCCGAGTGACTCTATTTGGAATTTTCTTCTTTAGTATTTAAAGAAGGCAATTCCAAATAGAGTCACTTGAAATCTAAAATTACTGATTACTAGTTGTGTGTTTCATCTTTGTATTTGGCTTTTTTACAGAGAAAACATGGACGACGCTTTTTCACATGTACTAGAAAACTCCCTAAAGTCATAAATCTAACTGACTTCTTTAGCCGAAACGCATTCAGTAAAATGATGTAAAAATGCTTTAAAAACATTAAAAGAAGATTTTGTTAAAAAAAAGTTGAATCTTTTCTCTTTTCGCAAGTGTGTAGTCGGCTAAAACCTTTCAATAATTTCTGTTTTTTTTTCTATATTCAGATCTTCGGGGTAAGCTGTTTGATTGGTTCTTTTATATATGAAAGAATATTTTTTGGTTTCCCTTTTTATTATTCATATTTCTATCATTGGTCCTCACAACCAAAGCTAATTTTACTTTTCGATTGGCAACGTTTTTCTCATATATTTTAAATTCTTTTATATTGAAATTATTTTTCTTTTTTACATTGTATTTTATATCTTTTATGATTCGTTATATTTAAAGGAACATTTGATGTATTATATTGTTTGATCTATCTATTTTGCTTAATACAATAGTTACATATACATATATATATATGTATTGATTTATATATATACATATATATATATATATATATATATATATATATATATATATATATATGTATATATATATATAATATTTAAGTGTAGAATTATAACGATAATTAAATTATCATTTAATAATAATAATCTATCGTGATAGTGTAAAGCACAATATATTAAATAGAGCAATTTATTTTAGAGGTAAAAGATGAGAATAAAACTTTGACTTTACGCTCACACCTCAAAATAAGACTTTTCACTTCTGGCCCTAATGTTGTTCTTTACTTCTATTTTTTTTACTTTATATACAATTTTCAAAGTTAATTGTTGCCGACAATATTTGTAATCGCATTGTCGGCTTCCCCATCCTCTGATGAGAAGAAATGTTTTCTTTGAAAATCCATGGATTAAGGATATGAGGCTCCTTGCTCTGAACTGTCGATGTTTTAATAAATATTGTATCTTTACAATGTTTTATTCTCATCTTTTACCTCTAAAATGTATATATATATATATATATATATATATATATATATATATACATATATATATATATATATATATATATATATATATATATATATTTACTTAAATCTTATTTCTTCTCAGACTATATTTTTATATACCACTTAAAAATTATTGTGTAAAAAATGTAATTATATTTTCGAGGGATAGCACGGTAAATATTTAATACAATAATTGATGCCTTATATTTGAAATAGAAAAACAATCGAGTGTATATAATAGCTAAAAATACAATATTATTAAAGACTGAACATAATTATCAGTTTAATATGTTGATTTGTTCAAGTAATAATCAGATATAACCTGAACTTATGCTTTTTTTAAATATGATATACATCAGAGGGCGAAGCCGTTTTGTGATTACAAGAAAAATGCTTCAAAATGTTCTGAAATTTAATAAAATCAAATTGAGAAAAATTGAAAAAATATATAACTTTTAAGACTTTTTTTTTCAGAGTAAAATTATGAATACACCAATTTTTTTCCAGAATAACCCTTAATTTTTTATATCATCTCTCTTATGAGAATAGTGGTGGGTAATGTATTATCGGTTCTTTAGTCATAAGATCTTCCTCCAAGAACTTACCTTCTTAGTGTTTATTGGTGTGGGGTAATCTTCTATGGTATTACACCCTCTGTTTGGAGTAGGGGATGATTTTATGTTGTAATGCGACCATACTCGGAGGTATTACCTGCTGCTTTATGATGAGCTCCTCAAGAGTATTACTTCTTTTATTTAGAGAGATGCAATATATGCTCGTTTATGTAAAACCGTAGAAACTCCAGTGTTTATAAAAAGTGCTCAATAACAAGTAGAGCTGTTTATAAGTATATTTTTTTTATTTATACAAACATTAGTGGTTACATATGTGCACACATGTTTCGGTTACACTTTTCCCAGAAAGTCAATCTCATCAGACCAAGTACTTTCGAGAAAATTCTTGGTCGAATGAGGTTGACTTTCTGGGAAAAGTGCAACCGAAACTTGTATGCACATATGTAACTAATAATGGTTGTATAAATAAAAATGTATACTTATATATATATATATATATATATATATATATATATATATATATATATATATAACGTAAAGTAACCCAAAATCACATAACCACCGATGCAATAATTAATTTCGACTCTACAACCTTACTTAAGAATCCAAGCTAGGCGATTACATTTTTACAAAAATTCCGTGTTAGTTTACTTTATTTTATTCTGGCTGTGTTTATTACATTGAGATCTCATACTCAGATTTCCTTCTAGAATTTATTTCAGACTAACTCACTATATATATATATATATATATATACATATATATATATATATATATATATGTATATATATGTATATATATATATAATATATATATATATATATATATATATATATATATATATATATATATAACGCAATGCCTGTGTGTATGTGTGTATTTTATGATTGTATGTTTCCTATGGAAGGAAAAGTTAAACGATATACACAAATCTAAACATGTGTTCTAATGAGTAGTTATGATCATCCAATCCCGAGTAACGTCGGGCTATTTCCTTTATCGCATATCGTAATTGGTGCACTTAGTAAGAGGGCCAATTTGTAATGTATAAAAGTCTTTTTGCTGGCTGTCTTCCTGTAGAGTTTTCTTATAAGCTGTCGCTCCTCGGAAATAGCAGAGTTAAAGTCTAAATATGATAGGGATCAAGAGACATCGGCTTGCTCAACGATGAACCGTACACACTGGTCTGCGTTACAAAATATGTTAAAAGTAATACCAGCTATTTCGCGTGACGACATAATGACTGAAAGGTCGAAATCATTTTTAAGTATAGTCCAGTCAAATAAGGCTCGAATTTTGTAAAAGGTCAAACTACTTGCAACACAAGTTTTTTTTGCACAATGGATTGATATAAGGTCTCTATTCCTACATACTAAAAGTCTAGAAAAATGTATTAATGCAAAATATGCAAATTTGGCATGTTTATCAATAGGTGTTCGGTATTTATTAGTGAACGTGATCTATACTATTAATTGCGCGAAAGAATCATTTGAAATGTGTAAGTAAAAATTAGGATATAAAATGATATATATGCAATGATGTTTTAATCTCACAACAAAAATTAACCTATATGAAATGTATTTTAGAATAAATCTTAAGTTTTGAGTACATTGCTTTCATTAAAATACACCGTTTTCCCGTATGCATTCAACGTATATTTAAAAGCTGTATACAGCACCAGAGAATTCCCATAATACATTCTGAATGTGATCCAGTTCAATATCTGGTCCAAAATATTTTTGAAAATTCAGAGTATCTCTTTCTTTTTTAATTGTCAATATTTAAAAAACAATCGCATCTCAGTTAATTTCTCAACTATCTGGTACTTATGTTTTAAATTTCAAAGGTATATTTTTAAATTTAAAACATGGGTACTAGATAGTATTACATATCAAACGATTACATTTCACCTATATCTAAAACAGATTCAATGTTTACCAGCATTTTTCATTGTAACATAAAACATCTCATTTAACAACTTCAAATGAATCTCTATGAACCTGGCATTTCTCAATCAATCTGTGTAAACTTGTATATGTTTATGTGTTTTCTCATTTTCAAAAACAATATCAAGTTTCACCTGCATTGTACTCTCCGTGTTCTTTTGTTATTTAATTACGCTCCAGCTATGTGTTCAACGATTAAGTCCATGCTGTTTAAATGTACAACGTGCTGCATTGCAATGTTTTTGCAGGTGCACCTGATCATATTAAGAAGGCTTTCTGGTGCTGATAGCATATCAGTCATTTTTGGAATGATGATAGCATTGATCACCTGCCATCCCTACTTAATGGGATTAAGAAAACGAGTTACTAACCATATATTGCTTAATAGTATACAGGCATATAATAGAAACTTGAAGTTGCTGTTGTTGAAAGTAACATATTAAATCCACGGGGATTACATACAATCTATTATAGAGTAGAGAGCGCATATATGTTTTTCAATGGAAACTATGAATTGGTTTGATCTTCCACAGGAAACTTTGGTTAAACGAAAACACTGAAAAGCCAACTCGCAGAGTCATAGATACCAAATATCATTGAGTACTAAGCCGACGTTTAGATAAGGATCCCCGACAAGAGTAATTCTACGGCTGGTGAGTATAACATCTAAAATAAAACAAAAAATTGGCAACTGTATATAAAATGATTTAATCAATAGAAAAATGATATGATCTATAGAAATAAAATAGATATATCCTCTTGCGCAAGTAATCGAGTACTCTTGTTATTTTCATCTAATGCTGAATGATATATATATATATATATATATATATATATATATATATATATTTATAAATAAATATTAATTATTTTAATACCTACAGACATCGATGTTTCATGCTAACGCAATCTTCAGTGCAGGAACCAATTCTCAATGGTCGGCGGGCGCGAACCCCGATCACAAATCGCCACTGATTCGTAGTCAAGAGTCTTGTCCGATCGGCCATAGACAATTAGTACGTAATTAGAGAGGTATTTAAATGTAAATAGCGAGTCGGCGGCTAGATTTACAAAGCAGCTAGAGTGATCTACGAACGAGTTCGGATCGTGCATGTAGCTATGTGTACTACTTGTTATTATAGTCACTCAAGAGTGCCCGGCCTTTGTTGGAGGGGGCTGATGATAATATTTATAAATAAATATTAATTATTTTAATACCTACAGACATCGATGTTTCATGCTAACGCAATCTTCAGTGCAGGAACCCATTCTCAATGGTCGGCGGGCGCGAATATAATGTGCACTAGTGTGTATTAGCGATCTATTATCGAGTTGAAAAGATGATGATAGATGTTTGAGTTCACTAATTTATTTATATTTAGATGGATATATATATATATATATATATATATATATATATATCTGACATATATGTATATGTATATATGAATGTAATTATATATATAAATATATATATATATATGTGTGTATTTGACATATATATATATGTGTGTGTGTGGGTGTGTATATATATATATATATATATGTATATATGTATGTATATATACATATATATTTATACACACACACACATATATATATGTGTGTGTCAAATACATACATATATATACACATATACATATACATATATGTCAGATACATATATATATATATGTACGTATATATATGTATATATATATATATGTATATATATATATAGGTATATATATATATATATATATATATATATATATATATATATATATATAAAATATCAACTTAGATACTTATAACCATGTTTTAATTAATTCAGGAAGGGATCCACAATTTTACGCTCGTTTGATCATTACCCTGACATACCAATTACAGAGTGATATATCTTGGATTTTCAATATGTCTGATTACTAGAAGGCCAACATCATGTCTAAAACATCAAAAATATTAAAATTAAATTCACATTAGTAAAGCATGTATATATGCTTGTGCATTAAACAATGACATCCTGTTTATTTTAATAAATCTGCTATATTTTAATACTGGCAGAGCTTGTAAAAATACATATACTTTTTTGAAAGATAACAATTTTGAAGTAGTATTTTCAAAAAAGTCGAATAAAATGAGAGATTGAAAATGAAATAACAGTAAAAAGTTAAATAATATAAACAATAAAAATAATATATATATAAATAAAAATTATATACATAAGTAAGTAAATATATATATATATATATATATATATATATATATAAATAAGTGGTTGAAGCTTTTAGAAGGAAACGCTTTTTATCTATGTTTCAAAAGTTGTTTAAGGTAATCAGTTTCCAATATGAAGCCATCTTGTAAACACACTAATGGATGACGCGAGGCTGCTGGTTATGTGATAAGCCCATGAAACAGTTTACTATCTCAAAGAAAGCAAATACGCAAACTAAGTGTTTACTTTTATTCCCGCCTTTATCGGATTCTCCTGCTCGCCATGTTTTCATACAGTTTTATTTCACTTTCATGAAAAACCCATTTATTACATCGTATGAATACACGTGATAATTTCCTTACAGATATTCTCAGAAATTACTTTATCGAATTTCATTACGGTTGAAGTATCTTTCAGCAACTGATATGCATATCTATTTTTATTTCTGTTTGGATTATTGGAAAACTTATTCTGTTTAGTTTCGACTGACAAAGGAAGCAACACATTAAGGAGTATTTATTTTTATATCGAAAATCTGTTCGAACATATAAACATACTAGTTGCAATACCTGTTTCATAGACAGATCAATATCATGTATGTGAATTATTTATACTATTGAAAATATGCGACCGGGTGTCTTCTTATGTTGGGGTGTATTGGGGCGTGTGGCCATACAACAGTGCCCAACCGTTTACGCATCTCATTGACGTATTGAGTTATTCTGCAATACAGCTCAGCTGCACTGGTCGTGCAACCGGATAAAGACAAGACAGTATTGTATCGATTGGTTCTCTTCTCCACATGTGCATATGGTTGGGTCGGGTTTTAGTATATACAGGGTGGGCCAAAATAAGGGTCCTCTCTTTAAATTTGAATAACTTGAATTTGAATAACTTCCACAAAATAAAAGTTAAACTTACCAAACTTTATGTGTGTGTAGACTGACCCTTCCGAGATTTTTTGAAATAAACAAAACAAATTTTAGCCGAAAAACACTTCTTAAAACTTACAAAAACTAAAGTATTGTTTTTTACACTGTTTTGAGTTTTTTAAGCAAAAATAATGTTTTCTAAATGAGGGTACGTTCCTTAGGGCTAATACGGCTCATGCTTGCTTCGGAAGGGGTCCTTTACTTATTCTAAAAAAAAAATTTTTTTTAAATCAATAAATAAAAAAGTTATGAATTTTTAAAAATAGGACCCTTATTTTTGCCCACCCTGTATATATATATATATATATATATATATATATATATGTGTGTGTGTGTGTGTGTAGGTGTGTGTGTGGGTGTGTGTGTGGGTGTGTGTGGGTGTGTGTGTGTTGCATAGCCCCTGCTTGGGCCGCGGCAGTTCTCGCTTGGTATACTTGTCCCGGAACGGGCATCGGCAGTTCTCGTGTAATCACTCGTCATTTTTAACACCATAAATCATATAATTTGCATACCTTTTAATTTCTCGCACTCTTTCTTCTTCCTCGTCGCGTGGAGTGGTGTGTCATCTAGTAGTTAAATTATTTCTTCCTTCTTTCGTCCGTGAACCACGCCGCTGCAACAAAAAAAGCTCCATGACCGACTCAATCGACAAACAATCTTTAAAACGTCCAATTCTTTTCATTACAAATCTGCCAAATCCCATCCATTCACTGATGACGTCCCCAGATGCCGAAGAGCCTTCTACTCCAAAAGCTTCTGCTCTCGTGCTGCTGGACTCTGGAACTAGCTCTTTGCTCCCTGCTTTCCTGACGTTAATGAATTGAAGAAATTTAAAACTAATGTAAACAGACATCTCGCTGCGCAGCTCCTAATTTCTGTTGACTTTCCCCAAACCTTCCCCCTTTTTTCTCAATAGCGCCTTACGTCTACGGTGGCGGCGTGCCTTGTTTGGGGTGAACTATGTTTTATATATATATATATATATATATATATATATATATATATATATGTATTCCGTGTTTGAGTCTCTTGAATTTAATTTGTTTTCTCTTCTTTCCTATTACGTAATTACATCGACTATTCCTGACACTATTTATACAAATAGAAAATATCACTAATCCCGAAGCCGTGGCTGTTTGACTTTCTGTGAATACAATATCTTGTTTACTTATTTATTTTAGCCGTTTAAAGTATAATTTCACCAGACTTGACTGAAAGTGTATGATGAGACGTAAATATTTTAGCTCCTTTTCTTCAGACTGATGGACGTTTAATGCATCTTTAAGATAACACATTATTATACGTTTTTTTAAAGTAAATTTCTTGCTATTGTAAAAACTCAAAATATTAAAAAAAACTCAGAAAGTTTCAAAAGATTCCCTGCGATATTTACAGGCCGAGATCAGGCTGACTAATGACGATTTAAAGGTATAAATTATTGGGATGATAAGTTATCATAATTTATGTTGCCTTTCTACGGTATATTGTACGCAGTAATTCATAGCGAGATTAGCTGTAAAACACCAACGTTACAAGACTGGATATATATTAACAAGAAAAGAAAACTAGAAGAATCGATGAGTATTGGTTCAGCATTTTAACTTATTTTATTTTTAAACTAGCGGAACCCGTCGCCCGGCGTTGCACGGAAGAAAGTACTACCTATTGCATGACGTCAATGTGTTGGCGAATGTTTTAAATTTAAAAAAAAGAAAAAAGTGGTAGAGTAGAATGGGATCGAACGCTAAAACTGACGATCATGAAACATGCTTTCTTACAGGCTGCGCCACGATTCCGCGTTAAAAACACATGTGAAAATAGGCCAATTAACCGAAGCTTGATTATTGGCATGAGTGTTAAATTAATACCAGGCAAATAATAAATATGAACCGGTTTTCGTGAAAATTAAACTGTGTGTATTAGTTCCCGGTGTCGATGAGTAGAGTGGCAGTACAGAATTGTTAGGGAGAAAAGTTTTTGCTACTACCTATATGGAGTTGGTTTGTCGGAGAGCCGTAGATGCTGGGCCTAATGTAATATTTAGTGTAAGCTGGAAAAAATAATAACAAATTTACTAAAACACGTTCGAGTGAATAAGTGTAGTGTAGTGGTGAGTTTAGTAACCTGTGATGCATGTGGTTATTTTCCTATACTCCGAGAAGATACAGGGGAACAATCGTCTCTACTTTATATATTAGATTAATTCAAATGAATTTTGCGTTCTCATCAATATAATCAAATCATAAATAAGAAATACTATAAACATATATTGTTCTCCGATCACTAACTTGGCCCAAAATATAATTACAATACAAGTAAAAGTCCACGCTTCCAAAAATTCGACTACTGTGATCAGAACTATCAGTGGGTGTTTAAATATTTGACTAATTGTAATCTAATTTAGTGTTGTAAATATCAGACGGTTCTACTATTTTTATTATTTCCTTTCTTTGTTACATTTAACTGTTAATAATGAACTATATAGAGATAATCACCGACAAAAGTATGATGACAACAATGTAAAATAAGAACCGGGCGAGGGGAACTCAGCATAAAGGATGAGGAGAGAGAAGGATAGTCATACACTCAGTAAGAGATAAGTCACTTTTTTAAAGTAATAGTGTTTGATTTCCGCTTACATTTGGGTATAGTTTTTCTGCTGGACGGCATTGTGACAACGCACGCGGGTGTCTGTCTGCCCTGCCGTTTCAGCTGTCGTCACCGCCACTATTACTAAAACGATGTTCGTCGCCAGGAACACATGTACACAGACGCCGTTGATGTGTTTTTAAATGGGTATTCAGACATAACACACTTGTCATAATTCCTGTGTGGGTACGAGACGAAGCGATACTCTAGGGTAAATTTGAGAAAGATACCATATCAATTTTTCCACTTGTGTTCACTGTTGCGCTCCATCCTTTCGGTGGCAGCGGCACAACCACTATTTAGATTTGTCTCTTCTGTGGATAGGAAAAATAAGGTTCGAAAGAGCCTCCCATTGTCATGATGTCACTTCTGACTTATGTTTTGAATCCTACCCTCTTTTTAGAGTCCTCATACCTTCTGCACCTACCACTATCTTCAAATAGCAAATCTCAAATAAAAAAAGATGCTTCTAAATATACTTCTAAAATTGAGGAAAATGTTGGTATGTGTTTGTTAGAATTACAATCTATAAAAATGCCTCGAGTAAACACACGCATATAACACCAATTTGAGTAGAAGAAAAAGGTATACTGCTGCTAATCGTCATATGTTGTAATGTTTATAGTATTACTGTATACATAACTCTATTTATCTTTACATTTTTGGTAAGAAATAACTATAGGCTGTAACAATTAAAAGGCGCCTTATTAGTACCCAGAGAAGGCCGTCACCGCTAGCCTAGAGTATCGTACAATGCATATATTTGCCCGAACAGCGTCACTCATCCGGCAATCGCCTTTTTTTATTATTCTAATCGTATATTCAACGAGAATGGCGACATAATTATTCCGTTAGATAATGAGCGCCACATGAAGTTTGAATTAAATATGTTGGTTATAATTCTCGAAATATAGACGGAACTGTTAAGCTTGATAGGCAAATCTATCGATATTTACGTAAATTATATAT
>OY744553.1:31768591-31778591 GCA_963556195.1 Sepiola atlantica
CTTACAGCAACCTTTTTCACCAGATAGGTGTTGCTGGACTTTCTCTTCTCTTACGTTATTTTCATGTTAGGTGCCCGACTTAACTCCAATCTTTGGTGTCCGCTTTGTAAAAAAAAATATCAATAAAATCCCGTCTAGCTACAACCACTGTCAATAATTTATGTTTGCCCACCTGTGTACCTAAAACGAAACGGAATTTCTATAAAAAAAAATAGTCTGTTCCTAAAATACACGTCTGTGTAATATAATCCCGTAGTGCTACTTCCAAGTTGACTACAACATAGACGTTTTCAAGTTTAATGTAAAAAAACATTCTTGTTGTCCTTTTAAATAACTAAATTTTTCCCAATTTAAACTATCGTCACTAATCATCACGGTGATATATCACTGTCCCTCTGACAAACGAGTGTTTTTTTAGCATTGATATATGGTGACTCCTCAGTGAGAAAATAAAATAAAATAACAGTGGATCAGCTCCTGTGTCTATGCATGACAGCTTATCAACTGTTTTTCAACATTCTACTTTGCAAGGGGAACACTGTACGGCAGATTACTGTTTATTTTAATGCACACCTTTCTTTTTAAACCTTTTAAATTCTTCGAAGATAGTAACAATATATATTTTCATTTGACTCATTAATGAATACTGTTATGTTTGCTATTCGCAGTCCCAAAATCCCATATTACGTTGTGTATTGTTATTTTTTTAAACTTTTATAACTTTCTGTTTTTAATTCATGAATAATAAAAGAGTGATTATAATTTTCCATGCAGAGTTATTACATTTATCAAGCAGTATTCATATAATTTGGATTATTTAGATTATTGGACCTACTGCTCGAATACCGAGCGCAACGGATTAAATGGTTAGTGTATACACACTTTTCAACCTTTTTGCTGGAGTGGAACCCCATGGAAACATTCCACTGGCTCGAAGAACCCCTGTGCAAAATTTTGGTTGTCTTATGCAAAAAACAGCATTTAATTATACAAAAAAAATAAATTTGTAATAAAATGAAAATACTCATGTTCAGAGTATTGTACATGAAATGAAAACAAAAATGTTTATGTTTGAATAGATTACATTTATTCATATTAAAAAAGTTAATTGGAAACTTGAGCCTGGTGTTTCTTGCACACCTCTTTAAGATTGGAAATTACATATAGACAATTTATTTTATAACTACATACACTAAATAATAATAATATTTGTATACTTGTATTTGTATAAATATAACATTTTTTAAAGCATGTTTTCATATGTCGGACCGTATAGGGTTAAAAGATATGCATATATTAATAAAATAGATTTTCGAAATTGAATTTAATATGTTGTTTATTTGTTCGTTGTTCTAATTTAGAAATTGCGGAACCCCTGGACTGTACTGGCGGAACCCTAAGGTTCCGCGGAATCCTGGTTCAAAACCACTGGGTTAGTGTATACACTTCTACGTGACACTGTTCTTGACGTTTAAAGGTCATTCCTCAGTATGGCCGATACTGAGAATAGAATTTTATATTACTAAAAATTATACTCGATCACGGCTGACAACATGGGAGAATAATATACACGTTAATTAAATAAAGGGTTTCCTTCTTAAATGATATATGTAAGTTCTCCCCTAATTCAGAAGCAGGTAAACCACCTATATAAGTACGATAATCATGTTATATCGTAAACAAAAACAACTGAATTACAGAAGAAACAAACCGTTCTAATGAAAACATAAATTGATGTATTTAATGATCGTAACACGCTCCGAAACATAGTGTTAAAGTAATGTAGTAGTTCCTTTAAAGTATTGCATTTACTAAAAGTAACCCCTCACAGCAACATTTTAGATCCAAAATATATGTCTTTGTAAAGTCGAATTTCTCAATTTTAAATAAATGTCTTTGATCGTCTTTATCATTAGAACTCTTGAAATATAGACCGTTATTTTAGATGCAGAATGTTTACATGCATTAATTCATTTCGTACGAATCAGAGCATCTTGTTGACCCTGGTTTCTTTCTATATCCATCTCGTTAGAATTATTCTTTAAATACATTGGGTACTCACAGAAGAGACCAAGTGAAGGTTGGCAACGTCCTAAGTGAATGTAAAAGTATTTCTGTAGAACGAACTAGATTTCGACTTGGCACACCCAGATTGTCACTCCGTGTTGTTAACCGTTATCTCCCAAAATGTACGTACTGCGTTCTAAGTATTTATCGATATATCTTCGAGACTACTGGTCCTAAAGTGTTATGAATTAGAAGCCGGGTAAATAGATAACTGATAAGGATTGCCACTAAATAGTGAAGTCACACAAAACAGGTTCTCTGTCAAATCCCGCTAAATGTTTGGTTTAGTTTTGTATAGTCCCAGCTAATCGACGTATCCTCGTAATTATCGGTCATAAAGTTCTAAAATTTCGTATCTAGGTGTATATAGTATATTTTAATGTGTCTACTATGTATGTACATTCCTAAGGAATCTATGAAAGCATAACTCAAATAAAACTTAAAATATATCCTACTTTAATGAAATTTAAAGCATATTTATGGGATTTTCATGGGAAGACAATGGAAGTTGTCTGTAATCGTTACGCTTCTGTCTATATGCTGAATTTAACGTGTCAGCACCTCTAAGTAAACCACGGAGGGGAAAACACCTCAATTTTTTTAATATGTATATCTTATTTTGATCAACTTCAAATCATATGTATAATACACTAATTAAGGGAGTTTTCAAATATTTCAGCTGTTTTCGAATATATTAGGGGACGAAATGAGAATAGTGACAGGAAAAACAAAAAAAAAAACTATAGTGCTATTAGCATAGTGAACAAGTACATTATAGTTATCATCTTGTAATCTTTTGCAACGTCAGGTCTTTTTGTTCATATATACAGGGTGGGCCAAAATAAGGGTTCTATCTTTAAATTTGAATAACTTGAATTTGAATAACTTCCACAAAATAAAAGTTAAACTCACCAAACTTTATGTGTGTGTAGACTGACCCTTCCGAGATTTTTTTAAATAAACAAAACAAATTTTAGCCGAAAAACACTTCTTAAAACTTACAAAAACTAAAGTATTGTTTTTTACACTGTTTTGAGTTTTTTAAGCAAAAATAATGTTTTCTAAATGAGGGTACGTTCCTTAGGGCTAATACGGCTCATGCTTGCTTCGGAAGGGGTCCTTTACTTATTCTAAAAAAAAAAAAAAAAATCAATAAATAAAAAAGTTATGAATTTTTAAAAATAGGACCCTTATTTTTGCCCACCCTGTATATAAAGCCAGAATTCGGAAGCACGTGGAGTATTGCTGTCATATCTCGGTCACTATTTTCTCCTTCTTGGGCAGTATACAAAAAAGAGACTCTAATATAAAATCTCCAGCCTATTCGAGTACTTCCACGAAATGGTCTCCGATAAACTTATTTCACATGTACACTCTCAATGTAAATACGCCCGACCAAACTGAGTAGCATTACAATCCAACCTCTTCACCCTAAAGGTTCTCAGATATCAGATACATTTTTAATTGAATAGTTTATTTACTCAGACTGTTTATCTTGTTAATGTTGGCTTTGCTCCTTGTTTCCGCGAATGTAGCAAAGTGCACAAATTTAAATGAAATATGAACAAAGATCTTGCTGTGCAAGTCCCACTTAGGATTTACAACAAAATATTTGGCTCCTAATAACAGTAGGTCGTTGCGTCTTAGTGGCAATATGCCAAAAGTTTTTTAAAAATATATTTAAGAAAGCTATAAATATCGACGTTGGTATTACAATTCGACTGAGGTATTGTGGGATTAAAAGTAATAATCGGGCGTATATTAGATCAGTTGATTCTGGACAGCTGTTCGATTAAAATTATGCTTTTAATGACGAACATTTCAATTTAAAACTGAAACATGACAAGCCAAGAATCTTCTCTCATAGATCATAGGACGCATCTAGACAAAATCCCGTACGCTATTTGGGCATAACTGTATTTGAAGGTTGTTTTCTCTGTATGATCTTGACTTCTATAATTGCACTCCACCCGTTCTCTGCTGAAATCTTAATTAAAGACACGTTATATCGTGAGTGTAATCTTCAAAAAAATCTCTTGGCAAGCTTCGTATTGGCGCCAAAACAGATTGATTATATTACTAGTCCATTAAAGAACAAGACGCCCAGGGGAAGCAATATAAACACATTTCTTGGGCGTGGGCAATTAAAATCAAGTTTATAACGTTAGAAAGTTTTTATTCAAGATGACAGGTTTTCTTCTATTCGTGGGAATTAACCTGAAGATATACACATTATTAAAAAAGACATGGTCCTATTATAAATCGAAATATGTATATATATATATATATATATATATATATATATATATATATATAATCAATTAATAAATATTAACTTATTTTTTACCTACAGGTGCCAGCATTTCAAGCTTATTGATTTTATCAGTAACGGGAAGTAGCAATTTCAGACGGTCACAATGTAAACATATAACCGGAAAGCTGTCGCCATAATCACTCGACCATCGCAAACTGTGAATATAGACTATTACCATCTATATGTACCTAGAAGCGTGCACATACTGATGACTAGTCGAAAGTGTTTGACAGACGTAATCGGAACTTCACTTTATAGCTGATGAGAGTCTTTCTTAATATCCCCAAGGGTACTCGACTTTTAATTTCTTTTAGGGAGCTTATTAAAAGAGCTTATTAAAGGAAACACACACACACACACACACACACACATATATATATATATATATATATATATATATATATATATATATATATATTCGTTATTGTATAGCACGGAATGTTTTCGTTCAACTAGTACTTTTAACCTCGATCTTCCCGATAATACGTCGCTTATTTCTGTCGAATTGTCGGATGTAGCCTGCATAGGTGTTTCTTGTTCCATTGTTACTGAGTACTTTTGACTGACATTTGCCACACAACTACCACACTTTCTCGTAGGCTCACATTACATCTTTCCGACTCCAGCTCAATCTCCTAATATTTGAATCAACAAAACTGTTCCAGTTCGATATTTAGAAAACTTTTATTTCATAATAAAAAAAATAGTACATTACGACTCAAACGTTAAAACACTAACATTCTCTTGAGGCATTATATATAATAACCAGTCGCCCAAACTATAAACACTATTAATTACGAATCAAGTCGAAATATCTTAAAGTGCCTAGATTAGTTATTCACTCCAAAATATAGTGAACCAACAAAAATAAATTTTACGTCTAATTTTTAATATTGTAAATTTTAAATGTTACATTTTTCTAAATTTTTATTAGCCACGCGCCCAACGCGTGATGATGTTACAAACCCCATTACCCATACGTACTTTGAAAGATTATCAATGTGCTACACAGCTCAGAAATCAATAAACAAGTCCAACCCTTCAAGTGAAAAAGATCAAGAAAGTCAGTCGAAATTACTCGTTAAAACATGGAATAAAAAATACACGTGCGGAGCCTACCTTGAAGTATTCGATATTCATACGCGAATGGTTCTCAGAAAAAAAAAGATCAAAAGCAGATCAAACACATTTCGTGCGATGTAATACGGTATGCCAAAATGAAAACATGCTGCATAAATACAGACCCCACATATATATATATATATATATATATATATATATATATGTACATATATATATATATATATGTGAGTGTGTGTGTGTATATATTAGCTCATCTGACAATCTTGTTAATTAACCTATCAAATTAGATTAAATGATTGGCCAATTTCTTATGCAAGAGCATAAACCTTCAGTAGACATTACATTATCTTTATCATCCATTTTAATTTCGCGTGCACAGAAAGACTGGAACGTAAATGCGCTTGATTAAACTTATCAAATATGGCGAGTCTATAAGTCGATGTGATGAGAATAGTACTTAGTATAGACGGGCAATTATTATTGTGAGTCATACTCTTATATCGGTTAATAGCTGGTGGTATTGTGAATCTTTATAAGATAGGCTCCGTATTAAAATGGCATTTACAGCATTATGTCGCCTCATTTTCTGGTACGTATATTATTATTTTTTATTATTCATATCATTTATTTTATTTATACACACAGATAAGTAATCCGTTAAAGTGTTTGATAGTTTTTTTAATAACCATCACGGTTCAATTTTTGACAAAGGATCGAACCCACGACCACACTGACTGTGGCCTAGTGAGTTATCTCTGGACCACCTTGTCAAATTTAATGTGTGATTTTTAACGCCTTAAATGTATTTCTTTTATTTTCATTGTTTGTCTGTTGCACTATATTATTGCATAATACTTCCAAAGCGGTGATAATGTAAGCTCTATATCAACTGCAGTTTACTGTATTATGATCTTCCCCTTGATGGGACGTATACTATTATTTTGATATTTTCATGTTCATTATTAATTGTATTTATTCACACACAAAAGTAATCCGTGAACATATTTAAAGAGCCATATCAAATTTCGAGTGCAATTTATTTGGGAATGTAGGGGGGGGGTCTAGTTTTTTTTACTATTTTCCTGCGACTTATTTTTTACATGTCAATATGTGTTCTTAACTTTTTTTCGAATCACCTTTTCTCTAATCTTCGGAATAAGTTTACCTATCACTATTAAATTAACAACTTCTCTGATGATCAGCAATGTTAACTAAATGTATTTTAGAAGTTTGCTGTAAAGCGAGACTAATAGATAGAACAACTTTTGAATTCATAGAATAATCAATGAAAAAAATGGTGTGTGTAAGACGTAAAAGAAATGTAGGTATCCGCCGAACATTGACTATAAATATATTGAGAAGACAAAATAAAATCCTCGTTTTGTGTTTATTTTCCTATGCACTGATTAAATTAGGGATAACATACTATAATATATATATATATATATATATATATATATATATATATATATCATACATATGGGGTAATGTACCCTATAAGTCATGAGAATGAAATGTCGTGGTAGACAAATGTGTGAAAAAAGACAAACAAGAAACATATTAAAATGAAAATGAATAATAATATTGTTTCTGAAGACGTTTGTTAATACGAACGAAACCGGTCACATCTGTCGTTTTTGTTTTCTCCAGCATTTTAACCTGTTTTCCGTTTGTCTTTTTAAAAACATATTATATATATATATATATATATATATATATATATATATATATATATAAGTGTTTAAGGTTCATATTTTTTTTAAAGCACCTATTGTTAAATTTAAGAAGGAATAGGTAAAATAAATACTTTTTGAAGCATTAAGATGCGATATCAATTTTTTTTATAAAAAAGAAAAAATAATAAATCGAAACCGATTTTTTTTTTTTTTTTATTAAAACTAGCATTTTTTTTGTTAGTTTAAAGTGATACAGATATTTCGCCAAAACCTGGCATCCTCGGTGTGTAATATATCCTGATGTCATCGGATTTGTATTTTTTTATCTCGTTACCGGCTTGTTGTTATACAGCCGGGCCAAATGGGCAAGATGTTGGTTCCCATCATCAAATATGAAGAACGTGAATGCAGCACGTGATTTGTATAAGTGTTTAAGGTTCATCATTTTTTTTGTATCACTTTAAACTAACAAAAAAAATGCTAGTTTTAATAAAAAAGAAAAAAAATCGGTTTCTATTTATTATTTTTTCTTTTTTATAAAAAAACTTGATATCGCTAACTTTGGCATCAACTCCGTCCTTTAGTTGCGAAGATAAAGCCGATTTCGATTTCTTCAGCATTTTCAGAATCCTGCGTCCTAGCCGGGTGCCAATTAGATGTGGTCTACCTGGACTTTATTTAGTATTATAGCTCTGTGGCGCTTTCAAATAATTCAACAGCACTGTCTTACTTCTTCCAAGGTCCAGTCCGATGGCTCTTCTGGTTAATTCACGTTTAGACATCAGTGTAATACGGCCTCTTTCGAATTCGGTCAAAGGTTTGCCTCTGGGCATTATTAGTGGGCGTTATATTTTATCGTGAAGACTATCTTTATGACAACTATTGAGTTGTTTAAAAGTCTTTTTTAACAGCACTGTATATATATATATTTATTGTGCGTTAGGTTATGTTGAAAAGTAATTAATAAAGTGCCGGATTGTAAAATAGTGAGAGCTAAATGCAAATGATTTGAAAAACTATACGTTACATATTTCAGAGGAATACGGTCGTTTCATGGAGATAGACTGACTTTTAACGTATAAAATCTGTATATAGCTCGTAAAGAATAACTACCGACCCGAATTGAAAACAACAGGGATGAATGGCGTTTTTAAGAAAGCACCGGGTCGAGGGGTTAGGTTTATATATTAATATCTCCATTTTTATTGTAATTAAGTTTTATTTAAAACTAGCGGAACCCGTCGCCCGGCGTTGCGCGGGAGAAAGTACTACCTATTTAATGAAAAAGAAACCGCCTATTGTTCTTCCCCCCCCCCTCTACCGTGTTGGTGAATGTTTTAAATTTTAAAAAAAGAAAAGAAAATGGTTTAGAGCAGAATGGGATCGAATGCCGATACTGGCGATAATGAAACCTCTATTCTTAACCATTACGCCACAGTTACTACTTGAAAAATACATGTGAAAATATGCGAGTTAACGTAAGCTTGTTTACTGGCAGCTTCTGGCAGCGAAAAGTAAAGTTCAACAATGACACGGTTTATGTCATTTATTTGGGTAGGGTTATAGGTATATGATTTTGAAAATATAAATGTGTCGGGGTCTAACAGCATCTTGGCGGCTATTGAATTAAGTAGGAAGTTGATTTAATGAATGAATTGTAGCCGCCGTATTTGAAGAATAAATGTTGCAGGAACTGTGTTCGTTAATGTCATTCGCTTAATACCGGAATGAATGTAAATGTGGAAATCATAGTTATAAATAGGAAAAACATAATCTGATATTCGCGGAATATCATCGGATTCAACGGGAGCGGCCATTATTTGTTTGCGTATTGTTTTATATTATGTAGTAAATTAATACCAGGCAAATAATAAATAAGGACTGACTGTTTTGTGAAAAGTAAACTGTATGTATTACTTCCCGGTGTCGATGAGTGTAGTCACAGTACACAATTGTTAGGGGGAAAAGTCTTTGCTACCACCTATATGGTGTTGGTTTTTCGGAGAGACGTTGATGGTGGGGCAAATGTAATATTGAGTGTTAGGTTGGAAAAAATAATAACAACTTTACTAAAACACGCTGAGTTTAGTAGCCTATTTTGTATATGGTTATTTTCCTATACTCCGAGAAGGTACAGGGGAAAAAACTACTCTACTTTATATATCAGATAACTTGATTACTGGCGATGGATGTTTATGCACATCAAAAGTTTGTTTATTTTTAGAGATTACTGTGTGGCGTAGTTTATTGGTAAGTAAGTACGTTAGGTTCTAGGTTGGATTTATTAAGTATTGTATGTTATTTCACCTAATTATTTATTTGTTTATTTATTTATAATGTTTTATTTTTCTAAATGTATATTTATATTAGGTCTATAGTTGAGTGAATTAAATACTATGTGATGTTTAAGCAGGCTATATCTTTGTCAGTCAATGTGTTTACCTGGAGGATATAAACATGTGTTAACTATGATTCCAATATGCATTCGTATTTGATTCTTGTATTTAGTTAATTCTGTTAGCTTTATGTAATAACGTTTACGAGGCTGAAGGGGTTTAGTCTTAGTTATATGTTATATCTGTAATTAAATAGCGTTTAATAGTAATATGTGTAGGCGTTAAATTGGTAAAATTTATGTTTTATCATCTAGATATTTTAAAGAATAAGATTGGGTATTAAATGATTAATGTAATATGTTTTATAGATAGTGTTAAAGTGGATGTGAGTGTAAGATTCAATGTTAAATATATCTGGAGGTAAGGATGTTTTTTTATGTTTATAATAATGGATACATTTCGAAAAGTTCTTTGGGTTGGTGGATATGTCATATATTTTCTATAAAGTGGAGATTATCGGTGTT
>OY744553.1:31783591-31788591 GCA_963556195.1 Sepiola atlantica
TATATATATATATATATAGCGGACAGCTAGAGGCAATCGTCATGAGAGTGCTTGATAGTGAGGCACATGCATCATAGATGTGATGGCTTATTTTATATACTCATTAAAGCGTCTCGCTCAGGATAAGTTTCAATAAATTATTTTAGTGATACATATTGTAACATTATGTACATACATATGTGTGCATATATGTTTCATCATTCCTAACTTATCAGTGTGGAAATAACCATCTACGCCATATACATATATATATATATATATATATATATATATATATATATAAATATATATATATATATATATGTGTATATAAATATATATATATATATAAATATATATATATATATATAAATATATATATGTATATATATATATGTATATAAATATATATATATATATAAATATATATATATAAATATATAAATATATATATATATATAAATATATATATAAATATATATATATATATATATATATATATATTTAATATACTCTTCCACGCCGACCACGTGACACACAGCCATATCAACATTTTTCTTTCTTCGTCAAAACACCTAGACGGATTTTCAACTTGACCACGAGAATGTCTCAACCAAGAGGAAAAAAGAAAAAAAAGAAAAAGAAGAAATATTCTTCTGAAGATGGTAGATTTACCGAAAGTACTCAAGTTTATAAAAAAAAAAAATGTGTTTAAGATGAATAAATAATTTATTTTTAAAAACAAATAATCTGCGTTGTGCAAGGTTTTCTAAATATTTTATAAAAAAATATCTTCGTTATTATATATATATATATATATTTGTTCAAAGGAGTTCATCCTATGAAATGATCTAATATTGCTTAATCACAAGTAGAGCTGTATTTTTGTATGCATTTATTCATACATATATTTTGGTTTAATATGTGCATACATGTTTAAGCCACTACGCGTTTACAATTTATTATCATCAGGCCACCGTCATTGAAGATTCTGGAAAAACGATTTAATTGTAGAAGTGACTAGCAGGGCTACCCGGCGTTTCTCGGTGGCATAAAAATATAAAATAGAAGAAAATCCCATGCGTAACATCTTTATATTCAAACTTCTATTTCTCTCCCTTTCTCTATAGCCGTCTCTTTATATTTCTACTTTGTTCTTTCCTGGTTACCCTATTTCACCGTTACGTTCTCATTTTGCCTTTTGCAAAAGCTGTGTCTTTCCCACCATTCCTCTTACGTTGTCCAGCGCAAAAGTATGACATATTTCTATAAAAAAGTACCACCTCTGTCTGCACTTTCTATATAGGTACATATCTCCGCCCCGGTGTGCATACAATATAGGTACTTATCTCCGCCCCTGTGTTCATACTATATACGTAATTATTGCCGCCCCGGTGCACACACTATATACGTACCTATCACCGCCCCAGTGCACATACTATATACGTACCTATCACAAATGCTAAAACATATTTCAATCTTTTGTATCAGAACATTGACCACTACAACATATTTGAATTAAGGTAAGTCGATTTTCTAATTGTAACAACCCGTGTGTTGTGACAGTTTCAAATTACCACGCAGATACATTACATCGAATATGTGTCTTCAAAACTTCTAATACACGTCAATAGAACACGTACATACTGTAAAATAGTTTATTTTAAATACATTTAACGTCTTATGAATCCGGCTTATCTTATAGGGTTAGTTATCGTAATGAATTACTTTTCGTAACGCATTTGTTTTAAAAACGTTTCTCTAATAATACAAAACATAATAAAATGTTTTTTCCTGTTAAAATATGCCTTATTTTAAGCATAGTTTCAATAATTATCATTGCAATCTGTGTACATTATAAAGTAAATATTGTTATATAAAAATTGCCTACACAATTAAAAAAACAATAAGCATAACGACGGTAATTTGTTTTGCTATTCAATGTTATTTATTTTCTTTATTAGTCTCTATTTATTTTCCTTAGGAGTTAGAAACGAGTTCGTATTTATGTGGAAGTACTCTGCTCTAAAAGGGCGTTATGGATGAGACAATAATTTGAAACCAACTCGAGAAAGATTTTTCTCAGCTTGAGGACAGAACATATACTACATTTTCAAACCTACCCTGAACTTCCGGAAAGTGGGATGAATCAGAACTTATCAAGCCTAAACACATTTGAAGAGGAGAGTTAATGAGATGGTTGAATTTAATCATTGATCTGAAATAAACCAAATACTGTTGGGTATTCATAACTGTTACTTTGTGGGCAAATCAGGTACAGAGTGAAGTGTATTTATAAAAATATAGTTTAGTTGCAGAAAGTATTGTGACTTTTCTTAGCGAGTTCATAATAATGATAATAGACAGATGTTTATTAGTCTGTCACGCTCGAATTTGCAACAAAGTGTATTTTGTTATTTCACTGTAATGTTTATAATGTCATTTGTTGGGCTGTCACGATCAAGTTTAAATATACAGTTTCATCGTTATACGTTCAAAGAGAAATAAGGTTTATGTTCGATTTTTACAAGTGTATTCCCCTACCGTTTATAAAATACAAAAGTTCAAATGAAAAAAACCTCCCATAAATAATAGTTCGATTCATGTTACAAAAGGCAGTGCGCTTCATCATAAACTTCATATTCGATTTAAGTATTCTATTAGATTTTCCAGTGATTTATTAAAAAAAAACTCTTCCCGATCATTTTCCCTCTCTGCGCACGTAATTTCTGTACAGCTTCATCTTTCATAAGTGGTGCAGTTTGAAATCGAAATTTAATAACAAAAATGGACGGTTTTATAGTTTTTAGATGTAGTCGAATGCTTTTGTGTCCGTCGTAATGTAATAAAAGCGTTTGATAGTTTAAAGGAATGCCATTATTACCTTTATGGAATTTCAATATTGAATTACATTATGAACTATAATTCTGTATTTATTCTCGACTACCGGAACAAGCGTGATTTGCTTCGTTTAAAAGGTAGTTAATATATATGACCGATAGAAATTATTTATATATATATATATATATATATATATATATATATATATATATATATATATATATATATATATGTATAGTTATGTATATATATATATATATATATATCTGTATCTATATACACACATATATATACATTTATTTATATATATTTATTTTGTGTTCATAACTCTGTGTATATATATACATATATATATATCTATATATGTATATATATATATATATATATATACACATATATATATATATATATATATATATATATATATAACGTAAATAAATGTAGTTCAATCTGATTCAGTATCTTACGATATATGAATATATAGAGGTCCGTTCACAACATGTGTGTATAGGTTTATATCAATATACCATATATATATATATATATAAATATATATATATATATATATATATATACACATATATGTATATATACATGCCATGCTGATGACGGCTGTGAGCCAGAAACACGTGTCCATGGATTAATTTTAATGCACGTATAAAATAAATTAAAATAAATAAATATATATATATATATATATATATATATATATATATACACACATATATATATATATACATATATATAAACACCCATATATATATATATATATATATATATATATATATATATATATATACACACATATATATATATGAATGTATATATATATATATATATATATATATATATATATATATATATATATATATATATACGCTGTGCATTCATTATATATATATATATGTATATGCGCGTATGCATATATATATATATATATATACATACATATATATTTATATATATATAGTAGAGTAGCACTTTTGGTGAGTAACTCTAAGGAAAACTATGTTCTTGATTCTTAACGGCGATCCTTAGACTAAATTTAATATGATGATTACTCCCCAGAATGAAGCACGTTGAAGTTTATTTGCGATATATATATATATATATATATATATATATATATATATATATATATATATATACGCTTTTCATCGTGAATGAAACACATATATTTTTCTGTAGGTTTCATAACATGTTAAGAACTGTGAAGTGTATACAGACAATATATATATATATATATATATATATATATATATATATATATACCTAAACACTTTACAAATCCCAATATTGATTCCTTAATATTAATAGTATACTCTCACCCCTCACTGTTGATACTTCATCTGTGTTCTACGACAACTTATTATCAATCAGTTTATTGTTAATATCCGCCAGTTTATTGTCTTACTTAATCAATTCTTGCTTTAAAATGTATTTTTACGTCTAACCCCGGTGTGGATCAAAGACGTCCCAACACAATCCGTTATTACTTCACCCATCTAACCCATTACGCACCACTCCCTCTTTTCTTTCTCCCACTTCTTTACAGGCACACTGTCGATTTTGTATGTTAATGTTTGTAACGGTTTACTAAATTTTTCGATTTCTGTCGAGTCGCTTGTTTTACAAACTCTCTACCTAAATAGACACCACTTAGTATTATCTCATTTTACATTCAACTCCATAAAATCTATTTCTAGAAACCACATGTACGTCCTTCAGGTTGCTCTAATACACAACCTCCTTCTTAAACTTTTAGATTGCAACCTTTTCCAGCCGAAGTATTTGATTTCTCTTCAATTCTCTAAAATTCAGTGAGTTGTATATGTTTAATAGAATTAATGGATGTAATGCTTTTAAACTGTCTGTTATAATTTTTATGACGCCTTCAACTGTGCATTTTTCATATGTTTTCAACTTCTTCATTTTGCCTTGGAGATTTACAATACCTGTATTTATCTTATATTCTATTTATATATTTTTAAATTATGACTGTTAGTAATTCCCCTTCCCACTTATCTCTTTGTTATCTATCTGATAGTTATATATCATTGTTTGTAAAGTCATGCCTTAAGGAAAGAAAAATAAATTTATTTTTACATGAAAGTCTTTCTTTTGAACAACTGCGGACGTAATATATATTGTATTTTCACAATCTTTATTCTCATGTTTTA
>OY744553.1:31791091-31831091 GCA_963556195.1 Sepiola atlantica
TTATATATACATATATATATATATATATATATATATATATATACACATACACATATATATATATATATATATATATATATATATAAATTCTTTGTAGAATGGCAGGAAAAATCCCAGCAGAGTGCTCGATTAATTAAGAATCAAAGTTAAAAATTAAGAGCATAATATTTATTTATTCTGGTACAGAAAAATTAGTACAACATTCGTACCGTCGGTTTCAAGCACGGAAGGTCTTACCCATCCGGCTCTCTTCAGCTTCTGTTGTCATCTGTTTTGGAAATGTGAGGTCACATGACACTCTTGTTGGGACGCGTTATTTGCTCAGTGTGTTGTGTGTGTTTGTTTAAATTTGAATTTAGTGTCATAAGACCGTTGAGATTTAAAACACGGGAGAAGAAAGAGAATTCAAGATTAAAGGGAATAAAAAGGGGAATAAAAAAGGGGGGTAAAAAATAAAAAATAAAAAAATATATATATGAAAAAAAATATATATATATATATAAATAAATATAAAAAAACATATATGTATATAAAAACATTTTAATACTGAGAATAAAGGAATAAAAAAAAAAAAAAAAAGGAATAAAAAAAGAAGGAAAAGAGAAAAAGAGTATAAAAAGTGGGTTAAAAAATATATATATATATATAGAGAATAAATTGTAGAGAATAAAAAAGAGCGAGAGAGAAAGAAAGAATAAAAATAGAAAGAATAAAAAGAATAAAAATATATAAATAAAATATATAAATAAAAATAATAATAATAAAAAAAATAAATAAAAATTAAAAATTAAAAATTAAAGATTAAAAACAAAAATAATAAAAATAAAGAAAGGGTTTCTCTGAAATTCCCGTGAGCCAAATTATGAATTTGTATCATTAGCCGTTATATTTTTGAAGGTATGCGTTCTAAAAATCGTTGATGTGTAAGAATCTTTAGATTGGAGTGATTTTTAATGAAGGGATTCGGATCTAAGGGAGGTAACTAAGATGGAAATATGAAATATTTGAGTTTGTTAAAGTGGGTTTGAAAATTAATCTGGTGGTTGATAAAAGATAAAAAAATAAAAAATTAAATATTTTTGCATTTTGGTGAAAGTCGAAGTTTTTGCTCTTGGAATTTATGTGGATATAATTTTTTGAGTAATCTAGTGATTGATAATTAAATTAAATATTTTTGTATTTTTGTGAAGGTCGGAGTTTTTGCTCTTGAAGTTTAAGTGGATATAGGTTGATGAGGTGTTTGTTCGTTTTTATTGTGTTTATATTAGTAGAGGGGGGGTAGTTAGACATTATGTGAATCGGTCAGACCAGTTTATAAGCAATGCTTGCCTCTTGTGTGCACATCCCTTGAATATTTCATCGCGGACATTTAAACAGGCTGTATTCGGATCGATGATGGCTTTTGAAATGTGGTATTTTTCAGCGTCACATAGAGGACATCTGTTTATGGCTGGAGAGAAGGATGGTTTTCTCTCAATTATTTTCCATTTGATGGTGAAGGGTGTGTTTTCTTCTTTAAGCTGCCATATTCGGGTCGCGAGTGCCGTATTAGCCTTGTTTTTGTATCTGAAGGAGTTTCTGTGTGCATATAGCCTTTGTTTGAAATTTCCCTTCGTCATCCCAATATATTTTTCTGCATTACTGGTATTCTGGTCTGTGACGGTTGCTTCATAAATGATTGAATTGATTTTGCAATTTCCCTCCAGGGGGCAGTTGTTTTTGTCTTGGCATGAGCAGCCTGCGTTTGTAATTGTTTTGGGTTCTGCAGAGATAATTTTTCTTATTGAAGGGGCAGTGGAATAGCTGATCTTAACAGAATTTCTGTTAAAAAGTTTGTGTAATTCATTTGTGGGTGGGAAGTGTTTGTCGAGCAACTTGAGGAAAAGTTGGCCTACCTTTGTTTTGGTATTGGTCGAATAGGGTGGGGAAAACCAGATCACCGATCTCCTTCTATTGCGGGTCCCCCGTGGTTGGTCTCGGTTGGGGGTGTATGAGATGTCTTCTCTGAACCCGCTGTCGCGGAGCGCTTTGTTGTAATATGGTGCTGCTTGGTTGAAAATTTCGGGACTGGATGAAAGGTTTGAGATTCTTTGGCTAATATTATTGATTAAATTTTTAAAGATGGTGGGGGGGTGGCAGGATCCCTTGTGTATGTATTGGAGTGTTTCATTGGGTTTGTGGAAAGGTTTGTGTGTATTGTTTTTAAGGTTCAGTGTGGTATCTAGGAACCTTAAAAACAATACACACAACCCTTTCCACAAACCCAATGAAACACTCCAATACATACACAAGGGATCCTGCCACCCCCCCACCATCTTTAAAAATTTAATCAATAATATTAGCCAAAGAATCTCAAACCTTTCATCCAGTCCCGAAATTTTCAACCAAGCAGCACCATATTACAACAAAGCGCTCCGCGACAGCGGGTTCAGAGAAGAAATCTCATACACCCCCAACCGAGACCAACCACGGGGGACCCGCAATAGAAGGAGATCGGTGATCTGGTTTTCCCCACCCTATTCGACCAATACCAAAACAAAGGTAGGCCAACTTTTCCTCAAGTTGCTCGACAAACACTTCCCACCCACAAATGAATTACACAAACTTTTTAACAGAAATTCTGTTAAGATCAGCTATTCCACTGCCCCTTCAATAAGAAAAATTATCTCTGCAGAACCCAAAACAATTACAAACGCAGGCTGCTCATGCCAAGACAAAAACAACTGCCCCCTGGAGGGAAATTACAAAATCAATTCAATCATTTATGAAGCAACCGTCACAGACCAGAATACCAGTAATGCAGAAAAATATATTGGGATGACGAAGGGAAATTTCAAACAAAGGCTATATGCACACAGAAACTCCTTCAGATACAAAAACAAGGCTAATACGGCACTCGCGACCCGAATATGGCAGCTTAAAGAAGAAAACACACCCTTCACCATCAAATGGAAAATAATTGAGAGAAAACCATCCTTCTCTCCAGCCATAAACAGATGTCCTCTATGTGACGCTGAAAAATACCACATTTCAAAAGCCATCATCGATCCGAATACAGCCTGTTTAAATGTCCGCGATGAAATATTCAAGGGATGTGCACACAAGAGGCAAGCATTGCTTATAAACTGGTCTGACCGATTCACATAATGTCTAACTACCCCCCCTCTACTAATATAAACACAATAAAAACGAACAAACACCTCATCAACCTATATCCACTTAAACTTCAAGAGCAAAAACTCCGACCTTCACAAAAATACAAAAATATTTAATTTAATTATCAATCACTAGATTACTCAAAAAATTATATCCACATAAATTCCAAGAGCAAAAACTTCGACTTTCACCAAAATGCAAAAATATTTAATTTTTTATTTTTTTATCTTTTATCAACCACCAGATTAATTTTCAAACCCACTTTAACAAACTCAAATATTTCATATTTCCATCTTAGTTACCTCCCTTAGATCCGAATCCCTTCATTAAAAATCACTCCAATCTAAAGATTCTTACACATCAACGATTTTTAGAACGCATACCTTCAAAAATATAACGGCTAATGATACAAATTCATAATTTGGCTCACGGGAATTTCAGAGAAACCCTTTCTTTATTTTTATTATTTTTGTTTTTAATCTTTAATTTTTAATTTTTAATTTTTATTTATTTTTTTTATTATTATTTTTTTTTTTTTTATTATTATTATTATTTTTATTTATATATTTTATTTATATATTTTTATTCTTTTTATTCTTTCTATTTTTATTCTTTCTTTCTCTCTCGCTCTTTTTTATTCTCTACAATTTATTCTCTATATATATATATATATTTTTTAACCCACTTTTTATACTCTTTTTCTCTTTTTCTTCTTTTTTTATTCCTTTTTTTTTTTTTTTATTCCTTTTTTTTTTTTTTTTTTTTTTTTTATTCCTTTATTCTCAGTATTAAAATGTTTTTATATATATATATGTTTTTTTATATTTATTTATATATATATATATATTTTTTTTTCATATATATATTTTTTTATTTTTTATTTTTTACCCCCCTTTTTTATTCCCCTTTTTATTCCCTTTAATCTTGAATTCTCTTTCTCCTCCCGTGTTTTAAATCTCAACGGTCTTATGACACTAAATTCAAATTTAAACAAACACACACAACACACTGAGCAAATAACGCGTCCCAACAAGAGTGTCATGTGACCTCACATTTCCAAAACAGATGACAACAGAAGCTGAAGAGAGCCGGATGGGTAAGACCTTCCGTGCTTGAAACCGACGGTACGAATGTTGTACTAATTTTTCTGTACCAGAATAAATAAATATTATGCTCTTAATTTTTAACTTTGATTCTTAATTAATCGAGCACTCTGCTGGGATTTTTCCTGCCATTCTACAAAGAATTTATATATATATATATATATATATATATGTGTATGTGTATATATATATATATATATATATATATATATATATATATGTATATATAATGTGTGCAATGTTTTTTTTTAGGTTTGTCTGTGGACATGTATTTATCTATCATACGAAATTTTAGTAACTACTGTTTATTGTAATATATATATATATATATATATATATATATATATATATATATATATATAATCACCAAATGATTATGGTCGAATCCTTCGACCGAAATATCTTGGTCCCATTATATTAATGTGTTTGTGTCCTTATTTTCACTAGATTGTTACCTTGTTTGTTCACATTTCATTAACTAATTTTACACACACACACACACACACATATATATATGTATATATGTGTATATATGTGTATGTGTATATATATATATATATATATATATACTTCTTTGTAAAATGGTAGGAAAAATCCCTTTAATCTTAGAATCCCCTCGTGTTTTAAATCTCAACGGTCTTATTACACTAAATTTAAATTTAAACAAACACACACAACACACTGAGCAAATAACGCGTCCCAACGAGAGTGTCATGTGACCTCACATTTCCAAAACAGATGACAACAGAAGCTGAAGAGAGCCGGATGGGTAAGACTTTCCGTGCTTGAAACCGACGGTACGAATGTTGTACTAATTTTTCTGTACCAGAATAAATAAATATATATATATATATATATATATATATATATATAGGCAAACGTTGTTGAATAGCACGGAGTGTTTCTGCTTTGTGATCTTTTTTTAAATTTGTTCCATCTTCCGAATGGTCAACTTCGTACCTCGATCAAACTGGTGTATGAAGTTTCCGTAGTGTTGTTGTTCCATCTCCTTTGCGAGTACTTTCGATTTGATATCCTCAAATCATCTTCAGGCGTCATATATATATATATATATGTGTGTGTGTGTGTGTGTGTGTGTGTGTGTGAGAGTGTTTGCTCTAAAATATTTTGTTTGTTTTTTTGTTTATTTTCACCCTAAAATGAAACTGATGTATGATGTGGGTGTTTTTCAAGACACTCTAATCTAAGAACTCTGTTATTATTTGTGAACTTTTTCTGATGATTTTGTAGCGTTGCAGAGACGATATTAACATACAAATGTGTCGAGTAAAAGGAGATTTAAAGATGAACTAAACATCTTTCTTTTGGATTTACTTCATTCTTGCACTTTTTCAATGCTGCCTTCACGAACGCTTTTCTTTTCCATCTTCAAATCTCGTTTCACTGGGCACCTTATCAACGGACATTTACCAACTGGGCATACCCACTATCTTTTTAAACGCACATTCTTACTCTCCATTACATAATATTCATCAAATTTTGAATTGTGGTTTTCTACTCCCAACTTATCTATCTATGTAATTCCTCTGACGATAAGATTTTACTCTTTGAAAAGGCTTGGATCAAGAAAATAATAATACACGTGTTTTTACCGAGTACACCTTGCAGTGAACAAGCGAAGTTGAAATAAATGTATGATTTGTACATGTATTTCCTCCCTTTTTTCATCATATATTTATAATTGCTCTATCTCGTATATTGAGCTTAAACCATTTAACTATAGATTCTATCTACTAAAAGTATACTTTTAGTTTCATATTTTATTCTAAGCCCCTACAAAGTTTAGCTTTTTGTCTTATTTGTGACATGTTCAACAACTAATTCCTCCGGCTCTCAGCAAAAAATATACCCATCCCTTCAAATGAAGTTTACATTTGCAAGCTCATACAGTCCGTGAAAAATGTATTACTAATATTAGATGGAAAACCTTCCACCATGACTTAATCTCTAAATCTAACAACTACCAAAATGACACAAATAATATTTCACCTTCAAAACACCATCGAATTATACTTCTCATGAACTCCCCCAGATAACTAAAAAAATTGGAAAAGTTAACTGCATCCAGGTACGGTCTAAAAACATCTTCTTTTCCTAAGCAAAATGAGCACCTCAACACCTTCGAAAACGATGTATTCGACCTCATTAGACATATTCATTTTTTTTAATGCAATCAACATTCCAACCCCTTTATAAAAAAAATCAATAAATTCACCAACAATATTAAGAAACACCCTAATGTAATTGTCCCTGCAGATTAAGCAACATTTTACAAATTGAAATACATCGACTACAAAAGTTGTATCTATAAAGAACTGAACAAATCCTATTACTCTACTTCTAGTAAAATTCTAAATAGTATAAACAATGCACCGATCCTTACTAACCTATTTCAATATCCTTAATTACACAGAAATATTTACCCCAGCAACACCTAGATGCTCCTTAAAAGACCACAACATAAACTTTCGGGAAAAACCATCCATTAGACTAATCTGTCCATCCAAATCTGACCTAGGCGTCATAAGCAAACACATTTTACATAGAATCATCCCTCACTTAAAAGAAAACATCTCATACTCCCTATAGCAATCCTCTGATGAGGTTACCAATTGGTTCCTAAACCTTTGTAACAAGTCTAACTTTAATTTTAATTCCATCACTTTCGACATCACAACTTCGGACAAACCATCACTATAGACCCTGAGAAAAGAATATCTAACTTCCTTGACCAAACATTAGACCTTGACTCCGTATCCTTAAGGCCCTACCACAAACCAAATTTAACCCTCTTCTACGTACATAAGCTATCAAACCCCCTAAAATCCATCATTAATCCAATAGTCCATTCAGTCTCTAATAGAATTTGACAGTTATCTGCTAATAAATCTATCTTAGAACAAAATTGCAACTTCTACAACAACGCACTACTAAATTCGGGATACATTGATAAAATTAAATACTAAAATAATATCTCTCTCTCTCTCTCTCTCTCTCTCTCTCTCTCTATATATATATATATATATATATATATATAAATATATATATATATATATATATAAATAAATATATATATATATATATATAAATATATATATATATATATATATATACATATATGTATATACCTCTCGATTTCTCTCTCTCTATATATATATATATATAGATATATATATATATATGATTATTTTTATTTACACAGACTTGTACAAAATCTGCAACACTGGCATGTTGATGTTATCGATCAACAGTTATTATAAACTGAGATCTCATCAGGTAGAGTTAGAATCCGATTTTAACATTAGATCATATTTGGAAATATTTCCAAATATGATCTAATGTTAAGATCAGATTCTAACTCTCCTGATGAGATCTCAGATTATAATAAATGTTGATCGATGACATCGACATGCCAGTGTCGCAGATTTTGTACATGTATGTGTAAATAAAAATAATCATATATAAAAGCTCTATTTAATATTGAGCATTTTTTATGAACCCGGTTTAAATTCTTTGGATTACTACCATATGGCTGTTTTACCTGGAATAAAAGAAACAATGTTTCAGACAAAATGTAAAATAAAAATGGAGTAAATAGTATAAAGGATAACTTCTACAACTTCGAGTTCGTCTTACTCCTCCTCCTCCTCCTTCTTTGTTTAATTCCCTGATGTCATTCATTTTAAATTACTACTAATCTTAACTTATAGCGTTCCGTTCGGCTTCGACATGCTGAATTAAAGCTAACTGCTGATTTTTTGTCTTTCTTTCCCTGTCTTTTTAACATTACCTATTTTCTTTCTTTATACTTTTCTACAGTTTATAACACGTAACTATATTTTTTCCAAATTGCGTTTTTGTACAAATTTGAATTTTGTATGTTTTTAAATAAGTTCTGCTGCGAACTGATGATGATTGTCATAACAATTGAAATATATTGGTAGTACTTTTAAATATGTGTTTTTCAGTTTATATTTTTGCTAGTTGTTGATTTGCTTATCCTTGATACCATTTTTATTTTACATGTATATATATATATACATATACATATACATATATATACATATACATATATATATACATATGTATATATACATATATATATATATACATATATATATATATACATATATATATACACATATATATATACATATATATACACACATATATATATACATATATATATATATACATATATATATATATATATATATATACATATATATATATATATATATATATATATATATATACGAGGCCTGTGTAAAAAGTGTCTTACATTTATTTTTTGCCGTGTAAAATAGAGATGATAGGGCGGCGCCACTCTATACAGTGAAAGAAGACATACTGATGCCTATGTGTGAATTTTATCACCTCCTTATTGCGCGTAAGTTGATGCCTGTCGCACAGTGAGTGAGATGCTACACAACATGTTTGTCGGATTACCGATTCTCTCAAGATAACAGAACGTGGTGAGCAAAGATACTCCATCACATTTAGTCAAAAGCTTGGTTATTTTTTAAAGCAAAACTATTCGTAAGAGTCAGCAAGTCTTTGGAGAAGATACGATTGTTCTAACCCAAAGTAAGGAGTAGTTCAACCGATTTAAAATGGCTGCATTCAGCGGAAAGTGGCCAGTATTTATGCAGGCCTCAAACAGCTCGGGGTGCAGCTGTTGTTGAGAGTGTGCGAAATTTGGTGTGGGAGATCGTCGTTCAACCGTGCGGCAGATCGACCAAGAGGTCGGGGTGAGTAAAGATTCCGCACATTCAATTTTGCGTTATAACATGCACAGAGTGGCTGCGAAATTTGTGCTTAAGTTTTTGTCGCAGACACAAAAGGGCCTCCGTTTTCTAGTTGCCCATGATCACCTGGAAACCGCCAACATGGATCCTGGGTTTCTGTACACTGTGATAAATGGAGATGGGTCATCCGTTTACGGGTAGGACCCAGCAACAAAGAGAAAGTCGTAGCAATGGAAGCATCCCGAGTCTCGAAGGCCGAAAAAAGCGTGTGAAGAAAAGTCAAGGTGATGCTGACTGTCTTCCTTGATATTAGTGGAATTGTGCATAACAAATACCCACTAGAAAGACGAACAGTGACAAAGGAGCACTATCAAGATTTTCTCCGACGTATTTGTGACGCAGTTCGGCGCAAAGGACCAGCCATGCGGACGACGAAAATCTGGCAACTGCATCACGACAACGCTCCTGCACATTAATTGCAATTGATCCAATATTCTTGGCCACACATGGAATTCCAGTCTTTCGGCAACCTCCCTTCTCTCCAGACATGGCTCCTTGCGTCTTCTGGTTGTTTCGAAAATTAAAGACGCCACTGAAAGTTTCCCGTTTTGAGACTAAAAAAGAGATAATGCGGAACGCGACGGCGTAGATAAACACTATTCCAAAAGAAAACTTCCAGAGGTCTGTACGGCAGTCGATGGGTCGCTGGGCTAAGTGTGTGAAAGCACAAGTGGCCTACTTTACAGGGGGTTAGAGTCCCAACCCCTGTCAGATATTTAAAAAAAATATTTCTGGACGAAGGTCGAACACTTTTTAGACGGGCCTCGTAGGTGTAATATATAAAACTTCCTAAGATATGTCAGTCAGTGATTATATTGTATCCAGTAAGTCGCTTGGCTATTCAACACTTATATACAAAGTACGTATGATAAAACCCGAGAATACGTGTTCAGTTCCTGTCTAGACGAGATTTTCAGAAAGCAATCAGAAATGATTGCTTTATCTTGAGAATCCAATGTCATCTCCGCTGCAGACATCAGGTTATTATATTTATTCAGTGGTTATGAATGTTTCTGACAGACGGAATCAAGTGCACGCCTCCTTACTTTAAGCATATCAAATATCATGATATTAAATTTGCCTTTACTGCAATAATGAAAGAAAATAATGTTATAAAACACACTAATAAATGTATCAATATTTAAAGAGATGTGTACTCACCTTTCTCAGATAGCCATGAAGAATGAGTGTAGAATCATCTAAAGGTGAGCACACATGCAATAATTTACTAAAAAATGTATATACATATATATATATATATATATATATATATATATATATATATATATATATATATATATACAGGGTGGGCAAAAATAAGGGTCCTATTTTTAAAAATTCATAACTTTTTTATTTATTGATTTTTTTTTTTTTTTTTTAGAATAAGTAAAGGACCCCTTCCGAAGCAAGCATGAGCCGTATTAGCCCTAAGGAACGTACCCTCATTTAGAAAACATTATTTTTGCTTAAAAAACTCAAAACAGTGTAAAAAACAATACTTTAGTTTTTGTAAGTTTTAAGAAGTGTTTTTCGGCTAAAATTTGTTTTGTTTATTTCAAAAAATCTCGGAAGGGTCAGTCTACACACACATAAAGTTTGGTGAGTTTAACTTTTATTTTGTGGAAGTTATTCAAATTCAAGTTATTAAAATTTAAAGATAGGACCCTTATTTTGGCCCACCCTATACATGTAACTATATATATATATATATATTCACATTTTGAATTTGACTCAGTCGCAGAACGATAGAATAGTTAATAAAATATTTTTAAAACGGTAATGTCGTAAACCTCACACAGAACTCCATGAACACTTCCTGCACCTGGTACGGCATTCACTCTGGACGCATGTAACTGGCTTCATCCGAATGAGAAAGTTTCCCGGGAGCATCATATTCACAAGCTGTCTCCAATCGCATATATAAGCAACTAAAGCTTATGTCTGGTAGCTTTATAATTATTTTGATCAATATCTATTACATTATTCTGATTTTAAAATGCAACGCGTAAGCTTAAGTAGTCTTAAGAAGGAATAGTAATTCAGCAAATCTTGTTGCGATTTTTTTTAGATAAGGATCGGTAATTTCTACTGTTTGCATTATTTAAAGTATTGTTCCTATCGCGGGTGGTATTCTCACAACGTTTCCGCCGATGCATCGTTCGATCACCTTCAGGTGTATCTTGCCTAATCCGGAAATCTTTATGTCGAACTCGTGACTCTGTAAACGATTTCGAAAGGAATACTTTATTTAGAAGCTTGCACTTGTTTTGTCAGCGGGTTGAAGTATTAAGTAATTCTTAATGTTATTCTTAGTACCGCCCGCGCTGAGGATTGAACCTTGAATCTCTAGAATTATGTCAGTTAGAAATGACTGTACTCAGCACTTTATCCGTTACCTCACGGCTGATCAACGACAGCAAGCTACCCTCATGGATTAAATAGACGGTTCTAATAAAAATTCCGTACATATTCTTGATTTCGACAGAATTGTTATCGAGTCCGACAATATATACTTGAAGAAGGTCGGAGTTTACATCGGCCGAAACGTTGTAGCAATAATATTCAATATGAGATAAGGAGAAATTGTTTCATTTGTATCTCAAAACGATTTGTTACCTTCAATATAAATCTAAAATATTTAACTTTTAATTGGGATGTTGTTCCCATAGTATGCTCCAAAAACATCCTTTAAAATAACCAAAGAAACTGAAATTTGCGGTGTATATATTACTTGATGTATATTACCTTTTGTTTACATGTCCAACTATTTGGTGGTTTCGTCTTACATTTTAGACAATTTATACATACAATACATACTATAGGATTTTAAAACAATTTGATTAGGTATTCTAACAAATGGGTTTAGTGTCATTATATCTTAATGTTAATCTTCATAAGATATGTAAAATTGGTGAAAAACTGTGTTATTGAGTAGTATTTTTGTTTTTTATAATATTTCTTTTACGATTATTGTTTGTAAACTATTAACATATTTTATTCTAATTTATTGCATTTTAGTTGTTCGTTTCTTATAATTCTATTTATCAAATCATCCAAGCGTTTACTATGGCTTTTCTTTTCGTTTCTATCCCTTATATCGTAAGTGTATTTTCTATTCCGCAATTAAAGAAATTTAATTGGCATATGTTTCTCAAAAAGTAAGACGTCAACTTTTATGTATTCAATTAGTTATTTATAACCTTATATTCGCATTAAGAAAGTGTATATGTTTTAGTTCGTAATTGATAGTATTCTCAGAAAATAGAGTTTTGACTGCTAAAATGCTAAAAACCGACACGGACTGATACCTCTCAAAATGTCTGTTCTACAACTGTTTGGCTCTCGCTCTATCTTTTCACGCATCTCTCTATCATTCTGTTTATCTTTATGGATGTTCTCTTGCATACGTAAAGATTGGTGTAAATTAACATTCTTTGGATTTTTCTTGTTTCCACCCTACTTGACCGGGTTTTACAGAAACACTGAAGAAGTTAACTAAATTTTAAAAATAATAACGTGGGTGCAGTACAGTGATGTGCTCGAAAATTTTATATGCATTATATAATGAATTAATAATTCGTCCACTCGGCAGTATGTCTTAACATAAGAGTGGATGGTTACATACACGTGATACATTAAAATCAAAAGGTTCACTCGACTCTACACTGTCGGATATATTCTAGAAGACGTTTCTTCAATAAGTCGCTAAGGTTGTGGCAAAATGAGTTGATTTATACCTGTCGCAATTATCTACCTATATAAGATGAAGTAGTGCTGTAAAAGTCTAAGAATGCGCCGAGCATGCGATACTTCTATGGAAAAGTAGAAAATAGACTTTGCAATAGATAAGGTAGGATTTTTTATTTACTCTACAGCAATTTTCTAACATAAAAAGTGTTGCTATCTGTCTGCACTCGATACTTATTTCCATGCAAAGTTCTGAACTGAACCCCCATACGAGGTTCTGTCTTCTAGTAAATGTATAGCAATAAATTATCTTAACACAACTACTAGTACTGCTGTAACATTCTTTCTTGCTTAGAGATAGTACAACAACGACTTTACAATCTCTCTCTACACTATCTTTATTTTCCTGGAATGAGTTTGACTGAACTCTTATATCTGGTACCTATTCCGAAACACGTCTTAATATCTGGTACCTATTCCGAAACACGTCTTAACAACGCACCTGCAAATAACTTAATGTTCTTCCCCTCGGTACCGAACATCAAACAGAATATCCCTGAATAATTTCTTTAAAATACCTGCCCATGTGTGTAAAAGATTTACAGACGACTTCTACATTAAATACCACAACATGATCAACTTTGAAAAAGTATCAACTGATACTCATTATGTTCTCGAATTTTCGGGGTGAGAATTGATAGTTTTGCTTATTTAGACTACTGTTCTTATCTTAGATGTTATTCGTACAAAAGAAACAACATAAAGCTACATTCGTGAATTAGATGAAGTGTAACGTTAGAAATTCCTTGAAGATTCCTAAGTTCGACATACATTTTCCGAATTATACATCAGCCGAAACGTTTTGAGAATAATTGCTTGATTCCGCTTACTTTCGAGTGTGTGCATACAGGTTTCGTCGCTGCTGGTGTGTGCCCTTTTGACCGTTTATTGATAGCCACGTGGACGTCGGGTTATGTTTCTCGTGTCTGTTACGTCGGGTGGTTCAAGAGATGTGTGTAAATGTATTGTCTGTGGGGAACGTGAAGGGGACTTACCTGCGAAACGTCCTGTTGTTTGTCTGTCATGTGCGCTGCGGACGAAGGAAAATAATTCAAGATGGCGTCCGTGAACCTTTATTACGTACGGTTCACGCGGAATTTCGCGAAGTCACATTGCACGCATGCAAATTAGGTGTGCCTCAGCCTAATAAAAGCGGGTAGCTTACCGTCTTCAACGAAACGGTGCGCCGTAAGTTCAACCAGTCCGTTGTTACGTTCAATTATTTTGCATTTGTAAGTTCGCTGTTATTATCTTTATTTATTGTTACCGTTATATATTGTTAACGTTGGTGACTTTTATTGTTACTCCTTATTTTTTGTTATTTGGAGTTACTTCTTTTTTTTACTTTTCTCCGGCCATGGCAACTGGCAGCTGTGTGCCGGCGGAGACTCCTGCAAAAATGTCTGAGAAGCCGTTTCAGCCATCGGATAAATCGGATAAATCCGATATATCGGATAAATCAGATAAATCGGAATGGAGTAATCTTCCTGCGCTCAAAATTGACGTCGACGAATGTGTTGCTAAGGCTAAGGAATGCTCTGAATATATAACAGAAACTGGAATAATAATCCAACTACCCAGATTAGCGGAGTTTGTTAAAAAAACGATTCTGATGTTTGTCGTTGATCGAAGAACCAAAAAGCTTATTGGATCAACGAAGGAAACTGTTGCTAAATTAATTGCAACTACGGGAGTGAGAGCCGAAAGGATAGTCAATTGCAAAGGATACAATACCTGGAATACTCTTTTCAAGACGGAAGATGAATGTATACTGCTTTCCAAGACGGAAATTATTACTAGGGACTACATACTCCGTATGGAGTACATGGGAAGACGAAGAATGACGATTTCTGTGTTTGAGGTACCTGCTGTGGTTCCAGGTGAATACCTTGGCGCGTTCTTACTCAAGTACGGTGACATCACTGCAATTTCGGTCGATAAATTCAACAGTACATGGTCCTTTGATATGTGGCTTAACGAGTCTGCGTTCAAGAAAGTGCCTTACTACATAGAAGCAAATGGTGAGAAGCTGCCCGTTGTGGTGGCTAGTAGGCGTCCGGCCTGTTGGATTTGTGGAGAGGTAGGACACCTTACCTTTTACGTGCCCCACCAGATTAAGACCGACCCAGCCAAACCTCAAAAATAGGGTCCTAGAACATCTGAACCCGAAAAAGCCTGCTGAGAAGACTAATCCCCACTCCCACCCCAAATTCAACACCAAAGACTGTTGCTCCAGAGGCATCTCCCACCTCAAATTCAACTCCAAGGAATATTACTTCAGATGAATTTAAAGAATTATGCAACACTTCAGAAAAATCCCCAGAGAAAAAGGAAGTGTGGAACATTGTTACGGGAAAAAATCACCCAAATCTTACGCGCAAGTAATGACGGAGGAGGAGAGGATTGAAATAGAAACTCAAGATGACCAGGAGGTGAAAAATTTAAAGAACTCCTGATCCTCAAAAACAATCTTGACAATGAACGGAAAGAGGAGGAAAAAAAAGAAAAAAAAAAAAAAAAGGAAAAAAAAACCGTTGGCCGAGAACCAAGCTAAGTCTGGTAAAACAACCTCCCCACCCAAAGATCGTAGATCCCCAAGCAAAGATTGTACCACCCACTGTAAAGTCGGCCCTACCAATAAGGGAAGCCAATATAACCCCTTTATCTAAAGATAAGTCCCCGTCCCCCAGACCATCTCCATTCTTCACCCCCTGCAACACCCCTAAAAATACACCCCCTCACTCCCCAATGAAAACTGACATGCCGCCTCCTCCCTCACCCGCCGCCCCCTCCACATCCCAGAAACGGCAAAGAAGCTCCTTTCTTGAGTCTCGAAAAAAGAAGCCTCCCTTTTATACAGGCAAAGACGTCTGCAAGCTAACCCCAGAGGCGGAGAACATCATGGTAAACCATCATAAGAAAAATTACCGCCATCTTGTCACCTTAAAAACTGTTCATAAAAAGGACATCACTAATCCGGTAAATTTCCCTGATGCTGACAGACTTCTAACTGTAGTCAGATCCAGAGAAGAGGCGAAAGGTGTTAGGTCCATGATGGAGGATGCTAACAACTCCTTCAAGAGTTCGCCTCCGCTAGCATTTTTTAACGACGACGAACTGAAACAACTTAAAAAGTATTGTGTTGGGAGGGTCCCAGTTCGTATTCGTCCAACACTCTATAGGGCGATAAAATTAACCTTCCCCTTAGACATTGGCGGTTTGTCACCGGACGGTCTCACCACTACTGAGCTGGGACTTGGTTCTCTGGACTCATCTGTCGGCGTCCTAAAATCGTCTATGTTCGTTTCAAGTGCTCAACTCTAAAGCTCTATAATGGCACTCAGATTAGCTAGCCTAAATGGCCGAGGGTTGAGGGACACCGCTCGTAAACTTCGAGTTGTACGTGACCTTCAACGGCTCGGCGTGGATGTATGTTGTTTGCAGGAGACCCACTTTATTCCCAGTGATCATACAGGTGCGCTGGAGACTTTCAGCTCTATTCAGCTTACTTTGATACTCACTCAAGAGGGGTTTCCTGGCTAGTCAAGCGTATACTGAATGCGTCGTGTGACCCAATCTATGCGAATCCTCAGGGAAGGCTGTGCGTTCTTGATGTTACCGTAACGGATGTGACTTTTCGACTTATTGGGGTTTATGCGCCCAACGCCAATTCTCAGCGGGTTTCTTTTTTTCGGCGGATCGAGACCTTTATGGATAGGTCTCGTCGGATAATTCTAGCGGGAGAATGGAACGCGGTCCTGGATCCCGATTTAGATCGCTTGGGAAATCCTAGGGGAACTAATGATCGGGGATGTAAAGGAATTTCGTGACTATTTCGTAATTTCGAAAGTGTTGTCAGAATAAAGCTTTCATGTCCTGCATCGCTTTTTTTCGACTGGCAAAACTACTTATCAGACACATTTTTTTGTGGGAGGTTCTTATACTAACACTTACTTTTATTAATTTTAGCATTGCATTGTATATATATATATCATTTTTATTCCCCCACTTCCCATTTTCATGTATATATTTTGTCATTTTTGGGTTTTAAGTAGGTAAATCATGGAGTAAATTTGTTTTGGTGATTGTGACTAGTTAAGTTCAGAATGTTAGTTAGGTCAACATTTTCACCATTCCTCTTTTCGGCCTTGTGCCACATTTTAAAAGATTTTTCCAATAAATATCAACGGTGCGAAGTAAGTGCATGTGTTACGAACGTATAGATCTGGTTTGGAAGCTGACAGAGGACTTTGTGATCTACGGACAGGGTGATTTGCGTTTCTGTTGACCTTCGTTTTTTACTCCAGAGTGATTTGCTTTTTGTTGGGCGTTCGTTATTACTTCATTGTCTTCACTCTTCTGCGACACATCCACCGTTGTGTTTTAAATATATTCACATTATGTTCTCTAACTCCTTGCTTTCTTTTCCATACTTTTATTTCAGTCTAAATTACAATTATATTTGGGTGTATTTTATCGTAATTATTTTTCTCCAACTAAACTTCTTTCACAGTAAATATAATGTTCGTTAAATGTTCTCTTCCTTTCTGTTTTTGTGAATAAGTTCACAAATACTCATCGGTAACTTTTTCTTTGGGGAGGAGTAAGTTTATTGCTTACTGTCTGAGGCGCCCCTACCGGGAAATGCCGACGGGGCTGCCCAGGCAATTTTTAAATTGCCAGTGTTCTCACCTCTCGAGCGCTGTCTTTTCAAACCCCACTTTCTCGACCCGATGTTGGGTCACATCTTACTTGTGGGAGTAAGATAAAACTGGCCTTGTGCCTAACTCCTGGGGAGGAGTAAATAAAACCTCTTGGCCCTTTGGCTGAGATCAAAGTGTAGTACATGTTCCGATGGATACTGCACCCCATACTGGTAGTGTCTTGTCCTTCGGGGCTTGACTTACGCCGGTCAATGTGTCTGTCCTGTGCAGTTCTAGGAGGTCCACCCTCCCAGGCTTTGCCTCCCCTCTTTGAGGAGAAGTAAGTTTATTGCTTACTGTCTGAGGCGCCCCTACCGGGGAATGCCGACGGGGCTTCGCAGGCAATTTTTAAATGGCCAGAGTGCTCACCTCTCGGGCGCTGGCTTTTCAAACCCCACTTTCCCGACTCGACCTTGGGTCACATCTTACTTGTGGAAGTAGGATAAAAACTGGCCTTGTTCCTAACTCCTGGAGAGGAGTAAATCAATACTTCTTTCTCGTTATTTTCTATCTTATAAATTCTTCTATCATTCTCCGTTTTTATTTTCGCTTTGTTTAAACCAAACCGTGGTTACTGTGGCATATCCATTCCTTTTTCTACAACTATTTCCTTTAAATAGTTCGATCACCAAGCACTAAATCGCAGTGGCATGATACTACTTACCTTCGCGGGTGTAAACCCAGGTTTTGTCGCTTATGGCTTGTGTCTTTCGACCGTTGATCAATAACCACCCTTTTTTTGAAGAGTGTATTTAACATGACACAGTGACACAGTGACAGAAATTCACTGCCTGTGAACGAGCGAAAGAGATAAATCCAGAAAGAATATAGAGAAGAGAACAGAAAACTTAACACATCAGTCAAGCCATTTCCGGCTACACTGCCTTCAAGTTACCAGCCCCTCACCCAGATGGCAGAGTAATTTCAGCTTCTTGCGTCTTTCACGTCGATAGGTCGCAGACGCAAGTTACAGACCACTCCTCAAACGAAAGTTGCGTGATTTATCAAGCTTCCACTTGTATCTATCCCTACCTTTTAGGGCCTTCACTATCCTGCGCCCTCTTTCGTAATCTAAAATAACATGTAACACGAGTACAATAGTCTGAATAATCAAAATAATACACATATACTGTCCTTATATTACCAACTTTTGTCTATTCCATTCATTACTTTCAATCCGCTCATACAATTATACACCATTCTCTTGACAAGCTTGACATCGCATTGGTCAGTGTACTCAAGAGGTGTTTGGGTGCTCATTGGTTTAAAGAATGTTAAAAAGACAAATATGTTCAAATTATATTTTTTTTTAAACCCCATAACAATGGTGGTGTTAAAATAAATAAAATTTATTTTTATCTTAGCTTTCGAGAAAACTTCAATCGTGTGTCATTGTTCAAGAATTGGTCGACCATATAACAAAACACATTCAATTTACCAAGCGAATGAATAATGGTATTTAGATAAACGATAGATACAATCTACGAAGCTGTTCTTATTTTCCTTCAAATGACCAGTCCTTTGTCTGATGAGCTTGATAGTCTTAAGTGTTTGTACTAGAACATAGCAATGTTATTTCTGAGTGGAGAGGTCACTTATTGAACATGTCCACGTATCCAGGTATAGATCAATCATTCTATATTGACAAAATTGTGTAGCAACGACGATACTAAGAAGATGAAAGGTTCGAAAAGTAGGCTGGTCATCTGTTTGATTCTGAAACACAATACCATACGCAAAAAGACACTCAGTTATGAACGCAGATAACTGAATGATTTAACGAACTACTTGTATATCTATTTCTCTGTCTTTCTCCCGCTTCTACTCTACACACACACATGCATACACACTTTTTGATATGTTTGTACGTATCTTAGCTCAATATATATAAGGTAAACATCTGTGGGTATCTATGTTTTGCTAACACTTGTAAAATACACAATAAACCACCACAATGTAAGTATTATTTTAACCGCCATAACACCGGCAAAACAATAACATTACGAAAAGAAATCCTTTTTTGAGTGCTCAAATGACCATTATTTCATTTAATGCGATCAGAATTGTTTTATGTTATCTTTTGCACATGACGTCATATTGATATGTAGATAGATTCATGGCGATAGGTCTGGAAAATATTCGTATGCCATCGTCACATTATTATTGTTTGTATTAATTTTTTTGGATTATTGTACCTATCAAAAGAAAGGGAGACTCATAAAGAGTGGTATGAATAGACCTCTAGAGGCCTCCTTGATGTTATATGTACTAATTTGGAATAACAAAATTGATATTATGTAGTCATGTTTAAAGAACTGCATGTCATTCCCTAAAATTAAACTAGAAATTACATTATAGCAAGGATGCGGGGGGTACAAATTAATAGATGCTAATTATGGGAAAATACCGGAAACGTCTTTGATTATGTCGGTCTGAGTCGAGTTCTAAGAAGAAGGGGTACACTCCCCCAGGCTTTCTCTTGATACCTGTGTAATTCCTACAACTAATCCGAAAATTACGTCCTAGGGAAGTAAGAGTCGGTGTGGGAAGGGAAGACACAAGAAACGTGTATGGTTTCAATAAACTAACCACCTCTGATAGCGTGAAGGTATATACCTGGGTAGGTGCACTTCTTAGGATTCCATCTCCTCGGCATTCCCCGGAAGAGGTGTCTCAAGCGATATAAATCAACTAACCGCCATCGTTGTTCTTCTTTGTCTTATTTTCTTCTCTGTTCTTTTTCTTAGTCGATGCCACTCACTACCGGCTAATATCCGCCATTATCCGCCAATATCCGCCAATATCCGTCAATGTCTCCTATGTAAACAAATCGCCAACTCATAGTTCAAAAAAGTAAATGGGTAAGCTTTTAAAAAATGTTCCATTTTAGTAGACGATGCTCGCAATTACAAGTTACCATCCACCACTTTCCGCCAAGGTCCGCCACTGTCTGTCATGTAAACAAATCGCCAACTCAGAATTGAAAATAGGTAATGAGTCAGCATTTATTTAAATCGACCTGCTAATATCCGGTACTATCCGCCACTTTCCGCCACTTTCCGCCACTTTCCGCCAATGCAAGCTACTCTCAATATGAGTTATTTCATATGATTGGGGCGCTACATAAATAAACGTGCTTTATAAGTCATTACATATAACAGGGGTGTTCCATACATGGACATAGTTTTGGTCCAGTGGGCACAAATCAATTATATGTGTTCTTTTATACGACAGGGACGCATTAATATGAGGTATTTAATGTAATACGTGCGCTACATAAATGCACATGCTTTATGAGTTGTTTTGTATGACAGGGTCGCTACATAAATGAACAAGGACACAATTTAAGCATGTGGGTTATTTGATACAACAGGGAAGCATTAACATCAGTGATTTGATATACTAAGGCACGTTACATAAAGACACATTATTTATGAGTTATTTTATATAGCAGGGGTATCACATAACTGAACATGAGTTTTGTTCAGGGACAAAAATGAACCAGATGTGTTCTTTGATACGACACATACGCCTTGCTATGAATTATTTTATATAATATGGACGCTACATAACACAACATTATTTACGAGTTCTCTCATATGACATGGGTATTCCACAAATGAACATGATGTTGGTTCAGGAGTACAAATGAACCACATGAGTTCTTTGATACGACAGGGACGTCTTAATATGAGTTATTTTATATAATAGGGGCGCTACATAAAGGAGCATTATTCATGAGTACTTTCATATCACATAAGCGCTATATATGTGACCATAGTGTTGGTTCAGAGGCACAGATAAACCATATGTGTTGTTTTATGCGACAGGGACGAATTAATATGGGTTATTTTATATAATAGAAGGGCTACATGAATTAACATGTTTTATAAGTTATTTCATATGACAAAGGCGCTGCATAAATTATCATGATTTTGGGAAAGGAGCACAAATGAACCATATGTTTCTTTTATACGAAGATGGACGCATGAATATGATGTATTTTATATAATGAGGGGTACTACATAAAAGTACATGCTTGATGAGTTCTTTTATATAGCAGGGGTTCTACATGAATTACCATTATTTTGGTAAAAAGGCGCAGATGAGCCATGTGGGTTATTTGATACGAGATTGGCACATTAATAAGTGAATGTTTCTTTTTGTTTTAGGAGCACGAACTAAGCACAGTATTATTTCTTTTATTAGTATTATATATATAATACTTGCCCAAACTTTGAAGGCTCTGTTTAGTTCTGAGAGACAATGTATATTCATCCAGTAAGTGTTGTGAAATCCTACCACACTATTCCTGAGTCGGCACTTCTACGTTCCACTGACAAGGAGGAGTGCAAGACGCCTGAATATGATGTCAAGACAAGCTGAGATCACATAGAGCATCTGATGTTTCCAAAGGGTTACCCATTTTAGTAATGATCACGCTTTACACCGATCAACCAATGATATAACGAGCACCGATGGTTCAGTGTGAGGATAACCGACATTAATAAACTCTTAATATTATTGCTTCTGACCTCTAATAATCTCGGGTTCGGAATTGATTAAATTAGATTTCAAATATACTATCATAAATATAGCATCACATGATTTTATATATAATCTAATGAAATATAAAATTATATTCATAGGCGTCAACGTACTTTACGATGGGAACCATTTCAACTGATGCCCCTCAGGCGAAGATTGCACTAATGATCCGCATTATTAAAGAAACTGACACCCCATTAACTTCATATTACATATTAACCTCATTTTCCTTATTCTACATTGTCTAACTGTAACACTTCTCTTGATGACATTATAATACTACCTAACCTGCTTGCACTTCTACATTAACGATACTTTAATGAATTTTAATTATTTTATATATGTTTTAATAAACAGTCACTACTTATCAAGGTCAAATGATTACTCGAGGACAAGCGTTATCTATATAATCATACGTTAATGCATTTTTTATGTTCGTATGTACATTATCATGTTTTAGACACATTTTGAAATATGAGATCGTCCTATTTTTGATTAAAGATTGATATGATGCCGCCAAGGTAACAATTTCAACTTTACATATCTTACAATGAATTGTTCTAAAATAAAATTATGTATTTAAAACACTACATTTCAGAAACTTATGTTTGTTGTATTTATTTGAAAACTATAGTCGCCAATGCTAAGTTCTAAATAAAACTAAATCTATGGGATTTCTTATCATATTCATTTTTTGTAATAATTATAGGTACGTTTGCAGTTTACCGGCCTGGATGAAATAATAGGTAATTATGTAGAAAGCGATGCTTTAAATAGGGAGGGCGCTTCATTAACTATTATACACTTTCACCTAACAATTTAATACACAAAAGATACTGTAAATATTGCATTAACCTATCTGAAAAATATTGCAATCCGTAAACTGCAGAAGCACCGAATTATATTTTAGTAATAAATTAGTTGTACTTTACATAATTGGTAGCTACATTTAGTAAAAAATGTTCAGATTTGATTAAATTAGGTTGTTTTAAGTATACTATTTTAAAATATAGCATCACGTGATTTACTATAGTATCCAATGAAATAATTTTACCTATATGCTCCAATGTTGTTAAGTTATATGGCGGCTATTGCAACCCGTATGAATCGGGCAGAGATTGCAGAAAATGATGTGTATTATTAAAAAAAACGATGACGCAGTAAACTCTTAATATGTATATAAAAGTATTTTCGACAGAATACGGTTTCTCACCCGTGTGTTTACGTTTATGCACAATAAATGTCGACTTATCTGCAACGCATGCCTCGCACATGTCACAAGTATACGGTTTCTCTCCTTTTTTTGTTTTTTTTTTCATTCATTTGCTGGGGAAGGGGCATTCTTCCAAATTCCATACGATCACCCGCTATTTACAGACTCCAACCGAGAGCTCTTTTCACACATGGGCTCTTAAAGATGAATTCTGTGAAAATGCTGATCCACAAATTTTACAAGAGTATGGTTTCTCTCCAGTGTGTACTCGCCTATGCACAATTATCTTAATTTAATATCTATATTAGAACATTTACGAGGTGACTTAACTTTACCTGTTTTCCCGCGTCAACGTTTCTTTGATATGACACATTGTACATTGATTTATAATGTATTTCTGTATAATAATACGCTAGAGTATTTCTTGCTGATACGCGTGTTATCATCACTTTAAACATACATTAAAAAATATTATAGTCCAATCAGTGAATATAGTAAGTAGTGATACATCTGAACCCTCTGAGGTAATACAATACCAATTTTACCGATTTTAAAATAAATTGTTCGCTAATCAAATTATGGCGTTGTTTAAAATAAATACACTTCAAAAAGTACACTCGTTGTATTGACACATACTGACTCCAATGTTTAATTTAAAATAGAAAATGCGCTTTTTTATCATATTGATTTTTTGTGAGTCTTTTATTTCAGTAATAAATTACGAACACTTACTCATTAGGAATTACTTTACACACACCATGTAGTATTTAGATGCATCGTCATGAAATAAAATTGAACGTTGACAAACATAGATACTATTTTATTTTAGTGCTATTTACGTTTAGTAAACTCTGGTTGTTAATTGATTAAATGAGATTTCAAATATATATACATATATATCATAATAATACTAAACATTTGTTATTGTTTATTATCTATGTACGTATACGTTTCGTCCTTTTTAATAATCGGGACTCATCAGAGATATGACTATTCACTACCGGTCATGCGATTCGAAACCCTGCATTACGAGTATTTTACAACTCAAATCCGACGCCTTAACCACACGGCCAATTTAAAATAGTAAATAAACTGTAGTAATGTTAACATGTTATCGGCGGCTATAACGTCAAGAGCGTTCTACTTTTTTAGGAAAGTACGATATATATATATATATATATATATATATATATATATATATATATATTTATATATATATATATATATATATTTATATATATATATATATATATATTTATATATATATATATATATTTATATATATATATATATATTTATATATATATATATTTATATATATATATATATATATATATATATATATATATATTTATATATATATATATATATATATATATTTATATATTTATATATATATGACATCATCGCGTTGACACCGGTTCCTTTTAGATCAATTAGAGCGACTAAATGACTTACTATTTCTGAATATTAGCTGTTGCCTGTAGAGGACATGTGCTTCACCAGGTTAGATCATCCTAACTGAAACTTTATGACATATACTATATGTGCATGACTCCTCGAGTACGTTCCTTGTCGTTATACGATATTGATGGACCCACACACACATTTATGTGTGTGTGTGTGGGTTTGTGTATATATATAGTGTTTTTTTAATTTCATACAATCATATTAGTATAAATAACACTTTATTCTATAGGTTATTATATTAAATATATATACGGCTCTACTTTTTAATGAGCACTATTATCTAAACTCATTATTATTCAAACTCTATTAATAAGTCTATAGCAAAGATATTAAAAAAATAAAATAAGTACTTTATTAATTGTTATATTCTACCAATAGTCACGTGCACCCAATTAATCATACCCAAAGAATATTGTATACCTTTCGTGTCAGCATTTGATCTAGATATATTACATCTCATGATGTTCCTGCTATTATCTATTTGTTTTAACACTGACTTTTCTTGTAAGGTATCTTCTGAGTAAATCTTGAAATGCCAAACGTAAACTGATGTTTACTTGAGGCAATATAATAATAAAAGTTAATTGAATTCTTCAAAGTGTATACGATACTTAATCCTTTGTAAATTTGTATCTGCTTCCCTCTTTTTTTTACTTTTTTAATCTTTTCTACGCTCAGTCTATCGACTTCTTCTTTGAGGCATAAGACTCCAGTAGGCGTAGATAAAACGTTGAAAGATTCCGAGTTGTTGAGCTTGGTATCGGTTATTGCTGGAAGGAAATAAGTTTCTGACAGACCAGTTTCCTTCTCGATGATTGTATTCAGTGTGACATACAGACTACCAACATGAAGTATTTCATTGTAGTTTATTTCCTAGTTTTAAACTTTTATGCTTTCATAATAGAATGCCCTCATGTCTGTACAATCCTTACATTTCATCGAGTAACGTTTTATTAAACACATTAGAATTTAATCTCTGAAAAGTTTGAATCACCTACTAGACAGAAAAGTTTGAATTACTTACTAGGTCCCCTCCAAAAGTGTAGTATGTCTCTCTTTACAAGGGTTTGTTAGAAGAAAAAAACTAACATGAGAATGCTCCACCCTAAATGTAAACCCTTTACCAAACATTTAAAATAACATGGTATTCGAAGCTTAAATATGATCCCTTCGACACGGCTATCCACTTGCTGATACGAGAAACGGTTCACTTTATTCTAGTGATAATACGTTAAATAACAGCACAGCTTATATTCTTGTCCTGGAATCCGCTAAAAAGGCATAATATAACATAGTTTACTGGCCAATTGGGGGAGAGGAACCTGAATGTATTTATATTACTTACTAACTTGTTTGAGAGGTGAACATGAATATTGATTGAATACTCGGGTATCTATGAATTTTATATAGAAATAAATTGTTAGCCCCTTTACTTCTGACAACTTACACTGAAGTAAAATGAAAGCAAACTAAAATTATATGGCACTCATGTATGCAAATGATATGTTAACAGCTAAATATACGAACTCATTAACATAACCTAATTACTAAATGGTCTGTCTCATTAAGCGAAAGTTAAGAGTACTAACGATTACGAACACGGATTATATTCTAAAGAGTTGAGTCGCAAAAACTCCATATAATTAAGTGTTTGTAATTTATTACTGAAATATATTTTTTTACGAAACATGATATAATAAGAGAATGTAGCGTATAGAGCTCAATGTAGAATTTATATGGGTGCTTCAGAGCCGCATGCACTCATTTTACAATAAATAATTTAATAGTTTTTTATTTATACAAACAAGTAACCCATTTTCAAGATAGAAAGCACTAGAAATGTAAAAAGAATCATATTCAGTACACTGTTTAATATTATCAATTTCTCGTAAGCATTATATTTCAGTAATAAATTAAGAACATTTTATAATCAGAAAGTCCTTTACACACACGATGTATTAGTATTATATACAATACTTGGCCATGAGGGAAAATGGAACAAACAAACTTTGAAGGCTTCGTTTTGTTCTGAGAGACGATGGATATTCATCCAGTAAGAGTTACGAAATCCTACGACACCATTCCTGAGTCGGAACTTCTTAGTTTCACTGGCAAGTAGGAGTACAAGGCGCCTTAAAATAATGTCAAGCCAAGCTGAGATCACATAGAGCATATGATATCCCCAAAGGGTTACCCATTTTAGTACTGACCAAGCTTTACACCGATTTACTAGTGATCTAACGAGAACCGATGGTTTAACTTGATTATAACGGACATTAATACACTCTAAATATAATTGCTACTTACCTCGAATAATCTCCGGTTCGGAATTGATTAATTTATATTTCAAATATACTATCATAAATATAGCATCCCATAATTTAATATATAATCTAATGAAATATTCAATTATATTCATAAGCGTCAACGTACTTTACGATGGGAACCATTTCAACTGATGTCCCTCTGGCGAAGATTGCACTAATGATCCGCATTATTAAAGAAACTGACAACTCACTAACTTCATATTACATATTACCCTAATTTTCGAAAGTCTACATTATCTAACTGTAACATTTCTATTGATAATAGTATAATTCTACTTAACCTGCGTGTACTTCTACTTTAACGTAACTATAATAAATTTTAATTATTTTACATATTTTTTACTAAACAGTGACCACTTATGAATGCCAAAAGAACGCTCGAGGACAATCGTTATCTATATAATAATACGTTAAGGCATGTTATTTTTTTATGTTCGTAAGTACGTAATAATCTTTTAGACACATTTTGAAATATGAGATCGTCTTATTTGTTATTAGTGATTGATATGATGCCGCGTAAGTAACCATTTCAACTTTACATATCTCACAATGAATTGTTCACAAATAAAATTAGGTATTTAAATAACTTCTTTTCAGAAACTTATGTTCGTTGTATTTATTTGAAAACTATAGTCGCCAACACTAATTTCTAACTAAGAACCAATGCTATACGCTTTTTAATCATATTCCTTTCTTGTAATAATTATAGGTACTTATGTAGTTTACCGGCTTGGATAAAATAATAGGTAATTATTTAGAAAGCGATGCTTAACATAGGGATGAGGTTCATTAACTATCGTTTACTTTCACCTAACAATTAAATACCCTAAAAATACCGTAAAAAATTGGATTAAACTTTTTAAAAAACACTATCTAAAAATGTTTCAGTCCGTAAATTGTAGAAGTAGCGAATAATATGTTAGTAATAAATTCGTAGCACTTTATATACATTTAGTAACAACAGGTAAGGATTTTATTAAATTAGGTTGTTTTAAGTATACAATTTTTTTAAATATAGAATCACGTTAGTTACTATAGTATTAAATTACATAATACATTTTACTCCTATGCTTCAATGTGCTTTAAGTTATATGGCGGGTATTGCAACTCGTATGACTCGGGCACAGATTGCACAAAAGGATGCGTATAATTAAACAAAAAAAAACACAACTCATTAAACTCTTATCATGTATATAACATTATTCTCGAAAGGCTATACTATCCAACTGTAATATCTACACTCATTTTCAATAATTTACAAATTCTAACTGAAGAGTTCGACTGCAAAACGCGATAAACGCCATTCTCAAAATGACGAAACTATTACTACGAAAAGGGTTCCATGTCAACACTCGACCATCCCCCATAGCTATATTTTATATAATATGATACCGCCATTATTTATCTTTGCTTTCGATCAAAATAGGCTTTTAGTTCATGTTTATATTTAATATATTCGGCCTTTTATTGTTTACAGTAGCAATTTAAACTAATTGGGTTTATCGCGTTTAGCATTCGAATTATGTCTAGAGTTACTCTACATATTTTATTGCACATTTTATGAGACAGTTTAAACTGTGAGTATATTTCTCACGTAAAAATAACTTTGACAATTTCACATCAATTAATTATTGTTATCTGTATTATCATACGCTAAGGCATTTCATGTTCCTTATCATCTTTCACTTATATTTAAAAATATGAGTGATGTGTGATTGATCTGGTTTTGCTAATGTAAAAACTTGATACTTTTACCAAATTAAAAGAAATCTTTCCAAAATCTAATTGTCGTTGCAGCTCACTAAAACGGTACTATTTTAAATGAATACAATTCAGGAAGTGACACTCCCTTTATTGATTTGTAAGAATTCTTACGCGAATATTGAATACGAAATAAAAACTTATTCACTATAATTTCTTTATCATATTCATAACGTGTTAGTATATCTTTCAGTTTAAAATACGAACACTTAATAATAGGGTGTACTTTCAAAATATCATGTATTATTCAAATAGGCAATAAGACGAAATTGAACACTGACAAACATAAACACACTCTTAATCTTATAACTAGTTTCATCTAATAAGTCTGAGTTCGGAATGGATCGAATTAGAATTCAAATATACTATCTTAAATATAGCATCACGTAATGTAATATAAAATCGATTGATATAATTAATTTTACTTCTAGGCTTCAATGTACTGTGATTTGACACCCGTCATATTTCATTTGAGTCTCTTCGTAAATCAGTCAGCAATGCTAATTATATTTCAATAATACAGTATGCCTACTTAACATTGCAACTTATGTGCCTCGAGATCAGGTTGTACTTAATGGTCTATATTATAAAAGAAACTGACAACGCAATAATATTACATTTGACCTTAATATCCAAAAGTCTACATCATCAAAGGGTACTGTCTATATTGCTAAAATAATGAGACAACTTAATTTATGTCTGCATTTTTCGCGGCAACTAAACTGTGACAATTTTACATTGGATTATTATTTTATCTATACAAAAATACTGTAATGCATTTCGTGTTCGTACGTATTAAAAAAATTGATCATCTGATAAGCAACGATTTGTGATTGGTGTTATTACACCGTGAAAGACGATGTTACCCAATTTACAATGAATGGTTCCAAAATCAAAGAATATGTTAAAGAAGTGCTGAAAGATAATTTGCACGGTTGATTAATTACTAAGAATCATAGAACAAATTGATACTCTCCCACTGCTGTTCATAGACGTCTCCAAACTGGAACAATTCTGATTTCAAAAAGAGATACAAGCCAGAAAGACATCGGTTTTATAACAACATTTCGATTCCCGAACCACACTTATAGCAACTGTAGCATATCGTTGATGAACTGTTTACAGGTGTGTGTGCAAGATTGCCACTCTTTAAAGTTAAATTCCAGATCTGGGTTTTTAAAATAAACCAGGTTTTATCTTTTGCATGTTTAAAACATTATTATTTTAATTAAACGTAAGTTATATAGAATTATACACAGTATCCCTGCTGTTTGACACTCAAATACGAGAACAATAACATGTAAATCTTATAAACAAAACTCAGAACAAGAAATCGATAGTTTTGAATGACAAAACTGCAAGTCAATTCACATTAACATGTTTAAAAACTAAATAGAAACACCAAAATGTCTGAGTATTTTCATACACATCTCACATTTATATTCGCGTTTCACTTTTGTGGATATTAAGCAATTGCTCTTTTTGCATTGTTGAATACATTTCTAGTGTAAGTACCTTTATTTATTTAGATTCACCATCTCTTTTGCCATAAATTGTTTACGGGCAGGCAATGGAGTATTTACACCATTTTTTGAATGGTAAAGAAGCAAAGCTTAATTAGAACGGTAGTTTTGGTATTTTCAATGTAATGATAATCATACAAATCCAATGCAACTAACATGCGATGAACACAAACCTGGGCCTTTTTATTTTCTCACTAGAAGTTATATATAAATATAATATATTATGATAAATATTTTAAAATTTTGATCTACATACACATGTGTTTCTAGAATCCTCAGCGTGGAGGATAGTTATTTTGCCTGTCGCCCGATTCAAAATCACAAAACAAATTAATACACTCAAACGTCGGTTCATGAACGTCTCAAAACTAGAACAATTCTGATTTCGAAAAAAAAACTGAAGCCGGAAATACCTCCGCTTTTATAACAAAACATTCAATTCATGAACCATGCTGACGGCATCCGTAGCATATCGTTAAATGTTAACAGGTATGTGCAATCTAAGAAGTCTTGTTTTTAAATCCAGATCTGAGATTTTAAGTGCAAACAAGTTTTTATTCTTTGACTTTTGAAAAAAATTATTATTATAAATAAACGTAAGTTATTCAGAATTATACATAGTATCCCCGTTGTCTGTCTCCTCAAAATGAAACATATAACCTTTCAATCGTATAAAGTGAACTGAGATCAAGAAATCGATTGTTTGACATGACAAAACCGGAAGTCAAATCACACCAACAAAGCTCGTTTCCGTTAATGACTATAAGAAACCCTTTCAGCCACCGAGTACCATGGCTAATAAAACATTTACTGAGAGGCACACGTTCGCACTCCTACGCCTAAAATTCACTAGTAACATGAATTGGTACAAATACATCGCAGACGTTGCCAAGGCTGCTGAAAGTAAGATGATCTCTTTCTACAACGTTAATAAACTTATCGTATTTAGCAGTATTCTATATCCATAAAAAGCCACCATCCGCTAATGCATGAAGTATTGTTGTCACATCTGGGCTTATGGAATTCAATTTGTTCAATCCAGACCTAGATCGAGACTTTTTGCTAGTATATATATATATATATATATATATATATATATATATATATATATATATATATATATATATATAATTATTTTAATAAAACATATATTAAGATAATCTACATGCGTATACGTCCCCTCCTTGCGGAATCATGAGTGTAGAAATAACTATTCACGCCAGAGTACTCGGATCAAGGGTAATATTTTACTCCAATTTCAAGCGCGCTAACCAATGCTGCGAACGTAAAGGAATACATACGATATCATTTATATATATATATATATATATATATATATATATATATATATATATATATATATATATATATATATAGTCGGACGTCATGACAGTGTTCGAAAGTGAGGAGCATGCTTTATAGCTTTTCACTGCTTCTTTTATTTACTAATTGAAGCGTTCAGCGAAATGAGGGTATACACATAATTATTTGTATAATAAATATTTAACTGTAATCTACATACGTACACGTTTAATCTGTATGGAATCATAAGTATAGAAATAACCATTTACGCCAGTCGCACGATTCGAACACCGGAACATTAGACATATTAAACTATGATACGAGAGCCGAGAGAGAGAGAGAGAGAAAGAAAGAGAGAGAGAGACGCATATATACATTGATCTATATATATACATATATATATATATATATATATATATATATATATATATATATATATATATATATATATATATATATATATAATGTAAATATTCATGCTGGTATTCATCATGTCATTAATAACATTTGTAATTCTTACTTTGATTATTGCTTTATTCTTCTGCTCTTCATGGTCTAAAGTTAATGTATTTTTCTGACTCTACAGCGTCTCCATCTTGTGTCGACTCAGCAAACAACCCCGATCGCAGCGCCACCAACGAATTTTCCCCGCAGTCGCCATTGATGTTCCGTTGCATAACAGATGATCGTGATTAAATTAACTTGCTTGCTTCGCCCGGAGCCAAACGTGATAAGTATACAGCCATGCCTTGCATCTCTAACTGCATGTTACTTTTCTGAAAATGTGTGTTTCTTCTAAATACCTTTTTACTTATGCTTCGACGCATCGCTTCGCTCTTTGAAATGTACGCCATTCTTTCCCACGACTTTTCTTTCGCAAGATTTTCGTATTCTTAATATTTACTTGTTTTATGTTCTCATCGTTCCTATTCTTATCCTCTTTGCTCATTTTGCCGCTTCAATTTTAACATTAATTATGTGGTCTTAAAAAGTATAGGCCATATATATATATATATATATATATATATATATATATATATATATATATATATATATATATATATATATATATATATATATAATACTATTTTGTCTCATTATGCTGAATGAGAAATGTTTAATCCTAAACTTTAAATACCCACAAAATCTATTACACTGTAAATAATAACAAAATACCAAAATCTCAAAAATGATCTAAAAATAGCATGATCCCTCGATGAAATAAACATCATACCGGTTGTAGTGGGGGCAACTGGTCTGGTTAAAAAAAATCTAAGTAAATACTTAGAAACAATCCCCGGAAAAACAAATTGTAGGGAAGTACAGATAGCAGCCCTAAAAGGAACCACATCCATCCTTAAGAGAGCCCTCGGATATAAATTTTACTCATAGGGAAATCAAGTGTTAGCCTCAAGAGTAGGCCCCTGGATCTCGTTAGATGAACTAAATCAAAATGAAAAAAAAATAGAAGTGAGATAGCAAACAGCTGCCTACACTGAATAACATTTACTTGAGCCTAGCAACACATGAATAAACAAATAATTAAACTTAGAAATGAGTAAAAACAATCAACTAAACTAAAACCTAAAAACTTAAAAACTAAAACATAAAATAGAAATATAAGGAACCACGTGTTAAATAAGGTTACTCATTATATTGACACAACAAAGAAACAAGCATAGCAACTCGATAAAAAACTGGACAATAGATAAGGAAATAGTAAGTAAAACTAACCGGACACTTGTTCGTGAGAAGGCCAACGATTGGCTAAGAGAACAACAACTAATCTTATTCTTTGACTAGCTAGCAGAGTATATAAAACAGCCGGCAAAACTAACTACATGCACTTTATCCTGAAGATTCCCACCGTGGATGAAACACGGGAGCTTCTGTGTAGCTTAATTACCATGAATATAGTTTCATAACTTACTACTATATATATGTATATATATATATATATATATATATATATATATATATATATATTTGTTTTATTCATATCTACGTATGTATTGAGAAATAACATGAAAAATGTACATTTTTTAATATTTTTTTACTATTTATTTTTGATTTGTTGACGTATAGAAGTACATACCGTTTTTTATAAAAATATTTTTTTCGAAGAATATATATATATACATATATATATATATATATATATATATATATGCATATATATATATAAATATATGCATATATATATATATAACTGTATGCATATATACATATATGTATATATGTATATGTATGTATACACATATATATATATATGTATATATATATACATATATATATGTAAATATACATACACACATATATATATATATACATATATATATATATATATATATGTATATATATATATATACTTTAGCAAACATTGTTAAGTGTCACATACTTATGTGGTTTATTATACATCTTTATTGTTTCAATTACTCTAACAATTATTCTTGTGGCAAAATCAAAAACATAATGAATATTCTAAATGTAGCACTCGTACTCCTGATTCTTCGTCGAATACATGACAAAAACAAAAGAACAAAAGGCTTTTGAAAAATGAGAATTTCTAAAAAGTAGCTGTACAGTTCTTGAAGAGATGTTACAACTTAAATTCAAGAACAACAAAATTACCGTCACGGGATAAATTGTATTTACGTTAAGTATATTAAAATATTGTTACTTGTTCATGGGTAATGAGTGTATTGTAGGTTTCAAGGTATTAATTAAGATAGCTTCGAGTTTTTTTGACACAAAATTTTTTTTAGAAGAATTGAAAAAATAAAATATGTAGTACCAATCAAAATGTGCTTATGTTGAGCATTGTTTACTTAAATGAAAGAGTGCCGCCTAAATATATACAATATCAATATAACTAAACGCTTTACAAAATAATCTGTACAGTGTACTAATCTTTCGATTATTTTACCATTTTCAACAACCCTATGGAATTATAACATGTGCCGACCTCTTGTTATTGTTCTTGTTCTTGTTCTTGTTCTCGTTCCTCTTCTGATTATTATTATTATTATTATTATTATTATTATTATTATTATTATTATTATTATTATTATTATTATCATGTCAACTCTGTAGGAGTTCTCACACAATTCATGATCAGTTATTGCTAACTTATAATCACCAGTAGGGTTACCTGGAGTCTGAGTAACAACGAGTCTCGCAGATTTTTGTGTACACTATGTTATATTATGGAGGGGCCCCATATCCTTGGAAACGAGTAAGTTAGCTAATATGGACTATGGCTGGGGCCGGTTGAGACAATAAGTGCGGGTTAAGCTGACATACACTGGAGGAGATTGTTATGAGTGAATCATTTTGTCAAACCATAACAAAGTTACAAATTCGGCGCCGACACAGGGAATCTTGGGTCAGATAAGGTCAGATAAGGTACGATTGTTGAATGTCATGTCTGATTGGCCGACGCGAGGCAAGTGTCTGTTGCGTCATTTGTTTTTCTCGAAGACTAGATGTTTTGAAGAGAGTACGCTTTTGAAGTGAGAGCGAGAAGTCAACCATGTAGCTGCTCGTCCAGAAGCAAGCGGGCCCATGAAAATATGGCTACAAGTTATGGGCTGGATCTAAAATGAGGTCCGACATATATCCCCGTGCATCCGTTGCACCCTACAACGAAAAGTATGAATGAGACGAATGGAAGAGACGAATAGATGGGAACCCCTCCACAACCAAAATAGATGAATAAAAATATTGAATTCTTCTCAGAGAAGAATTGTCTCCGATTTTTGTCTTCTGCCTGAAAATAAAGCATGTCCATAGTATCTTGACCAGCAGAATTGATCACGGCCAGACACGTGATGGAACCACGGCACAAAGTACGACGACGACCGGTAGACGAAGACGAAAATATGTAAGGTAACGTTTTGTGTAACATTTTCGGGTCCTAATTTGAAAAACTGTGATATTTAGAAAAGAAAGAAAAAGTGTACCAAATGTGTTTAAAAAGAAGTTGCTTTAAAAGTACAGGAGTTAAGTAAATATGGTTTTTAAAAAATGTGTAAAAAAAGAAAAGATGTTTTAACGAGAAAAGAATTTCAAATAATGTGTTTAAAAAGAAAAGTGTTTGATGTAATTTATAGAATGAACAGAGAAAAGTAAAACTGTTGGTTATTTATGCAACTGTGGAAGATAGTAGGAACTTTGCATCGATTTTTCGGCGCTTCCGAAAAACTTGCGTATGCTTCCGAAAAACTTTCTTCTTATTTCGACCTGCGTTTATGATGTTGAGGGAAGCGTCGGCCTCGTGGTTTTGTCAGTCCAAAATGTAATCATTTATAAGCGCAGCGTACATTATATTATATATAACTATTGATAGAAAAAATAAGATGGCAATGTAACAACTACATCTCTTACGATAACTATTGTAAATAACTTTGCGTTAGGTTAACAGACGCTTACACTCGATTTCTCGCTGGAAACGATCATTGTCTTCTCTGGGATTTGGATGGAAATAAGCCTATTTTAGGTCACAGTCCTCTGAACACTCTTCCATTGAAGGTTTAGTTTGTGCTAAATCACATCGGTATTTTCATCCTCATTAACCCTTCACGACTCTTGTGTGTGGTTTCTGTCACGACTGGTGCCATCACTTCATTCTTCTTCTTCTTCTTCTTCTTCTTCTTCTTCTTATTATTATTATTATTATTATTATTATTATGATCCTTTTATTTCTTTTTCTTCTTCTTCTTCTTTTTCTTCTTCTTCTTCTTCTTCTTCTTCTTATCATTATTGTTATTTATCTACCTCCCACAGCGGTAAGATGTGACACAAGGTCGGGAAAGAGGGAGTTGATAAGCCAGCGCCCGAGAAGGTTAGCACTCTGACTGTTTAAAAAATTGCCTGGGCAGCCCCGTCGGCATTCCCCGGTAAGGGCGCCTCAGGCAGTAAGCAATAAACTTACTCCTTCCCACAGAGGGGAGGCAAAGCCTGATAGGGTGGACCTCCTAGAACTGCACAGGACCAGGCTCGTGCAGTATCCATCGGAACAGATACTACACTTTGATCCTGGCCAAAAGACATAATTATTATACAAATAATGATATTGCTACCAACACACTTAAAACGAAACGGGTGAGTTAGGGACTGGTATAATACTATTTCAGTTCATCATAACATTGTATTTCCTCTTCTTTTAAATCTATCTATTCATCTAATAATCATTCCAAATTGTCTACCTTCTAAACTATCATATGTCTACGTTCATGTTTACATCCCCTGTCTCGTGGTATTTCATTTTCAATAGTTTGTTTCTTATAGTATGAACAACTAATTACAATTTCTAGTAGTCTTACATACGAGATACAGGCAACCAAAACACGTGATATCACACATTATAGTCTTACATACGAGATACAGGCAACCAAAACACTTGATATCACACATTATAAAGTACATTTCAAGAAAAATAGACCGAGCAGAGTGCATCCATTTTTTTAGACGAATAACACATACAAAACGAATTGACACAAAGAAACCAAATGAAATCACATCTAATCAAGTTCGTCAATGTGTAAGACTATTTACATGCAAGTCTGCACAAATAGAAGAAATATTGTGAATGTCTACGAACATTGAAAAAAAAAGTGGACTTGAATTTTCTAATTAAAAATCGGATAAGAGCGCCGACAAGAAACCGCTAATCTGACGTGTTGAGTCAGATGAGATCTTACTCTTTTAGAACTGAATCGATAGAGAGAGCAATTGGCGTGGCGTAGCTTTTTCATCGTTTTCATGGGAAATGATACGGATATATTTTATTAGTTTAAGCTATACACCAAAAGAAACATGAATTTCTACATGTAAGTTGTATTATTATGTACGATGTATCTTTATTAATAAAGTTTACATTAGAAGGCGATGGAAACAAGCACACCAAGTCTCACACAACAGTAAGAACATCGTTAATTCGGCTGCTAAATCCTAACTTCGACTACAGAAATACAACCTGCGTGTTTACTCGTCGAAATGAACACACTCTGTAAAATGAAAGAACACCTCAAGATTATATTACACGTGTAGATCTCTTGTAAATGGCATTGCATTTCATAAAGCTTCTTACTTAGAAATCACAGGATTGTTATTCGCTTACAGTTGTGTTTATATAGAAATATATTAACTTTGAATTTATGTATTTTAATTACATTATAACTGGTAGGTGTATGTGGTGACGTGGATAACAACACGAAATAACGACATGGATGCGTTTGAAACGAGTTAGTTCCATAACACCACTCCTACGTTTTGATGTTAGCAACCTATTAGATAGCGAAAGCCGTATCTGGATTGGAGGTTTGATCGACAACTTTAAGTTTGGAGGTGACCTAAACGCGGAAGCGATAACACCACTTGACCTCTGCCCGGTGAGGGGATTGACAACTTCTTGATTCATCACAGATTTAAGCAACTTACTCATGACGCACAGAAGACTGTTCAGTCTGTACTGAGATGCAGAAGACTGATCTACAGTATTTTTAAATAATCGGCAGACTGATAAAGTGTTCTAAGGTGATGAGTAACATTTCTCCTTTAAGCAATGATTGAACAGCTTTGTAAGAATAGGAGCTAGTTCCAGTTGCAGTTTTTTTCCAGCACTGGAGGGTATGCCTTACTTGAGTAGCATAGGAACATATCGCAGACCTTCTGGTATCTTTTTGGCTGACAACTTACGCAAGCGGAATAGACGCGTGGTCGTTTCCGGAAGAGCCTCGCATACAATGTTGCTAGCTATAACAAGACACGCTACGTATTTCTCTGCCTCACTGTCTCTTCCTATCTCTTATGTGGAAATCACAAAACACCTGCTCTTAGTAACGTTTAGAGGGGGGTCTCGTGTGTGGGCGTGTGTGTGTATGCGTGTGTGTGTTTACAGTGTGTTTGAGAGACTTTGGCGTTATGTACAATTTATAACTGAATCATAACTTGTTACATGCTAACCAAGTTAGTTGTAAAAAACACAATCCGTCCTTCGGGAAGGTTATTTCATATCCAAATCAGTTTGGCAGCGTATTGCGCATGCTGCTGTGACCTGTACTTTGAAGGATGGTCTTATGCAGCTCTAGGTGTATCTACTCTCCCATTCTTTACCATTCAAGCCGTTTGATAATACGCTGAGGCGCCTTTATCGGGGAATGCTGGCGTGGCTGCCCATTCATTTATTTTCGGCCAGCCTGCTTTTCCTTTAGAGCGCTTGCTTTTCAAATCCCACTTTCTATACGTTAGGTCACATCTTCCCGCGCTATGAGATTGATCCATACCTCCACACTAAAGACCGGAAATGTTTCCACAAAATATGCCTAACAAAATCCTAAACCTAACCTCAACCCTAACCCTTTCCCTAACCCTCACCCTAACCCTAACCTTTATCTACGATATAAACCATTGGTAAATTTACCTGCGTTTCAATGCAAGGAAGACAATTATTCAAATTGAAAAAAAAATACAAAATAAATCATTGATTAATGAGATATTCTTTTGCCAAAGAAATAAGTTAAAATAAGAACTAGATAGCATACACATGAGTAAAAAATTTAATCCTGTTTTCATGCCGTTTTCATGTCACTGTTAGAACGAGACATAACGCCACTTTATAAGCATTGTTATCGTGCGATTCATGCATTTAACAACAGTTGTTTCCTACACAAATATAATACCAGGCTCCCAGACAACAGAAAAAGAATGTGTCTGACACCATTACCATGCACACAGGAATGGAGATCAAAATTTAACAGCAGCTTATTCACACCTCCTTATGCAATAGACAACTAAGCAGGCGAATTCACTTCAGCACAAATAATGTGATGCGACCATAGCACGTGGAGTTAGGTAGGCTTGTATACTGGATTACTTGATACTGAATATAGCCCAACGCTACGAAGATCGCATACGTTCTGACGAACGGCTGCATAACAGTAACAAAACACATGATACGAATATCTAACGATTATACCCGATGATCAAAGCGCAGGAGAGAGAGACAAACAATTGCGCTTAAAACGACTGTTAGAATAATCAAAAAAGATCTTTCCAGTAGAATATCTGAAATAGCGGGGATATGTCTGGCACCTGGTAGGATGCATAATCCGAGCAACACCACAACTATAAGAGCATTTTTACAAGATCTGTTGTACATGTGTGCACATATATGTATGTGAACGTATATATATATATATATATATATATATATATACGTTCACATACATATATGTGGACATATATATATATATATATATATATATATATATATATATATATTCAAATACCATTTGCTTAAAAACCCGCCGTGCGCT
>OY744553.1:31833591-31851091 GCA_963556195.1 Sepiola atlantica
CATATAACTAACGTATACAAAACTAAGATCAACAGTGATTGTAAACACTGAAGATTAAGCGCCAAACCACATAATTCGCCCAAACTAAAAAATACACAAACATACATGGGAATCTAGTTTATACTGGTAATCATCTAAATGACTACATTTTGAACATACACATAAACACCAACACAAGTAGAAAAAAGCATTGCACGATGAAATGCGTAAGATACTCAAGTACATTAAAATCCAAGCATAAAAGTCTATCCAAAGTAAGAAAACAAGGAATATTAATAGTCAACATGGAAGAACACGCACTATTTCCAACTGATCATAGTGTGGAGTTGGAGCACATTATATATTTAATAAATGCATCTACATTATCAGAGTACTAAACGATAGTTTATATTTCTTTAGTAGATGCGTCACTATTTATCGATGCACAAAATAAACCTGTGTGGGATTATTTTCAATTGAGGAATGAAGAACGATATTGAGTAATGAAAACGATTAGTCCAATAGACTAAGTTCGAATATTTGTTTGGGCGGTTATAACTTACATCTGTTGAAATTGGATTTGGAAACGATCACGAAAATTATCCCGTAGTAATAGTTTCCACGGTAAAGCCTATTCGAAGAAGCTCTGTTTTGGGGAGATGTTTCCAATGCTTGTAACACTGGGTGGACGAAATCAGAGTGTTTCTATCTACGGTAGAAAAGGAAGTTCTTGGTGGGAATACACTTCAAAGATGAACCAGAGATTGGTAGTCAGTGATGTAATGATTTTAAGAGATTATCCTCCACTAAATTTAGAAGTCAATGTTGAACTCTGTCTGGATAACAAAAAGTGTTTAGAACAGCGCATGCCTAGATGTGACAGCGGTACACTATCTTAGAGCGTATCAAACTCATATACTAGTAGAAGATTGCATCAGAGTTTTTATGAGATTTTTAGACATTTGGAACAGTTAAAAAACAAGGATAACACGAAAATGAATTAGAATAAAAATTGGCCGTGAATGGTTGAAGAGGATAAAAAGAGCGAGAATTATTCTGCCCATCACTTTCAGATGTCTAGAGAATTAGAAACACTTATTGCTACTGAAATTCCAGAATATGCCAACAGGAAATCAATGGCAACATTCTGTCGTAATAACGTTAGGTGAGTTATGCAGTTATCTAAGCTGGTGAAACCTATTGCCACTCATACTTCAGGAACCACCATTTGTCATTGCCAGTAGGCATTCAGTGTTAACCACTCAGTTTGAAACTACTAGTAATAAAATAATGATAACACTAATAATAATAATAGTAATAATAGCAATACTACTACTACTACTACTACTACTACTAATAATAATAATAATAAAATAATAATAATAATAATAATAATAATAATAGGTATGGAATATTGCAATATAAGAAATAGAGAAATGCATTTAAAAAAATAATTTGATTACGAAATTTAAGTCACGAAAATTAATTCTCGTTTCGTCGTGAACAAGTCAGACATTTTTCTTTTCATCTCATGCAAAGTCGTGTATATACAGCTGCTAGTTACATATATAGATGAAATAATTCATTTAAATAGTAATATAAAAAGTATTACATCGAGTTATTCAGGCTGCAAATAGGAGATGTATTTAGTCCGCAGCGGGAACGAGGGTGACGTCATCAGTATAACGAATATTAGTAGATAGCTGATTGCTAAGCATCCGTTATGAAGTCAAGTTAACTTCAAAGAAGGCATAATCAAAGAGACAATCTTGACATACCCTTAGTTACTTCAAATCAATGTATTATGTGTCCGTTAGTAACCAATCGACTTGTGGGTATTTGCATAAATATTCATCAATGTTAACGATGTTGCTAACAACTCTAATCTACTTTAACATTAGTTCCACGGTGTCAAAAGCCGCTTTAGAAGTCGACGAAGTCGAAGTGAATTGTATTTTGTATGTCTTTAGCTTTTTTAATCCTTAATTTTTAACACGTCTCCTTGGAGGTGACAGTGGTTAAGTGGATATCGACACGAACTGAATGCCTGGGTGTTTCAAGTTCGAATCCAGTCGGTTCCACAGCACGACCTAGGGATGTTGGCAACCTTCTCGTGGTCCTTTCCGTAAGTACCCGATTTCTTTCCAGAAATATGTCTAACTAGAACAACATCGAGGAAAATAATGCCAACACTAGAATCATTTGATTCACACGAAAGAAGAAGAAGAAAAGGAACACGTCTTCTGTCAAGCCGAAATAGATACTGTGATTATTTGTAGAGATTATAAACATCTTTCCCCGTTTGCTTTAACAAAACCTTTAGGATAAATTTAATACGATTTAGTAGAAGAGAAATGACATTGCAATTTGCTGAATCAAGTTTGTCACAATATTTTTGGAATGAGGGTAACAAGAATCTGTCTTTGAGATATTTTTCTTCATTCTATAATTTTATTCCGATTTTCTCTTCACATCTCAATAATTGATTTTCCTCCTACATTAATCATTTAATATGTTCTTTCATCAATTCATGATGATGTAGGTCTGTTCATCGTTTTGATCGCCTCTTTCATTTATACGTTGGATATAACAGATTGCCTGTTTTCTGAATATACATAGGCATGAATTTCGTTGACAATACTAGATTGATGAAAAAATTAGGCGTTAAGATTAGTGATATAATGTTTTTTTTCCAGTAAGACAACCCCGCATTCACGTACGTTTATTATAAGAGATAGGTCACTGGCTTTATGGATACTGAACGGGATACAGAGACGATTTCGGGTTGCATGCTATTCTAGTTCGCATTGTACGCGACTCTAAGCCCATTGGGATTTTCGGGGACAGGCAGCTTTTTAAATGACTCTTCATAGAATCAACTGTGCTTATCACCATACTTGGAGGTGACGGTGGTTTAGTTGATAACAACACGGATTGACGACCCAGGTGGTCCAAGTTCGAATCCAGTCGGTTCCCTAGAATCACTTTCTATTAGGAATGTTGACAACCTTCACGTGATCTTTCTTGTAAGTACACACTGTATTTCTAATAATAATTCAAAACAGAAAGATATCAAGAAAGCCAATGTCAACACTGGAATACTCTGATTCACACGAAATTAATGAACGCATCGCCGTATTTCGATTAATGATCTTTCGGCTTAGCCTATATATCCCTGGCTGTGTTAAATAGGATGTTGTTATTACATTTGAAACCTAGATTTTCAATTTTCTTCTCCGATTATATTTTCTATTTATCAGCAACTATAAAATATTCTCCATCACAAAACTTCACAAACCACTTTTGACACATCCAATCATTAACAATTATTACATCCATAAATTGCACACACAAATCTACTTCTGGAAATATTTGTCTTTTCTATGTAATTTTAAAATACTTTTTTGTTATCGCAAAACAATGAAACGTTTTTAGTTTACATTAGCTGTTTTTTTTTATCAGTTTACTTATGAAGTATGTTTTTCATTAAAATACATATATAGGTGAGTTTAATATTAAATTGTAAAGATGTTCAAATTAGATCATCAAGGGGCCACTTTGATGACAAAACTATACACAATATCTGAATTTGAATATATTAAATGTAAGATTACTAAATGCAATGTGTTATGGTTCTATTTTTAATCGATGTTAGATATTTATTTTCAGTATTCGCCTTAATAATTTGATTAGACAAAATACCAACCCATCGGATATTAAAAAGAAAGATTACTGGGAACAATTATCTTTAAAATAAATGGAACCCAGACACAAAGATAGTATTAAATATAATTTATAATTCCATGATAAATGCCAGTATACTGAAATCATATGACCTTAATAGGCTAAGATGAAAATTCATATACACTAAATGTACAAAAGCAAGGAAATTCTAAAATATTAACACGTTTGTTGTCATTAATTAAGGGTATGACTACATATCAACGAAACCATTTCATTATCACATCACTACAGTATAAATCTCTATGCATGAGTGGACGAAGTGTGTGAGGTGCGCTGAAGAAAATTTCCTACCAATAAAATGCATAGTTCTGTTGTGCTCGCATACCCTTAATGATAATAAAAGTGTACACATTTGGTAATGTCCTTGCTTTTGTACATTTAGTGTATATACATTTACATCTTAACCCTATTAAGGGCATCTGATTTCAGTATACTGGCATTTATCATGGAATATCACTACCTTTTGTAAAGGCTATGCCTCAATACAATGGTCATTTTAAAGGTTTTTTGGAAGTTTCTAGAAAACTAAGGTGTATGGTAAACTGAAATTGAAAGGCCATCAACTAGACCCATTGAACCTATATCTTTGCCAAAAATCAGCCTTATCCACCAAATAGTTGATGAGATACAGGGTGGCACATACGTACGTACGTACGCACGGATAACAGCAAATCATGCCTGATCTTTCTATCTCCTTGGGTATCCTTGACTAATGATGCTGAAATTCTATACACTTATAGAACGTATCAAAAAATGGTGTGCAAAGTGTTAACTAATTTGGTTTATTGGTTTTTGAGTTATGATTGATCAAAGAAATTTAATTTCCCGCATAGGCCGTTGTTGATGTCTATTAAGGGATAGAGCGCTCTCGCGCCTCCCTTGATTCAGTCAACCTTACAATTAAATAGTCCTACTAGTTGTCTTTAGCACATCGTAGTTTACCATTGAATGATATTTTCTGACATTAAGCTAACCTCGTATTTAATCTTTCTGCCGTAAGATAAACGTAAATAAAATGTTTACTTTGCCCTTCATTTCATACCAGAAATTATTATTGGCACGTTCTGATTCTGTTTTTTACTATGACTAAAGACATATTTGGTTTACCTTATAGCTGTCTTACTGTTTTGAGTAGGGCTCTGTCGTTATTACGTTGAAGACTTTTCAATTTTCTTCTACGAGGTACTTTTTTCTTCGCGTGCTTGTGGTGATTTATTTTGTATTCGTCTGGATGTAGGGGCCGTCATGTATTTTTGTTTCGCGGCCCCGTCTTATTCAACTAACCTTTTCTCAACCTGTTTTACGCCTTTTCTGCCTAATATTCCAATTGTAACCTTATTGTTGCCATCTTGAGACGACGATATAAGTTACCAATCAATGTTTCGCATTTTAAAAGAGGTTTAAATGGTATTCTTGTTTTTATCTCTACATTTTTCTTTACATTTGTATTATTTAGTTTTGAAACATAATATTTTTCTATAAGTTTAACTACAGTTTGAGAATCCATTTGACCAGTACAAACAGCCATAGTTGTTATCTATTAGTATAAACATGTTCTTCATCTCATACCTTTGGCTATAATTCAACTGAAGTAGGAATAATTACAAAAATAACATGACCACTATTACAACACACGATATCTAGTAATGTTCTCACTAAGAACATTTCAAAATGAAAACAGTAAAGAATAATGAAAAATAAATTGCGACATTCGAGGTACTAACTCTTCTTATAGTGATGTTACATTTTCGATTACCGATGTGTGTATAAACCATTTTACACTCGTGTTGTCGTCGTAAACTCAGATCCCATTCGTTCGTTGATTTAACCAACTCGGACGCCGATGTTCATAAAAAAATTACCAAGTGAATGAAAGTCACAGAAAAAACATAACAAAGACAGATTACTTTAGTAGGCGTGTGATAAAGAAAGCGAGACAAATATATATATATATATATATATATATATATATATATATATATATATATATATATATATATATATATATATATATAATATCAATTGTTATTCATACAAACATTATTGATTACATATGTGCATACATGTTTAAGTTGTACACTCCCATAAAGTCAACGCTTTCAAACTAAGATAAGGAGTTCAAATGGTCTGAAAAAGTTTACTCTGTGGGAAGGTAAAACTGAAACAGTAATGCGCATATGTAACGAATAATGTGTGTATAAATCAAAATATATACTAAAAAACAGTTGTACTTGTTATTAAGTACTTTTTGTATATACTTGAGTGTCAAGGGATTAACACTTATAGAAACAAATATAATACATGTGGCACACACACACACATATATATATACATACATATATATATATATATGTGTGTGTGTGTATATGTACATGTATATATATGTATATATATATGTATATATATGTATATATATGTATATATATACATGTGTATATATATATATATATATATATATATATATATATATATATATATATATATACATATATATATGCCTGTTTAGCTAATCAAACCACACTCATCAAGATAGCGTCCATTTCATTATACTCACAACCTAGAAATGTATTTTCTTTCCGAAGTCGCGACAGCAAAACAGATAGAACACCTCACACCAGGAATCACGTGTTTTCGTGACTCTAGTCTGGTATCAACTCTGATCTTCAAGGTGGTATTCAACATTTTCAATTAGAACATCGCCATAGTTTTGTAACAGTGGCACATACATGTTGAGCAACGTCCGCACCTCATAGTCTTCTATTTACGAGAAAACCAATTACGGCACGATTTATTGAATTACTATTGTACATTATATTTTCTAGGAAGCATAACGATAGAGACATCTTATATATGTTTAGTGTAACTCTATAGCTGAATTGCATAGTTGACTCAGCATACTCTGCCATAAACAGCGACACACGTGGTCGTTGCATCCCTTTTGTAACTTTTTATTTCGCGATTTGACAATTTAGGATTACATAAAGTAATAAGTAACCCAACATGCAAATTATATTTAAAAAATAAAAATACATATATTTACTTATAGACAGATAAGTTTTTAATTTTCAAATTAGAGTTGCAAAAATGTATCTAATTAAAATTAAATATTCGAAATAAAATAATTTGTCTACCTAATATTATTATATACAATTAATTTAAAGAAATATATAGATTAATATCTATTTAAAATATGCTGAAATAAATAATAAGAGGTAAAATTTTAAATAGATAATGTCGTAAGTTTATGTTGCTACATTTTTATAATCTTTCTGGTCAAATAAATCACTATTTTGAAAGGAATTAAATATAATTGTATTTTATTGTTCTTAAGAAATATTGATTTTGTAAGACGTAAGCTATCGATGCCAAACGTCGAGAAATAATTTAATTTGTAAACGTGCAAGTCTCTAGTAACATAGTCTTGACATCAGTGTTTATTTAACAAGTTCTATATTCTTTATATGAATGTGTATTCATTTACCAAGGGCAAAATCTACTTGATGATAAGGTTTGACGATATTGTCAAAACACTTTGATTATTTTAAAAAAAGAGATGTACAAGTTATTACCAGCATTATACGTTGTAGTATACAGAGAAGCAGTCCAGTGGTAATGTATTCAACTAATGCAATATTCTTGTGAAACATTGTTTCATAGTAATTCTGTTTTTTACGGACATAGATTAAAAAATAAAAATAATTTGCAGTGATAGTAACAAGACAAATTCTTGCTATGAATGTTTTACAGAAAACGAAAAATAGATTTGAGGTAATGGGTGAAATAATCATCGGGTAGATAGAGACTGGAAACGTATTTTCTGTAAGAAAGGGGCTGTAGAGTGTGACAATATATCAATCCCCACTAGATTCCGAAATCGTTTTAGTACTCTGTCAAGTCTAGTTATAATGTTCTGAGGTGTTTGTACTTCTACATAGCTAATAAGAATGCTCTCAGAAGCACCCACAGATATTGCAACAGTATTCTATCTAAAGACGTGTTGCTCATAGAGTTAGAAGGGTACACATCATGAGAAAAGTAGCAAACGACCTTTTTTTTTCGTGTCCCAGTAAATATGGTTTTGAACACAGTACTTATTAAATAATTTGAAACAAGGTTGCATATTATTTGTTTATTATCTCTGATACCTCTTATTTAGATATCGAGATAGAAACTGGGTCGATCACCCGGAATGGAAATTCAGATAGAATAGTTAAAAACAAGAAATATATGTTCTATGAGAAAGGAAGTGTTTAAAAGCGAATATATCATCCTACTAGATTGCGAAGTTAATTTTGTTTTCGTGCTGGCCCCTCAATAAATTTACAGACGTATCTAACTATTCTACTCATAGAGAATTGGATCCGTAATTATATACTTTCTGGAAAGGTACAAAGTATTAGGCGCAACACTAGCAGCGGATTTGATGTATATTTTCAATTCCAGGGTGCAATAAAAGCAATTCATGGAAGCTTCTCTAAGCAAAGCTCATTTTTAAAAAGAGGGCGATTCATTTCAATTCAGACAAAAAGAGGACCCGGGTGTTCGCGGTGAAAAGAGGGCAGCTTAATTTTTTCTCAGTCGAGCACCATATTTGTAAATAACGAATGAGTAGAGAAAGACTGCTAATGCACTTTCTTAAGAAATAAAATGCAAAAGAAGATATCGTCTATTACTAAGAAATCTGGCGATATTTCAAAGCAATAAAGAATGCTCTGATCGGCAACTGCCAAGATCAGGCAGCATGCATTTTTTTTATTTTCTCTTATTATAGATATATATTCGCTCTAATGAAGTTACAAATGTATACTTTGTTTTTTTTTCTTCTTCATCTTTGCTTATTTTTTCGTATTCGGCGTGTGTATGTTTTATCATAGGGAGCATTTCCAACGTGCGATTTTTGCTTCTATATTTTATGTTGTTAACTTTTTTATTTCAGCGTCTTTGTATCGTTTTAGCCTCCACTCGGTTTTGTTCATTAAACACTGAATATAGCATGCGAAATGGAGAAAAACAACGATAAAATTAACAAACGAAAATAGGTATGATACGAACGAAAAATAAAAACAACATGCTAAAACTAAATTTAAATTGTATCTACATTTCTGTAAGCTCGAAACTGTTTTTGATATATCTATGTTTTCTTAATTCGTCAGAAAATGTTGTTTAAAGTTGAAAAAATAGCGTTATCAGAATTTTAGCTATATTAAACTTACCGTATTTGTATTATGGATGTTATTCTTTACGCAGTTTTATTTCCATATGGGTTCGCTGTTCATCATCCATGTTTCACTAATTTTAAAATACATTTTTTTCTGATTGTTTTACGTCTTTATTTTCCTGTTATATATATATATATATATATATATATGTATATATATATGTATCCGATCAGCATTATCTTCCGAATACATATTTCTTTTAATATTACATACCTTGCATATTGTTCTTTAATCCTTCCAAGTTGCTTTATTAATTTTCGAGTTACCGGTTCGAACAATCAGACACATTACCGTAATAATTGTGCACCATAGTTGGTTTGGTCCGTTTAGAGGCCATCTAAGTTCCATGGAAAGGAAATAGAGTAAAGAACATGTATATTTGAATATGTTTATTTACTCCTCGCGGAATTAGGCACAAGGCCAGTTTTATCTTACTCCCACAAGTAAGATGTGACCCAAGATCGGGTCGAGCAAGTGGGGTTAAAAGCCAGCGCCCGAGAGGTGAGCACTCTGGCCATTTAAAAATTGCCTGGGCAGCCCCGTCGGCATTCCCCGGTAGGGGCGCCTCAGACAGTAAGCAATAAACTTACTCCTCCCCAAAGAGGGGAGGCGAAGCCTGGGAGGGTGGACCTCCTAGAACTGCACAGGACAGGCGTGCAGTATCCATCGGAACAGATACTACACTTTGATCTTAGCCAAAAGGCCGAGGCCAAAAATGTATATTTGAATATGTCGTTATGGTTTTAGAGTCTCACTATAGAGCTACCCGACACCAGTGCAATAGCTCGGCATGTTAAGGTATGTGATTCTTGCCTTGGTTATTTACTTTGAAAAATTATTGTAGACAATACAACTATATTAGAAGACATAAATAACAAAGCAAATTTGATATATCTGAAGGTCTTCACATAAAACTTAAATGAAATACATTTAATTTCGATAACAGTGAAAACATCCTAAAAAAACACTCGTAATACTAATACTAACGAATATCACGTGTCCTGTCAAACCCATCACTAAACCTTTAAGAATAGATGTTCTCTACTGGACACCTTAACAGTTTAGATGTCTTCCGAACTGACAGACAGAACAAGGGTGCATACGAGTATGGCGAATTAACCCGAAAGTTCCAGCTCAAAACTAAAAAATGTGTCAGGCATCTAACTTCTTTGTAATATAGCAGGAAAACTCCCAGCAGAGTGCTCGATAAATTAAGAATTAAAGTTAAAAATTAAATATTAAGAGCGTAATATTCATTGATTTTGGTACAGAAAAATTAGTACAACATTCGTAGTGTCGGTTTCAAGCACAGAACGACTTAGCCATCCGCCTCTTTTCAGCTTCTGTTGTCATCTGTTTCGGAAATGTGAAGGCACGTGTCACTCTCGTTTTGGCGCGTTATTTTCTTAGAGTGTTATGTATGTTTGCTTAAATTTAGTGTAAGGAAGGTTTAATTAGGGTTGAAAAAAAGGGTTGGGGTTAAAAGTAACAGTTGAAGTTTTAACCGGAGAAGATTTAAAGAGTTATAAAAAAATTAAATAATTTAAAATATTTCTATATAAATCCCGTGAACCAATATTATGAATATCGTATGTTTGGCCGTTACTGTTTTATGTTTAATTGTGTGTCTTTTAAAGAGATTAGGGAGTGAAAATGGGGTTATGGATTATACTTATGAAGAGATAAAAAGGTTAAACGGAACACCATTAATTGAATTTAAGTGTAAATCCTAGATAAAAGACTTTCAGTCAATCCCGTAGGAATGAAAATACAAATATCATCCGAGCGGTCTAAGGGCAGTAACTCTGCAGGTGTGTTAATGATTTGTGTTCGGGATTTTACATTATTAACTAAATTATACTAAATGCTCATGGGGGTGAAAAAATAGTATACTGATTACAACTGGTTTAGAGATAATAGTAAGGATTGGGTGGGCAAGATTGGGTCTATTTGTGAGATATGGGAGATTAGCATCATGACCGAAAAATGGTGGAGACTTATGGGAGTAATAATAATGTGAAATAGGCGTGTTACCCTCTTAATGACTGTATAAATAATTATGGGGAAGTTATAATTATTTTTCTTGAAAAGTAGTGTAGATATGAATTGATTAAGGTATTTGTTCGTATTTTAAAATGTTATTTATATTTATTAGGGGTGATAGATGGTGTAGAACCATATTGCCCCACTCGACGACCATCGACCCCAACTTGTATTTCTGTGCCCTTCTTCTTTGTCTTCATCGTCTTAGCCGTGTCGTCTATCCACGAACGAATCGTCGAGGGCACAACAATGGTCCATAAGTAAAAATAAAAGAAACACAACTTTGCTTTGCAATGATTTACTACCTGTTGAACACATTACAACACTACTGCTTCCCTGCTTAGTACAATTTAGTAGTCTCCAAATCAAATATACAAAACATATCGTAATGGATGACCCTATAAGTCATCATACGCAGTTTATACGATTGCTCACTGTTAGTGGTCACATGGATGGAAATCATTCCCAGCTCCGTAACCCTTGTCCTTGAGCTGCTCATAGTCTTAATAAGTGGTCAACTCAGTAGTAAAAAACAGTATTGCTGATCTGTCATGCTTACATTTGGCATAATGTTTATCGTTCTTCTAATTTTTAAAGTTAAATTTGTTTATATATTTATATAGTTGTATGTGTCTGATTCACTCGTAAATGTATTTACCGATGATTGTAAAATGTTGAAAAGAGAGGCTTGCCATTAAAAGCCACGTTTAGTTTAATGTTGCTTCATCAAAAGAGGAGTTAAATGGTGTGAAAGCCTTTAAGAGAATATTAAAATACATCCGATTTCTGTGAAATTTCAACAATACGGATTCGACACCAATAAATATTTCCCAAATTTCAGTTTCTTCGGAGTATGTGAAAAGGGTTTGAGTATTATATAGACGCAATCCTACATTTCAAAAATGTTAATATATCAGATTGGCATAGAATTTGATCCATAGATATTAAACAAAGATTACGCACACTTCCCTGAAATTCAATTACCTATTAAACTTTTGTCTTTAATTTCAAACATGTTTTAGAATCGAAGCAATGTGATAGCGTTTGAATCATAATTAAAATAAGATTCTTGATACAAGGTTTATATTGTATCTTGATTTTAATATTCGTAATGTAATATAAAAGTGGTGCAAAACTGTTATGTTCGGGAATTTAATTTTCTCCTTCCTGTAATACGTATTTTTTCTAGATCAAAATTGCATTTAAACTCGTTTTCTTATATAGGTCCGATAATATGTATGATATGATACCATCGCCCATGAATCGTATTTTCGAGATTAAGTCAGAAATAGGATTTTCGTAGCTGAAAAAGCAGATCAGCCTGTTCGTATGCAAAAAATATATCCGTTGCTGTTGTAATGACATCTGAAAATCGCAAGATGAGAATTTGATATTGTAAACGATGTCGACAAACTCAAATTTACTTCTCGAGAGATAATTTGAAAAATTCTCTGGAGGCATATGCTTTTCTGAAAACGTATCCTTAAATTCTATTAGCGCTCACCAAAATGTTATTATAATATCATCTACGTTTTTTTATTATTATTTATCATTGTTTCCTGTTTTTGCGCGGTCCATTGTTAGAAAGGTTTGCAAAGTGGAAAGACATCCGAGTAGTGTTTGACTCAAGAATACCTACTACTTACCTGTAGTTTATTCTTTCTAATTACAAGTAACAAGTGGAATATGTTGTACGTTGAATAACAAAAAAAGATGTGAAGATCTCTCATCTTATCCCAAGTATATCTAATATTTCCTCGCTATTTTTCTTGTATGTTCCACTAGTCCCCACTCTCACTTAGATATTGATCTGCTTATTTCGGGAGGTGGGGATGAAAACAGTATGAAAAACAGTGAATCGTCTACACGTAGAATAAGTTGGGAGAGCCTTACCATCCTTCTCCTTATCTCATTTTGATTTTTTTCTTTTTGGTTGTTTGTAATTTATCCAACTCCTCATCATTTCTCATGTAATCTTGTGGAAATAACATTTATTTTTAAATACATTTGTAGATATTTTTAGTAACTCAAGTCCATAGAATGAATGCAATATTTTGGTGATTGAGTCTAGTCTAGATTAATTTTTAAAAGTGCCCAGGAAAAATGTATGTGACTATTGACCCCCCCCAACACAATTTGGACCTTGTGCCTAATTTGCAATTGTTATTTTGTATTTATTGTAGAATGTGTAACAAATGATACGTAATTCTTAATTATATTCTAAAAATGCCCCATAGTGAGAATTGAACTTTTAACCTTCAGAAAGCTGTAACTTAGCACTCATTGTAACCGACACTTTAACCATGCTTCTATGGACATATAGCCTGTCCAGTTAAAAGTTATTCCCATTACACAGAAAGTACGCTCGCGTCGATAATTAAATACAATGCAACAACCGAGGAGGATTTTAGGCAGATAAGACAATGCTGAGCCACGATTTTGTGGGCTTTATGCAGACATTCGACTCACATAACATCATCAAAATAATAACAAAAAGCCGCCGCACGCGTTGGTTCTACATGACACAGTTAATAATAACTAATAATACAAATTAAATTTACACTTCTAACCAATTATGGCTGATAAAATCAGAACAATCTAGCCTCGTGGATAGATAAAGTTCGATTTAATGATTCACACTTTGCAATATTTGGATTTCGACCGATGTATTCTCCGACCCTCTTTGGGTGCGTCTTCAAGTCACTCCTACTCTTCTAACTAAGGATGTATTTGTACCCAAGAAATGTATATGGACACCGTAATAAGTTGTTTAATCTCGTACAGTTTTACTTTATCTTTTTTACTATGAATTAATTATTTCTTGGTTGCCCCTCTAATCTGTCTCTTTATCTGAATGTATGTTGTAGCGTAGGGGATGCCCTGACAACCAGCTTTATCTAACCTCCCCAGTGTATGCCTTCCTGAGCGAGCTATTAAGTGTTGACTTTGTCCACTCTCGTCTTTGTCGTCTGTACCGTTCTTGCAGGATTGTATTTCCGATGCATGATGATCGTGTAACATGAGTGTGCCACTTCATTTTCCCGTTTTTCTACAATGCTCAGTATATCATCATTTTGACCGACTGGTTGTGTGATGATTACGTTATGAGTGTTTCGTTGAATATTGATTTGGACTGGCCCCACAATTTTACACTAACAAAGCTGAACATACCAGGGCGGAAATCGATTTAAGTAGTGACGGTTAAAAAGTCAGTTTCATGCTGACGTATATTAGAGTACTTAAATCAATAGGTTTAAATGGCAAAACTGATAACTTTATATACGGTTGGACAAGCATTTGCTGACACTGGAATTGAAGGCGACCGACTTGTAATTTGGCGGAAAGAAGTCCCGTTATAATATGTGCACATATAAGAGGTTCTTGGAAAGAGAATATTATGATAAAAATGTATTTTAGTTGGGGTTTTACAGAAAAAAAGTAGGGAAATACATTGCAGTGACGAGAGCGAGTTCGACATTAGTCTTAGAGGTGATTAATCAGAGATCGAAGCTCAACTGTGCACCAACCATAAACATATCGAGAGAGTTAAATAACATCCTAACACGATCTTTTCTGTGATAAAGATACTATAAAGAAGAGGAAAGCCCATCGCCCACTAGATTGCCAAGTCTATTTTGTTTAGACGAGTTAAATTGCAGTATATAAGTTTGCGTTCACTTGTGGTGCTTTATTTTTTCCGCGACGGCCTTCTGTCGCCCAAGAGGAGATTTTTTATAGGTGCGTTTTCTTCAACCTATCAAACAACTAGCAAAAAAATACTTTGTGGATATGTAACCCGACCGTATTTTTCTATTGCGCCAATATTACCTTTCAACTACAAATAATAAATACCGACCAAGATTGCGACAGGATCCACCATGCGGATTCCCGAGAAAGCCGAGAAGGTGTACCTGACGGTTTGTATGGCAGCCCGAGTTATATTCATTTGGGAGAAATTAGTTATACCCCTGTTGCCTGTGATCTCGTAGTAACTAAAACTTATCCCTCATCCTCGTCGCCAAGAGTAACATTTTTTCGGTACTCTCTTATAAACACGAGGTTAAGAATAAATGCCATTTTTCGTTCTTTTTTATACGTTGGACTTGAGAGCGAACAGACGTGCTTTTTTAAGAATGTATTCTAATAGATCAAGTCAGTTATAACATATGTGATTAGCACACGCCATTAACCGTGTATTCTATTGTATTAGTCTAATATGTTTAATTATGTCAAACCTAAGTATACATATGTTGTTTGTGTGTTTTATTATTTATAAGTAGGAAGACATGACGTTGCTTAAGATGAAATGAAGATCACTACTATGTTAGTTTTCAACTATTGTCATAACACCATGTTACTGTCTTGGTTTTTAGTGACCCGCTCAGTAATATAGTTTAATGATCTAAAATGTAGAAAAAGTCTATTAATTAGTGTATTCTACATTTTGTTTCAATTACATTTAAATTGAATGTACGTATTTCATGTTCCAAGGGGGTATGTCTCCATGGTTCACTTAGAAATGAATACACCTAGATAGTCAACACATAAAGGGTAACGTAGTGATTCGTGACAACTTCTTATGTTCCTCGCGGATTATGTCATGCATATGATATAAATGTCATCCAAATATGATATATTTAAAGTTTTAAATTAATTTCGTGCTTTATAGCTCCATTTGGTTAGAAAGCCACTTAGAGATTCGGGACGACTTCATTGTTTCCGCCAGAAAATGGTATACATATGATTAAAATTTACAGAAAATAGTTTGCTCTCATAGCCTTTTTAAAGGGTGCACTTAGAAAATCAATACCACTTCCATTTTCTTTCAGTGGTAAATGTTATATTATAATACATTTGCTCATTTCATTGAGAGTAGCTAACATTTTCTTTTCATAGGAAACACTCAAACATTACACAGAAACATATGCACAGACATTGAGTTTTAGATATATACATTAAGAAAGGCTATTATTAAATGGTATATCTTTGTTAAAATATTTATTTTATTGTATTCTATTATCGACGCATACGTACATTGCATGTAATAGTTAGAATCTCAAACTGCGATTAAAGTGTTTAAGTAATTTATTTAAATATATTAAGTGCACGCTTGTAATTCTGTGAGAAAAATAATATCAAATATTCATATACTTTAGTTAATTATGCTCGTTCATTTGCCTGTTCTTTATTGATTAGTCTTACCGGTGTTACTTGCTCTGGACATATTATAAGATTGATTTCTGAACCTCTTTATGATATCATAACATAACAAATATTGGGTTGGCCAAAAAGTTTGTTTTTTAATGTCATCATTCAGGTGTACTAAAAATACTTTTATTGGTCCCCCGATTTATAAAATCGAGGTACTTATGTTTTGAGACACGTCCGTCCGTCCGTCCGTCCGGATTTTTCTCCGCAACCATCGATTGAATTTCTCTGAAATTTTGCATGAAGTTGTAGCTTTAGTCAGGTTAGAAAGTGACATTTTCCGATTTTTGGCAAAAAATCTGGTTAGTCCCTTTTCATCCATCTATTGAATTTCTCTGATACTAGGCCAAAATGTGGAGGCAATTGTTCATAATAGAAAATAAGTATCGCTTACGTTGGAAACATCTGGTTCGCGCCCCCAGAGGGTCAAAAGCCCCCAAAATGGCGATAAAATGACCCTTTTCCTCCATAACGTTTTATCCATCCATTCAATTTTTCTGAAACGTGGCCAAACTGTAGAGGCAATTGTTCTGGGTATAAAATGAGCATCCCTGACCTCAGAACAAATCTAGTTTTCGCCTCCAGGGGGTCAAAGGGGGTGAAAAATGCCCCAAATTGCCAAAATGTATTGCATTTTACACTCGCCACATCGAGTCACATACATATGGAGTGCCACACATGCACGGCTTGTTATTCTATACTTTAACTCCCGTATTCAATGCATCGAGTATGTTGACGGCATTGTGTAATAAGCCTCCAAGCAGATGAGTTCTTACATTTGTGTTTGTATTTTAAGTGTAAGATCAAGCGGAGGACTAAATATATCTGATCTATATTTACTACATAAACGGGAATGAAGCGACGGGAATCTGCATAAGGATATGCTCTATGCATGACCTGAATGTTGTTAAAGAACGGGTGTGCCAGAAATGGTTCGATCGATTCCCAAAAAAGCATTTTTCATTGAGAAATGCTTATCGCTCTGGTCGGGCAACTATGATCGATAGTGACCACGTGTAAACCGTAGGTGTACAAGATGACTTTTAACAACCAGACAGGTTGCAGTCATTCTCAAGCTTTTCAAATCGAGTTGAAAAGGAATGGCATAAACTTAATAACGTTTCTAAACTTTATGTTTCGGTTCATTTTAACTAAAAAAGCTAAAATAATTGTTTGGCTAATCCAATAGTTTATGTTGATTAGTAGCCGAAGCCTAAACATCCTCTTCCAATTTTGGTACTAGTGCTTTTTCTTGTTATAGATTTAATGTGTGTGACATATCGTGTTTTTCTAATAGATTTCAATTA
>OY744553.1:31856091-32123591 GCA_963556195.1 Sepiola atlantica
CTTGGACATCTACTGTTCCTATTTTTTATAAACGATCTCCCTGATGTCATTGAGACTAAGATTGCTTATGAGACCACTCTCTACTCTCGTGATGTGGGTAAAACAGGCGCGCACATATCAGAAGCTATGGGTGGATCCTTAGAAAATGACTTCCAGACTGTAGTGAATTGGGGTCATAAATGGATGGTAAATGTTAATGCTGTTAAGATAAAGCTCCTTTCATTCAATAACTACAAGAACCCTCTTCAACCACCGATTGCCATGACAAATAACACCATATCTGAATGCTCAACATTCAACCTCCTCGGCCTATTATTCACAGGTAACATGCATTAGGATAACACACATTGAATGCATTGCCAAGACTGCTGCAAAGAAAGGTGAAATCACTCTACCGTGCTAGTAAACTTCTCACACCTGACATTATCTAATATCTCTACAAAGCCACCATCCGCCGATGCATAGAGTAGGGTTGGCACATCTGGACTGGTGCAACCACCGCTAGTCTCTCCATCTTAGCAAGGTTTAACAAAGTCGCCACTTAATAGGCCCCTTACTATCTACCAAACTCCAGCCCACTGTCTCATCGCCGCATTGTTGCATACTTGTGCTCGTTTTACAAGTACTTTAACCGATTATGCTCTAATGAACTTGCTGCACTAGTGCCCCTCTTGACGTAAATACACTCGATCAACCCGACAATCAGCCAAATTCACTCAATTCACTGTGGAGGTCCAATAGCGTATGCCCCTGTTTTGCCGGCCTCTGGAACTGATTCCCTGCTCCTTGTTTCCCCGACTGTACTGACAAACATAAATTTAAAACTAATGTAACATAAATCTTGCTATACAGCTCCCAACTTAAGATTACCCCTAACACCTACACTATATTTCTCAGTAACCTCTTACGTCTACAGTGGTGACCTGCCTTGTTTGGGGTGAACTATATTTAAAAGTAAACAGTGTAAATCAGGTGTTATCAAGCGGGTCACTTTTTTATGACGACAACTAGCCAACTTAAAGATATATTTCCCCCTTTATACTATCATAAAAACGTTCACACCAGAGTGAACACATAGACGCACGCCACACACATGCATAATATAATACATATTTATACGTACAAGACATGAAACACATACACACAATCACAACCATATACAAACACTACATACACACGTAGATACATGCTATTATCAACTTACAAATCAAACCCATCGAGAATGTTAGCATACAAGTATATATACATGTAACTGGCTATCCAATAAACTGACGATAGCATACAGAACTACACAAGTCACCAATAATATATTTCCACCAGTACACACACATAAACAGATATATCAACAACTTATTTCTACACTTGATTATTGGGGGAATGGTCGTTTGATCCGTACCATTGGAGAGCCATGAATATTATAACTGTCCTGTTTTTAAATCTCCAAAACAGTTACATGATAAACAGCTGATGTACCCCGTGTTTAATAGTTCACGCTCAAGATAATTCCCCTGTTTTTGAATCACTGTTAAATACTTGAATCTCCTTTTTATTTATGCATTTTCGAACGAATGCTAAGTGTGCGATATTTTGGATTTAGTTTGTTTCTCTAGGAATTTAAACTGCATTTTCGTTCTTTTATTTTGTTTAAACTGACTCAAAGCTTACAGATATATCCATATATATATTTATATATATATATATACATATATATATATATATATATATATATATATATATATATATATACATACATAAAGATATATTCATATATGTATATATATATATAAATATATATTTATATATATATATAAATAAATATATACGTATATATATATTTATATATATATAAGTTTATATATATGTTTATAAATATATATATATTCATATATATATATATAAATAAATATATACATATATATATATTCATATATATATGTATATATATAAGTTTATATACATATAGATATATTCATATATATACATATTTATATATATATATATATTTATATATATATAAATTAATATATACGTATATATATTCATATATATATATTTATATATATCAGTTTATATATATATATATATATATATATGTATATATATATATATATATATATATATATAAAATATATACGTATATATATTCATATATATATATATTTATATATATATAAGTTTATATACATATAGATATATTCATATATACACATATTTATATATATATATATTTATATATATATGTATGTATATGTATATATATATGTATGTATATATATATATGTGTATATATATATATATGTATGTATCTATGTATATGTATGTATATATATATATATGTATATATATATATATATGTATGTATATATATATATATATGTATGTATATATATATATATATAATATCATATGCTCGTGCGTGTATATTTGGTTGGTGCTGACATTTAACACAGAAATGCATGAATGTATTTTAGAAGTCTTTTTTATGTTAAAGTTTTCAGTCATCTTATAATCTACTTATAGAAATTGTATGGGTTCGAACAGATACACTTCTAGGTATACAAAGCGACACCATTTTGTTTTTCAATTTCATTTAATTCAATCTACTGGAAGTCTGACTGATAATCCGTTATCTTGTCTTTCATTTATGCATGCGCAAGCGATTTTTTAGAGACTTCTTTCTTATGCTTTTATAGTTCTATACATACTTTTAATTTTGACTGAAAAAGTAAATAAACTGATAACGCATTTGTATATATATATATATATATATATATATATATATATATATATATATACATGTATATATTGTATTATTAATATTAACACTGACATGTACAAAGTCTACGACACTGGCATGTCGATGTTATCGATCAACAGTTATTATAAACTGAGATCTCATCAGGGAGAGTTAGAATCCGATCTTAACCTTAGATAATATTTGGAAAGAACCTGATGAGAAATATCTAAATATGTATTTGAATTATATAATAGATGTTAGCTTCCATCATTTGGTTCGCAACCGTGTCCCTTTCGGACAAGGAAAGCAAGTTGTTAACCATTTGCAATGAAAACACGTTGCTTGTCAAAATACTCAAAAATGATTGACTATAGACCAATACAAAAACGAGTACTTATATACTATTCAAACTTTTCTGTCATGTTGTTAAGATGATCGCGCATAAAAGCACGCTGCATAAATGGACTGGGTTTGACTTGGCCGCCAATGATATAGAGAGGAAGAACATCTTGTTTTAACAAGCACGTAACAAAGCTAAACAGATGTTAAGAGATCTCATTTTACTCCTTAATCGGATAACATTATTGAATTCGCTAATCTAATGTCGGCTATACCTCTTCCGTAAATATTTTAACAAATGTTTGGAGGTTCAAAATGTATATATGCGTTTGAAAATAGTTCGCGGAAAACAGAACTTCCAGAGATATGTCGACTAACATCTCTTCAGGAGAAACCGGTAGAATAAATTGATCAATAATATTAGCGAAATTATAGAGCAATGGGCTGAATTGAAGTGCAATGGATAGCAGATAATTAATGTAATTTAATAGTCGTTTAAAAATGATTCAAAAGATACATCAGGGGATGAGAAAAAAGGGAGGGAAAGGTCCCCAAAGAGAGTTTACGTCTTTACACACTCATTCTGTCGACAAAAGTAAGGTTTACGTATAGTGATATAGACATATCTCTAAATTCTCAACTGTTTTTTTTAGAATTCGCTTCATGCAACACATTGAAACGCACTATTTTAATAGTTAATTGCACAGCATGGATTTTCAACCAATGCTGGCAAATAGCAGAGTTTTAAGTCGCAGACGTAGGGTGACATAGGAATCCTGCCGTTCCCTGTATGGCATTAGATAGAAAATGCTGGTTGATTTGGGTCTGCTAATGCAACGTATTACGTCCGATATAAGCAGCATCACACTGACATTTAAAACTGTAAACCACATTACTATAATTGATAATGGAGACGCGATCCTTACAAAAAAGTACCACGGTATGAGTACTGCCAATCTTTGTATAGTTAGGTAAAAGGAAGACCAGTTTAGATTCATGCCAGTAAAAGTAGGCTTCTTGTAAATAGAAGTGAATAAAAAACCTCGTGTAAGTCCCACAAGGATAACAGAAGGGAAGACAATTATACTTTTCAATTTCTATAGTGAACTCCAGAGCCCCAATTACGGGAATTCAACTTGTTAAAATAAGTGTACGCTTTACTTTGCGATGCAAAGTGGCAAAAGTTCGGTCAACATATCTAATATATGTTGCACAGTATGGATGGTAAACTAAATGCTAGCCAATAGCAGAGTCAAAAGTCATAGGTGAAGACTGACAAAGGGATGTTGTCCTTTCCTGTATAATCTTAGATGGAACATGCAAGGAAGTACGCCGAATATAACCAGCATCACAATCGCATTTCAAACGGTAAAAAGCATTACCCTAATAAATAAAATGACACAGTATATTTACGAAAAGTATGAAAACAGGTTATACAGCGCACACGAAGCGCAGGGTTAGAAACAGTAGAAACTGTTAATAATACTTCAAGCAATCAGAGAGCCGAAGAAGCGTTTACTTACAAGTAAAATGCAATCTATAATTGTATCTATACTAATACTGACCTAAGTTTAACATTTAGCATTTAAGAAGGAGCAATTGTACTATCTCTAATCTAGTGCTGCATTTAATGTTTTAAGTGTTCGCTTTTTTAGGCTGATGCAATGTTAAGTGTGGTCCAAATCTACAGTGCCACATTTGAATAGCTGGATTTTCCTCATGTACAGCATCGACCTTTGTGTGGTACTCTTCTTGTGTGGAGAGATAAGTAAATAAGGGTCAATATGTGCATAATCAGAAAAGTCGTTTGTTCGAGTTAGGTTGTAATACATTACATACAACATTTCTCTCTCGCTATTAGCTCGTAGAAAATCAAGTAAACAGGTACTCACAGATAAATGAAAATCGTATAGGAAAGAATATAATCGCATAGATAGATAGATAATAGATAGATGGATACACAGATAGATAGATAAATATATATAACTATATATATGCATATATATAAATATATAGATAGATTCATATATTATTCGATAGATTGATATATATATATATATATATATATATATATATATATATATATATATATATATATATATATAATGGTAATAATCCAGGTGAAAAATATCCACAGGGTGGTAATCCAGAGAATTTTAACCGGGTTTATAAAAAGTGCTCAATATCAAAATAGAGCTTTATATATGATAATTTTATTTACACAGACATATACAAAATCTGCGACACTGGCATGTCGATGTTATCGATCAACATTTACTATAAACTGAGATCTCATCAGGAAGAGTTAGAATCCGATCTTAACCTCAGATCATATTTGGATTCTCTCCAAATATGATCTGAGGTTAAGATCGGATTCTAAATCTGCCTGATGAGATCTCAGTTTATAGTAACTGTTGATCGATAACATCGACATGCCAGTGTCGCAGATTTTGTATATGTCTGTGTAAATAAAATTATCATATATATATATATATATATATATATATATATATATATATAGATATATATATATATATATATATATATATAGATATAGATAGATAGACAGATAGCTAGATAGATACGTAGATGGATAGATGGATACGTAGATGGATAGATAGAAATATAAATAAATAAATAGATAAATAGATACATAGATAAATATATATATATATATATATATATATATATACATATATATATAAATATATAGATAGATAGATTCATATATAATTCGATAGATTGATATATATATATACACATATATATATATATATATATATATATATATATATATAGATAGATAGATAGATAGATAGATAGATAGATAGGTAGATGGATAGATGGAAATATAAATAAATAGATAGATAGATCGATAGATCTGGAATAAAAGGAATCCATGATGTTATTGTCTGTTCCTATTTATAAACTGACAGTAACATTCAAATCATACACGCATGATGCAAACGCAATCTCCACACTATTTGCCATCAAATAAATGCAAAAAAGCCGCCTCTCTACGTACATTATATACACAACATGCTGCGCGAAGACGTATCTAAGTGCAGGGTAACGTGACATCTTACTCAACATTTCATTGTGAATTTGCGTATAAAAAAGAGTTCAAATCATAGCTACGGGAATCTGCTGATAAGAACTCAACAGGAACTCGCACCTTTAGTGTGTGCAACATTTATTTCTTTTAACATGGTGTTTCGTTGAACTCCTTCGCACAAATGTAATGATAAATGTCGAGTATCAATTGTGTATAATAATAATAATAACCGCTTTTATTGGTTTTTATCAATGGGCGAAGTGTGAAACATTACAGATTTATAAAACAGCCTATCAGAAACATTAGACTCAGGATTGTATCAGGATCACTACTATTTACTTTTTACCTATGCTCATAACATATTATACTTTTTTTCGTTTTTACTGACACATCTTCTCGTTGGGATGCTTAATATAGTCGAAATGAGTTGAAATATTCGGAAACTCGCTGAATCAGTCTTATACATATAGTATAAATGACATTTAAGTCTTATATATCTTTTTAGTTGTAAGGGTGTTCTACCTCCATAGTTTACATGGAAGTAAAGGCATGTACTTATTCGTCATGTAAGGTGTAACGTAGAACTTCGGGGCCACTTCCATTGTCTTCTCAGAATAATTTCATACGTATGATATAACTTTAATAAAAATATAATATATTTGAAGTTTTAAAAGAGCGTCGGCTCATAAAATTCTCTTTCGTTATAAAGGCACCAAAAGATTCGGGAGCAGTTTCATTGTCTTCCCCAAAACTTTTTATACATAACTTCATAAATGCTATACATAACTTTCATGAAGATTTGATATATTTATAGTTTTAATAGGTGATGTGCTCATAGTAAACTTAGGAGTGCATTAGCAATTCGGAAGCATTCTCATTGTCTGACCTTGTAGGTTTTCAGCAGAATCCACTTTTAAATTCCATGTAGATCCTCTAATCGTGTTTTCTTTACAAACATCACACACAGACATACATACCCACATACATTGATTTTCATATAGAAAGAAGATGTGCATGTCGGATGATGATTAAAACGCCGTTTGATGCATACTGATTGTTTTAACGCATTTTTGTTTATGACAATAACTGACTGGTTGACCTCGTATCCAAGGGTAGATAACCTTCCCTTTTATAGAGCGCAAGAAAAATAACTCAAATAATATCAGACGCGCTATAATAATCATTCAGTAATTATAAGCTAATTATGATAATCCTTGGTTATTAGGGCCACATTATGATGATTTGCACTATATTAAGGACAGGTTCTAAGCGTAATTCAGTTATTAGAGGATTTTTTAAAATCCTACACGTATTAAGCACTGGTAATGAAAGTCAACCTGATATAAGGGGCATATTATAAACATCCTCCAATTATTAGCGACATGTTTTGAAAATGCTCTAATTATACTACGTAGGTTTTGTTCATCCTGTAGTTATTAAGTGTTAGCGTAGAAAGTCAACCATTTATTAAGGTTCGCTTGTTATTAGGCACAGGTTAGGAAAGTTATATTTCAGTTTTGCGGGGAACTCAGTTTGTATTTCATTGTTTTTGTAAGCATGAGATGTTTTCCCTGAATAATCGAAAGTACTCGTGACACATATGGAACATTGATTACTGTATTTGATTTAGAAAATACAAAAATTGATCAAGAAAATAAAAAAGTATAATCAAGCAAAATAATTATTTTGTGTTTACAAATGTTTGCTTAAATAATATATATATATGTATATATATATATATATATATATATATATATATATATATATATATATATATATATATATAGACGGTGAGAGAGAGAGAGAGAGAGTTAATGCTTTTATCCGAACATGTACAAGGTCTGCTACACTGGCATGTCGATGTTATCGATCTACAGCTATCGAGAGCTGAGGTCTCATCAGGCAGAAAGGTTTTACCTTGATCCCACCCGGTCGGTGAAGTCCAGTGTAGCAGACCTTGTATATGTTCGAATAAAAGCATTCACAACACAGCTCTATATCTTTATTAGGCACTCTTTTGTAAGCCCGGTTTTATTCCTTTTGGATTTCTACCCTGTGGATTTTTACTCTACCTGGATTACTATATATATATATATATATATAGATATATATATATATATATATATATATATATATATATATATATCACTTCTTTTGTAAGATGGTAGGAATAAATCCTAGCAGAGTGCTCAATTACTTGAGGAAATCAAAATTTAGAGCATAATATTCATTTAATATTTCATACAGAAAGTCAGTACAACATCAGTCCCATCAGTTTCAAGTTCAAAATGTGTTAACTCTAGGCTATATTCAGCTTTGTTGTAACTTGGTGGTGAAAATAAACCACGTTTGGATAGGTTATTTTCTTTGAAGTGTTAAAATAGTATCGTGTAAATTTTGTGTTAGAGAAAATATGTGAGATTCAATAGCGTAATATAGTTTAAAAAGGGAGATAACATTTAAAAGATAATAATTTAAAATTGAAATATAAACATAATTTTTAACAAATAACCGTTAGTCAGTTTTGCTAACTGCTATTTAATCTTGGGCGAAATTTGTATTTGAAGGGTTTAATTACTTTCGTCTAAATTATGTGTCAGAGATATGTGATGGTTAACACTTTATCCATGAAGAATTGAAAATAAAGAAATACAAATTTAAAACTTAAATTAAAATTTAAAATTAAAGATGTGTTATTATTTAAAAAAATAATAAAAAATACGTTAATTATCACCTTTCGATCATAGAGTCAACTTAATATATCTAATCTCAACACCAACACTTAAAATCATTAAATTTTATCACGAACACATAAACATTGTTTCGCGGTCGTTAAGATAAAAAAAAACGCCATTTTAATTATACTAATACAGTTTGCATAAAAATGCTTATTCTCGAAACAGACTTATTTACAACCAAAAGATTATTCTTCCTCTAGAACAGGGTTAATCACATACATCATTAATTATTCATTTTATAATAAAGTGATACTCCATTTTAAAATTATGATGCACATTTCCATACATTCAATTTAATAAAGGATTCATAGTGTTATCTCCCTTTTACCGTTTTCTAACGTTAGCGATAACTGACTTACGACAATTAAAAATTATTGTTTAAATAATAAAACAATTTAAAAGTTTGTATATTCTGAATTTTAAATTCAAATTTTAAATGTTATTTTCTGTATTTCAATTTTTTATGAATTAAATTTTAACCTCACATGTCTTTTTTAACACATACATTAGACGAAACTATTAAATTAGTTTCGTCTAAAGTATGTTTTAAACAAATATATATATATTACATCCGAGATACGAATAGCACTTAGCAAAACTGAATGACGAGTATTTTTGAAAAACAATATCTTATGAATTTTAAATCTATTTTATTATGTTTTATTTTTAAACTTTACTATGGGTTTTAATCTCACATATTTTCTAAAACAGAAAATTTAGACGATACTATTTTAACACTTCAAAGAAAATAACGTATCCAAAAGTGGCTTAAACGAGCTCTTCCGTGTATCTACTAAGTGACTACAAAGCTGACAATAGCCGGGAGTTTACACCTTCTGATCTTGAAACCGATAGTACTAATGTTGTACTGGTTTTCTGTACAAAACAGTATATATATATAACCATCCACATACAGACTGTTTCGCTGTAGCACATCTCTTCAATGCGGCTAGACTAGTTAGTGCCTCAAGCCGGGATTGAAACTCAAACATTATATATATATATATATATGTCTAAGCAAGCGTTGTTGAACTCTCGGAACTTTCTCGTTTGTATATCTTCTTCGTGAGGTTCTACAACCGTCGAGCTATTCTTCTGGTTTCAGGTGGCAATCCGTATAGTACTTCTTCGATTGTTCTTAATTCGGCCTTTTTTTTTTCGAGCGCTTTCAACTTTCATAGTCGTCTTCAGGATTAGGTTGTTTTTTTTAAATAAGAATACTTTTAAATAATAAGACTTAAAATTACTTACAAAAAACCCTACCGAACAACTAAAAAATAAATTAAACATACAATCACTGCAAACAACGCAGAAATAGGAACAATAAAATTCAGTAAAATCATAGGCGACTATAAACCTGGCTATAGCTACGGTAAAATAAAAACACATAAAACATGGTACCCCCTACGACCTATAATATCCCAAATACCTACACCAGTGTACCATATATCAAACATTGTCAATAAAATTATCGAACCATATATACCACATAAATATAATATAACATCTACAACTGACTTCATATACCTACTCAAATCCCACTCCCCCAAAAATCTCATAACCGCCTCCTCAGACGCAGAAAACCTATTTACCAACGTCCCAGTAAAATATACCATTAACATAATTCTAAACAATATCAACAAACACAGCACAATACCCCCTACAGCAATAAAACCTAAAATTCTCGAAAAAGTCCTACTTACATGCACCACACAAGTCCCTTTCACAGACCCCAACGTCAACATATATATATATAGGGTGGGCAAAAATAAGGGTCCTATTTTTAAAATTTCATAACTTTTTTATTTATTGATTTTTTTTTTTTAGAATAAGTAAAGGACCCCTTCCGAAGCAAGCATGAGCCGTGTTAGTCCTAAGGAACGTACCCTCATTTAGAAAACATTATTTTTGCTTAAAAAACTCAAAACAGTGTAAAAAACAATACTTTAGTTTTTGTAAGTTTTAAGAAGTGTTTTTCGGCTAAAATTTGTTTTGTTTATTTCGAAAAATCTCGGAAGGGTCAGTCTACACACACATAAAGTTTGGTGAGTTTAACTTTTATTTTGTGGAAGTTATTCAAATTCAAGTTATTCAAATTTAAAGATAGGACCCTTATTTTGGCCCACCCTGCACAAATAGACGGCATTTCGATGGGATCTCCCCTAGACCCCAACTTTTCCGATTATTACATGACAAATATAGAAAATACAATCTTCTCCGACCCAACATCTAAACATAATATATACACTCGCTACGTAGATGCTATCTTCATCGCCACAGAATCCCAAGAAAATATTTTTTAAAAACTCGAAAACCACTCGGTACTTACATTTACAACCGGATTCAACATCAACACTAAAATGACCTTTTTCGACGTATTAATCGACTCCAGCAATCCTACGGAATACACGACATCAACATATAAAACCCCACAAATAATAATCAGAGCCTCCTCAACTATCATAGTGAATGCCCACAAAAATATAAAATAGCACTTATTACCAATCTTGTTCATCGCGTACGCACTATATCCTCATCCAAACAAATATTTTATAAAGAATTAACCAATATTAAACAAACACTAATAAACAACAACTTCCCCAATAAAATAGTCGACCAACAAATAAAATCATATATAATCTCCATACATGATGACAGCCAAAATAAAACCCATAATAAAAAAGACACGATCAACGTCTATTACAAAAACCAGACGCACCCTAACTACAAACTTGACGAAAAAGCAATACTTCACATAATAAAACGATACACTAAACCTAACGACCTACAAAAAAAGATCGAACTTATAATTTACTATACAAAATTTAAAACAAATAACCTAATTATTAAAAATAACACCCTCAATACAACTCTCAGCCAAACTAACGTCATATACATGCTCTCATGCCCTTTTAAGGAATGTCTCCCTACAACCCAAACAGAACATGTACATAACACCTATATTGGCCATACTACAACACCTCTCCATCTCGACGTCTAACTTACCATTTATCCGATATCAGCGCTTTCCAACGTCACATTACTACCTATAACAAAAGACTACAGTCGGCCGATATACGGAAAATATTAACATCTAACACCAAAATAATACACAACAATAACTGCATAAACAGACTTAAAATACTGGAAGCAATATTCATTAAAACTAAACAGCCTAATATTAACAAAATAGCTGGCAACACAGGTATTCACATATTAAAAATATTCCATAATTAAATGAAAATATAGTGATATGACAAAAATAATGGTAAAATAGTAATAATAATAAATAATAATAAATAAATAAATCATAGCAAAAATAAGAATCAATAAAATAAATCAATAAACAATAACACCAAAACACAAACGATAGAACAAAATGAACTCAACACAACACCCCTTTTTTTTCTTTAATTCACCCATAACAATACCTGTGAAGCATGAACACAACTCTTCTTATTTAAAAAAAAAACAACAACCTTATCCTAGAGACGACTGTGAAAGTCGAAAGCCCTCGAAAAAAATGGCCGAATTAAGAACAATCGGAGAATTATACGGAATGTCACCTGGAAACAGAAGGATAGCTCGACGGTTTGAAAACCTCACGAAGAATATATAAAAACGAGAAAGTTCCGTGACTTCAACAACGCTTGCTTAGATAATGATTTGCTGCCTAAGTATACATATATATGTATATATATATATATATATATATATATATATATATATATATATATATATATATATAAATATATTATATATTACCTCTTCTAGGAAGCTAGACACAACTTCTTTTAAAAAAGAAGTAAACATCTGGGAGTGTAGATATCCTTAGACCGAACAGCGCCATAGTTAAGCCAGACAGAAACATATTCACTGTTAGACTGACGGTCGATGACGTATCTAGACTAGTACGAACATCAACCTAGCTGTGCCATACGGTGTACTCGACACTCAGAAGGGTGGTAAACGTACTTTCATAGTGGATGCAAATTGAATCGAGTTGGAAACGAATTGTAACGTTTTTTTTTTAAATATCTGTCCTAACGTTAAAGAACAATGCCAGCTTTTCGCTAGTACGAAGAGTAATCATCTTAAATATGTTACTCTTCTTAAAACTGAATTATTGATAATTGTATTTTTTGGGGGTTTTAAATGTAAAATATATATCTCGGTTAAAAAGTTGCAACAGAATTGAGCACGGAAATTGTATAAGATTATAAGTTTACTTTACCGGTTGTATACAATAATATATCAGAATCCAAGCAATGACATTACAAATGTGTAAATAGATAATACAAATTCTAAAAATCGTTTGCTCCCTTTTAGGCTTGATAGACAGCTCGGGACCATGCTACATATGATGTTGTATGATTACTGCCCTTCAAATTACGTGTCTTAAGTTGAGCTCAATCAAATTATTACTTAACTAATCACAGTTATTAAAGTGAAGCTATTGTAGCACATTTTGAAAACAATATTTACATCTGAATTTCGTGTGTTGATAAAGCATTGGTTTCTGATCCGAAAAAATACTGTTCAAGCAATGCAATTGCGTAATAAGAGTTATTTAGACTGATCCGTTAGCAACAACGGTTTTGCCCGCGGTCGTATTGATACAGACGATGCTCAAACTTGTTTAGAACGATCTTAAATTGAAGTGGCGTGGGATAGTAATCGAGTTAAATGCATAAGAAGACAGTGTACCCACGACTTTGCATGAACATTGCACAATGAGAACGCTTTTTTCAAAGTAGATTCCGTGTGTGTATACAGTCGATCATAAATATAAACGCGGTTAGATTCAGAGCGTTTTATGATAGTTTTCAACGCAACAAAAAGGAGTCAGTATGTGGTAATAGATGAAAACTGGATCCGTCACTTAACGTCGAATTCCAATCGGTAGTCAGCAAAGTGGAGAAGCAAATGAAAAATGTCCTACGGTAGAAAAGAAACAAACATCAACCGGAAAATTTAGGGAGTCGAAATGTATTTGTTCATCGTTTACCTTGAGAAGGGAAGGACCATGAATATCGCATATTATATAGTATTGTTGGTGCGTGTTAAGGAAGGAAGCGATAAAAACGGCAACGAATATAAGAAAAATAGGCTATTTTACCCAGACAATGAACCGTGAAACCAGTTCAACGCAACATAAAAATAACATGAACAGGTTTCTATTTTAATATATATGATATATTTACACTAATATATGTTCTGCCTATTAATGAATATATGTACAATATAGGTCACTTTAGGCAAAACGCAAACGGAATCAGTGACATATTGAATACGCTTACGAGCCAAGAAAATAGATCATATAATTTACTTTGATTCATAAGGTTTTAATTTCATATGTAATTAAAAATTAGTAACATTTCTGATGAGAAAAAAAAGGTACCATTAACTTTTTATTTGTAGTTGAGGATTTATTTCCAGATTCATTTTAAATGTCGGAGATTTCCTTCCTGCTTTTCTTTTATCTAATTTGCTTTCTCGCGATCCTGAACTCCTCAAATAACTTCATTCGGTTTGTCATTAAGCAGTTTTATGTGAGTATATATATATATATATATATATATATATATATATATATATATATATATATATATATATGGTAAGATACACGATAAGTCATGAAAATAAAATGCTGTGCAGACAAAATGTGTGAAAAATGATAAACAGAAAACAGGTTAAAATGCAGACGAAAAACAAAGACAAGAGATTTGACCGGTTTCGTTTGTGTTAGCGACAGAAAAGTGACTTTTTCCGAATACGTTCGCTAACACGAACGAAACCGCTCAAATTTCTTGTTTTTGTTTTTCTCCTGCATTTTAAACTGTTTTCCCTTAGCCATTTTTCACACACAATACACACGCACACACACACACACACACACACACACACACACACACACATATATATATATATATATATATATATATATATATATATATATATATATATATATATATGTATATAAACACAGTTTTGAATGTTGCGAAGTTCAGCTACGGTGATAAGTAGTATTGCAAATAGTTGAGCATGAGTATTTATATATTACATTTTATAAATGCAGTATCCATATAAGGGACGACCCACTGTTTAAGGGAAATAAGATACCTTATTCTGTCATTTGTATCGATTGCAAACACTATAAGAAACAATACATGTATACTTTTATGTACAATAATATACTTTTTACTTATGGCGAATACGCTACACTATGTAATGGAAATAGTTTCATCTTAGCACTTAGGAAATGCTTCCCCGTGCATATCTGTATGCTTTTAATTTTCATTATCGCCTAAAACAACAACACCCGACCCTCCCCCCACACACATATATATATATATATATATATATATATATATATATATATATATATATATATATATATATATATATATATTTACTAGACTGAAAATTGCCGGCAAATGTGTATGAATATTCTTAAATATAAACCTTGACAAGGAAACGACAAGTAGAATAAACTTTTAAAATATTGAAGCTGGAATTAAGATTATAATAATTCAATGCACACTGAATCACACATTATCACAAGGTTGCTTAAATGGAAGACATACGCAATGGATTGTCTTAGTGCTTTCTTGGATATTGGTATTTTGTTTAACACAAGAATTGCATAAAACACTCTGAATATTTTTTCTAAAATTATACAGCAGAGTTTATCTAAATGGTCACCTCAAGTAAACAATAAGAGATGACTTAAGCCAATTAACAAATAAGGCTAACTGATGTGTTACTTGATTTAGTGACTGAAAGATTGAGTAAATTAATCACTAAACTTTTATAACTTGATCACTTTATAAATACATTTTAAAATGTTCTTATTGAAATAAATTTGAAACATTTTCAAATTTAAAAATAATCTATTTGTCACTTGAAAGAAATGCAAAAAATACTACAATTAGGAAGATTGAAAAATAGAAGTAAGAACAAATGGTGCTGACAATTAGAGCTAACTATTTGGAAGAATTGAAGGTAAGTAAATTATGTCAAAGTTTGGTTTAATTTTATTTTTATTAAGATAAAAAAAAACACATGTGCTTTGCATTTGACACAAAATAATTAAATGTGTCTCACCTGTGCAGTAGTGATTCATTGTTAAATACAGGAAGATTCCATAGCTTAGAAGAGTCAGCCACAGAATACACTCGCCTCTAGGTAATGGGGTAAAGAGAAATCGGTCATGAATTCTTCTCATCTCGAATGATGCTTTAAGCACATTAATCTTCATTTTATGAATCCGTTAATAAATTATCGCTTATTATTATGTCTAATTTTACTCTGCATTTAATTATTCAAATCTCAATTTCATGGCAATATTTTAAAGAGTTTATTCCACTTGTCGTGTACTTTTTCAATTTGATATTTAAGAGTATTAATACAGACGCGTCCGTATTTTTAAGTCAAGTACACCTTATTAAAGCATTGCACTTTGAAAATGTAGAATGTATTTTTTTTATTATAATTGAAAAAAGAATAAAAACAAGACCCCTAGTAGTCACCTATACTGTGAGTTTATGAAAATATTAGTAGCACTTGCTAATTGATTCGTATCAATAATTATTATAACATGACAATAATGAACGCATCTAATTCATTAGTAAGCTAGCCTTGTATTTATTATTTCTCATCCGATGAAAAAAAATGAATTGATACTTTTCTTCGTTATCTGCATGAAAGCAATAATAAGAAATTCTGACTAACTTCGTTATAATAATTTAGAATATGAGTATATTTAGTATAATTATTTTTAAAAATTGTCTTTTAAAACAGCCTTACTACATTGGTACCTAATGTCAATAAAGACAAAGTCACGACAAATTATGTTGTAATACATTGTAACTAAACTTTAAACATGAAGTTAGCAACAATAAAAACGTCACATGTATATTTTGAAACCAAAAAATGGGTTAATAGAATATATCAAATGAGATATTTGTATTTTCCGGACAGCCCGGCTAACTGGTTTAGTACTGCAAATAAAGACAAGGCACAAATATCCCAATCATTAAAAATGTCAATTTGACGAATAAAATTATGATATTTTTCTTAATGAAGCTTGCAATTAAAAATAACTCAACTTTTTTAGTTCATAAAAAGTAAAAGTACATAATTAGAATATAGTCAATTAAAACATTTTTATTTTCTGTACACCCCTACTACATGATTGAGTACTATCAATATCGACAAACAACACTTGACTATCTCGTAGTAATAACTTGAAGTTAAGTTTAAAAATTAACATATTTGGAAATAATAAATATAAATATAAAATAATTATATTTACTTATGTAATTTATGAAAAAACATAATTTTTGAATATAATCAAAAAAGACATCAGTACTGCCCACAGACACTAAGTCACAAATGCCAATACTCGTTTAATTAATTTAAAGTTATACTTAAATAGGTGAAGGTATTAAGATAGGTTAACAAGCAACATAAATAATTACGGTGCTTAGAACATACTCCTCTATAATCCCCACGAATGTTATTCTTATTATTTAATTATTTTTTTGTTGCACTTTTGTTCTTCTTCTAAATAAAATGTATATTTTTCTTTTCAATCATTAGATATGCACGTATTAATAAGTTTAGAATTATCAAAAATAATAAGATTTATTCCATTTAAAAATAATATAAAATACAATTTTACTTCATATGTAATTCTTTCAGGGTTGTTTTCGTTTTTAAAATACTAATTCCATATTCCAATTACAATTCAATTATTTTCAAGTTTTTCAAAATCTTGAGAATTGTAATTTTTAGTTTAAAGTAAAATAAGCTTAAATATGTTGAATATTTAAAATTCAAATATTAAAGAATTAAGATTAACGGAAATTTAGAATAAGTTTCGTAATAATAATAATAATAATAAAATGATATTTCTGAGTTTCAAATAGGTTCAAGTAATTTATAATTCAATTAATTTAAAACGTATTTTCATTATATCTATGTAATTGTTTGAGATAACATTTTATTATGTTCGACAGGTAAATACCTAAGGTTAATCTAAAACCTATTTCTACGCGTCAAACAACTTTTAGAATGAAAAGTGTTCTCACTATTAATAACAAATACAGAAAGTCAGTAAAATTTTAAATTTCACGAACACTTTTTTGTTTATCCTTAGAAATATAAATATACCTCTCCTATTTCAAAGATCTTAAGACACTGAATTAAAGAAATGCACGCATATTTTACTAAAAATATATAATTATCCAAGAAATATCCGTGCGATTAAAAAAGTGTCTGAGCGATCAGTAAAGCAACAATAAGTTTTCCGATCTATTTAAGATCATAATCGCTATAATATTTCAATTTATTAATTTCATCTTGTATTTTCAATTGTATATAGAAGGTATAGATTCATAATAGAACATAAGTAGAAAACTATTCGTCTGATGGTTTTCTAATTATTATCCCTAATTTGTATATAATTTTATTAGAATGAATATAAACAGTTACTCTATTTTATTAAACAGTTACTTTTTCTGTTTTTATTCATATCAATAAGATTGTATTTCCTCATCTGATTTCAAAATGATGTTAAAATGATTTAAATATCGACGAATATGTTTTAGTTTAAACGTTTCTATTTTGCTTTAATTAATAAAAAATATAAACGATAATTGTGAAAATTACATTTTATTTTTCCAAAGTGAAACTGGAAACTAAATGAGTGTCTCTAAGTAAAACTTTGATGACCTCGCATGTGTGGCGGTTAATATTACGTGTGGTATATTGTTTATTATATTTTCATCCTACCATACATTTGAAATCAATTGTTAGTCAAATTTAGTCAACTTCTTAAAATGTGTTTTACGGAATGTTCCTGTTTTTCATTTTTTCTAATTTTGTTTTTTATTGATGATATATTTTTTAAATTTCGTACTCTGCCAAGACCACATTCATGCGTCAACAACAAGTCAATTATCATTTTTGACTTATTACAAAAAAGAGTTAAAGTCAAATATTTAACAGCATTGTGTAGCATGCGGTGCCCCAAAATTAACAAAAAACGTGCCGCTCTAATATAAAGGAGCCATAAAGATTTTAAATATGCATTTTTAATTTTTTAGGAGGTACACCCTTTATACGACTATATCTCACACAAACATTTATTTCGAAATATTATCTCGGAGGGGCGCTTTTTATACATAAAGTTTTGCTAATAATTTTAAAGCAAGTTTTAATAGCTTTCTATTTTTTGTTTCAATACTTCCAAATTTCTTTCAAATGTCGAACACGCAGTAATGGATTTATTATTTCAACTATTAATGAAATGTTAAAATAGCTTACTTGTTTACAAATAAACGAAATACATTATACTGAATTGAATCTCGCCATATAATTTAAGGTTACTACTTTTTTATTAATATAATAATTGGAGAAGATGGTACTTTGTTAGTTTACGGGCCGGGTTGACATAACTATATTTAGAAATACATTATTTTCATAGGGGAGAGGCTTTGCTAAAAATACTGTAATTTCACCTTACACCTTAATAAACAAAATATATCGTAAAACTTTAATTTAACTTGGAAATCTCATCTAAAAAATAACCCAATCCGTAAACTGCACAAGTACCAAAAATATTATACAGTCAGTGTTATTTTTAGGTTGAGGGGGAGCCTTGTATTTACAACTATATCCCCCGCAAGAACGGTTCTAAAATCTATTTGCAATTGATATTTTATGAAAAATGTTAGTATATTGAAATCATATGCCATTAATAGGGTTAAGATGAAAATTCATATACACAAAATGTATAAAAGCATGGAAATCCCCAAATTTTTACAATTTTATTGACATTAAGGGTATGCGATCACAACAGGGCTATGTATTTTACTGGGAGGAATTTGTCTTCAGCGCACCTCACACACTTCATCCACTCATGCATTTAGATGTATACTGTAGTTATGTGATAATGAAATGGTTTGGTTGATATGTAGCCATACCCTTACGAATGTTTCACAACACGTAAACAAAAAAAGTATTATGATTTTTCGAACTGCCTATCAAATACATTTATTTTATAATTAAAATAAACATGCTGATAGAAGCTAAAAGGGAGAAAGATGAAAAAAGAAAAAAAAGATGAAAAAAACCAGCAAGGTAGAAACAAGCAAAACTTACATTAAGGGAGATAAATATAGACCCCCCCTATACGTCGGACATCACGTGGGCCAATTTTTAAGCTGTCATTTTGAAATCAACAAATATTGTTTGGGTATTGATTTACAAAATAACTTGTTTGGGTTAATATAAAAAGGTTTCCAAAATATATTAAAAAGCTGTGTATTAAAGATATTTTATGTTAAAAGTACGAACAACCGTTTGTTATGAATCAATAGAATATATTGTTTTATAATAGTATTTTTTAAAAAGCATCTTATTAAAACTAAAATTACTCGGATAAGTGCCACGATTCAAGTTACTCTTATATAATACTTGTATAAGACCCGTCCTAAGACCGGTATAAGCAATGAGCATTCGTTTTACATTATAAAAGGTTGTCTTTTTCGTTGAGGGGTACAGTATGGTTTCGTTGGCAGCCACGCCAAATGATATAATAACAAAAGAATAATGTGCTTATATAACCTATCCTCTTGACTAGAATATATAATCTATAATTATTATGATAATTTAAAAAGTAAACAATTTTACGAAGTACACATATTTATGGCGCTTAGGTGCGTGTACCGATCCGTTTCAAAAATGTATTATTGAATGTAACGGAAAATTGAATGTAGAGCAATTATTTAATTATAATCTTTGTATTTTTATATATATGTGTGTATATATTTTCAAAGTGTAATGTTATTATGTGCAGTAATGCCATTGCGGTAATAGTCCTCTGAGGAGAAGAATTTTCTTTGAAAACTCATGAGTTAAGGACTTTAATGTACTTTGCCTGAACATTGAATTCAAATAAAATTTGATTCACACCTTATTTTATTACTTCATTTTATATTATGCTATATATATATATATATATATATATATATATATATATATATATATATATATATATATATATAATGTGTGTGTTTATCGTTCAAGTTTTAAAGTATTGCATGGAAAGTTAATAAAATTGAAATATAATCCAAATTAGCAATACAAGATTAATTTTTTTTCTTACATTAATCCTATCGATTACGGAATAAAATTCCTTCTTCAGGGGTGACCAGTATTGAGTCATTTTTTTCTTTTTTAAAAAAAAAAAAATTTTATTCCGTAATCGATAGGATTAATGTAAGAAAAAAAAATTAATCTTGTATCGCTAATTTGGCTTATATTTCAATTTTATATATATATATATATATATATATATATATATATATATATATATATAAGTGTGTGTGTGTGTGTGTTATTCGCCGCGCCATTACCCCTTGTTTAAACTACGTAAGTTCAACAAATGAATGAATAAAGATGGCGTACAATCTCGGTTATGATTTCATACATAAACCCAGTAATGTAATAATGTCTAAGCCACGCTTTGTGGAATGTTTCATAATAATTGCAACTCACATAAATAAATGCATTTATGTGTGTGATTCCGTGCATCTATTCACTTCTATTTCAATATGAATTATACACATAACATATCCGTTAATATTTATGGAATGGCATAGTTAAATTGTAAAGTCAAGTAAAGTAAGTACAAAGTACGAATCATCATTTTGGCATTGCAATGGTTACATTGAGGGCTGTTTGTCAGATATGAATTCGATCATGACTAGTGTTTGAATTTATCTAATCTACTTAGGTTAGGTGTAAGTCTATAAATATTTTGTTCAGCTAGGAATAAATAATAATGCCAGCGTGTTTGTCCTGATGCCGGTATATTGAAATCTGCAGTTGTCGATTGTCCCACACTTGCTTTAATATAGACTCTACACAAAGCACCTTAATAAATAGGTTCCTGTCTCGCTTGACATTATACGGGGTGCTTTTATTGTTAACAGTGTATTACATGGTCTATTTTGTTTGCTATCTCCATAGCAACCTCGTAAACTCTCTATCTGTGTCTAGTCTATCAGAGTATACAAAATTATATATATATATATATATATATATATATCGATTACACCCTCTCTACCTCTATTCATGTCGCTATATACAGTTCGAATAAAGCCTGTTTTAAAATAACAAAAGTGTGTACATATATCATCAGAAGGTAATTTGAAAGAATAACATCTGAAAATGTCGTTATTTTTGTATTTGTTTATAATCTGTATTTTTCACATTTGATTTTGAAAATATGGCAATAATAAGAAGATTGAACGACAGAAAAGCTTACGCACACATTTTTACACATCTTGTAATTTAATAAATTGTCTTGAATACAAATCGAACACTAATAAAGTTAATCGTGTTGTAATGTTAGATAAACATTGACAATTATACCAATTCTGCAACAATAAAATAGAAGTTATTTATTAATCTTAATATTTTATTTTTTAACTATTTATTTTAATCTACGAGTCATTTCTCTACTGCTAAAGTTTCTTCACATTAGATGTTGTTATAAGAAAGTTATATAAGAAACAATTCCACAGATCACCCTTTAAATAATATATGTTCAATCGGGTTATGGTCTGTTCAGGTCTTGACCTTGTAGGATGTTAATTTATGATTTTTCCCTATAAGTTTTTGGTCAGCAAACTATTTTGTGTTTGCAAGATATGCATGGCTAGAGACGTTATCCTGCTAAAATAAACGGCGCTTTTAAAGGACTCCATTTTGTGAATTTGACCAGGGAATACAATTGTTTTAACGGAACTAGCAATAGTTACGAGGTTTAATTTTTTATATACATTTAGGCAACCTGAATTGTTCACTTCATGCATCACTCACCCTTTCGCAACCAAATTACACTTCTCCTCGCCTTCGTTGATACGTTAATCAGAAGTGAGAACTTCTACTTTTAATGAGAAAACCACTCTTCAATTGATAATTGCCAACGGGTGTTGTTCAAACTTCATTTGTGTACAACCACATTGTAAAATCTGTTTTCTTGTACTTTCTGCTTATTTAATCTTTTCTTTTTCAATATGTTAACGGAAAATATATATTTGTTAAATAAATAACAAAAAAATTAATTAATTAATAAAATGTCTATTTACAACAACTAATATGATCATGCCATATAGTGTACTTGAAGACCCTGCTTATTTGGTAGATCGAGAGCAGGATGCAAGCATTTCAACGAGTAGTTGCGATAGGAATGCGCTCGTAAAGGCATCACTCTACGACTGTCTACGGTATGGCGCGCCATTAACAAACAGATAAAGTCACCCGTGGTGGGGTATATCGCCCTAATCATCTCAATAGCGATCGGTTGAAATACAAATCAGTTGAGTAGACCGACTTTCGATTTCTAGCAATCGTTTGGTGTTCTTCTAATTAGTTCCACTCGACTCGGATAATTTCCACTTTCCCGAGAATACAGTTTCGTGTTGACTTTAATATTAGTCAGAGATCAAAAATTGTTTCACTTCTACTTGGATGGACATCTGTACAATTTAGGTAAACCACCTCCATTATGCTTTTTTCGCGATACTTTTCTATCTTGTACATATCTCTTCACTGAGCGATGATCTCGATATATGATATTTAAAGAATTCCAAATTATTTTACAGTTAGCTTTTAATTAATATTCATATAAGAGGTAAGTCCTTTCCTCGAACTATTTTACAGAACTTAGAATATTGCTAACAATTTTAGTTCACTGTAAATAATAAACGATTAATACAAATTAAATATTTAATGAGGGCCAGAGATTATTCATCAGTTAGATAATATAAAGAAATATAAATGTTTTTAAAAATAAACCCTCTGATATAATTGCCATTGAGACATTACTATTCATACTTACAAACACTTATATTATTCGGTAATATATTTGTTATTTGTAGTGACCCCTTAAAAACGCGACCCGCCGACACGTTTTGTGATATATCCTTCACTAATTCATGTTTACGCCTCATTTCTGGAAACATAGTGGAAGCCAAACTTGTTAATACGACCAGATCTAAATTAAGGAATATACCGCGTGAGACATTACTACAAGACATACTCGTGCAAGGTAAGTACAGGACATGTTAGTAGTTAAAATGTGAGCAGCTCCCTTGAAGATAAGAAATAAAGACTAATTTACAATAGCTAATTCAATAGCAGCTACTGGCAATCATTTAAGTTTTTAAAGACGATCCAAGAAGTGTACAGTTGAGTGGATCGATGACTTGGGAGTCGTTTTACTATGTGCAAAAATTAGCTGCAGACTCTCTACCTAATTGTAAGGTTTTGGTTACAGCAAACTGGGGCACACGCTTTCATTTGTATTCTGTCACAATACAAGGAGAAATGTAGAGGATGTTGATCAGTTTTAAGACTAAGTTTTAGAAGTCACTTCAGAGCCAATACATTAGACGTCTTATTTATTACTCTGGAGCTACGGTAAAGACTGAGCTACACCCTGGTGCTACCAGATCAGGCTGTCTGAAGATACCAGCTTCCTGACCAAAAATGCACCAAACATTGATGTTATTGTTTTTTTTCCTTTCCCTTTGCAAAACTCAATCATGTTCTGCAAAAGCAAAAACAAAAACAACAATTTTTCTTCTACAAAACAACCAAACGAAACACCATGAATAAATATTTGAAGATATAAAGAACTTGAAGCATAAACACTTTTACCAAAATGACCGGATTCGGCATTAAATAACCCGAAAAAGGTTGATATGCCGTAAAACAAAAACAACCAAACGAAACACCATGAATAAATATTTGAAGATATAAAGAACTTGTAGCATAAAAACTTTTACCAAAATGCCCGGATTCGGCATTAAATAACCCAAAAAGGTTGATATGCCGTAAATCTAAACAACCAACCAAACTGAGCTACACATCGAGACTCAGAACAATTACGGATCTGAAGGAAGCCATCAGATGAAAAGATAATTGACATACATTGCTCGATTTGTAAAAGGGTCATGTATACATTTGTGTTGTTCCTTAAGGTATTATTAGAGCTAAAAAAAAGCGTCACCTCGAACATAAATTCTTGAATACAAACAGTATCTATTCAAATGTATTCATTTAAACCCCTTTCCTAAGTCCCAATAGTTATACCTACTTATTATTATTGCTCGTCTTCGTTTTCTTGTTTGCATTCTCTACATCACTGTCTCCTTTTCATATTGTTTACTTTCATATGAATGTTTGTATTTGTAAATCAAAATAAGATTTACTTTTTGAAAAGATCTTGCAATAAATGATGACGAAATATTAGTCATTCACACGAATATTATTTGATTCGTGTTTGTATCGCTTCATTGTTCTTGTTACATCTTTAATGTTGTGGACCTATGAAGGGTCCGGAAAGAAGACATTAACTCGGAATTCAGTGAAACAAAGTATATTGAAAAATACAGCATATAAAAAGAAAAGTTGAACGTGGATGGTCTGTCAGTATTTGTCTGGGGTAGTTCCAGGTATTTACTTTCTTACCACCGAAGCAAGATGTGACAGAAGGTCGGAAGGTAAGAAGAGTAAAACCAAAGCTACTAAAGAAGGAGCACTCTGGCATCTAAATAAAATGCGTGGGCATCCTCATCGGCATTCCCCGGTCTGAGCACATCGAGCAGTAAGCAATAAACTCCCCCAATTAGATGGAGACAAGGTATGGGAGGGTTACCTTCCTAGGACTACCAAGACAAATACATCCGTCTGACATATAAACAGCCACTGAAATAGTTGTTGTAAAGATGATGTGGATCGAGGTATTTACTCTATTCCCACAGTAGAAATATGTGGCACAAGGCCGGAAGGTGGAGGTGCGTGTGCTTATATATATATATATATATAGTTTTAAAATATTAGAAATATATATATATATATATATTTCTAATATTTTAAAACTATATATATATATATATATATATATATATATATATATATATATATATATATATATATATATATATATATATATATATAAGTATGCATTTGTTTTTTTTTCGTTGGTATAGGTGCCCGTAGGTGAGTACGCGTGTATTCGTCTATTCCTGAATGGGCAAGTTAAATTCATCCTCTCGATATAATATTCAGTTTTATAATGACTACATTTTTTATTGAAAATATATTATTCATTTAGACAGGATAGTTCTTCTCTTACTTAGCATAGTATATTATTGTAGATTGAGGAGTAGGTATTCAGATACTGTTAAATAATCATTATATTTCGTTTTAATATATAAGATTTATTTTGAAATATTTTAAGAGCAAAATTATCAACAAGTCTGGCGGAGTCGGGAGGTAACAATTTTCAAAACGTGTGATCGAAAACAAGTGTGAATCACGCGAAGAGTGAAGATATTTTCTAAGTTACAGAACACAACATGAAAAAAGGTCGGAATTGGGCTCAGTTGCCAACGGACAAGATGTTATACTCTCTGGCACACATGCCATTGCTTTAGCAAAGTCATCAGCATTCCTAGGTAAGAGCACTTCAGGCGATTTGCACCAATCTTACACTTCTTAAAAAGAGAAAGTAAAGCCTGGGAAAGAATCGTACCAAAGCCTCACTGAATCACACAAAAATTATCCAGACTCTGTCAGAATGATTGTCGATGAAGTATCCTCGACTTGTACTAACAACACGTAATCGGGATGAGACAGGTAAGAAAAAAGTCCTTTTTCATTTCAGCACTAACAAATTTAATTTTTTCAGATTATGGCTTCCAAAGCTTTTTTATAACTGCACATAAAGCAGACGAGTAATCACGATGACAATGGTCTGAAAATATATTATCACGCTGTATGCCAAGCGCCGAAGATGATCTGAATACACTTGGTTTAGATTTTTAACCGAAATAGATACCTATATAAAGTCTCTGTATTTCATGTACTTGGTTAAGTCGACTAATGCGTCATATTAAACGACTCTTAATGAAAGGAAACAACAACCTAAGAACAATGTCAGACGTGTGACAACAGAATGCGAATCCGCCGAGGTCTTGTCCAACTCTAGACACAGCAACAGTTGATAGTTGATTACTACAGCTGCGCAACTTCAAAGAAATAATTGATGAGGTTTAAAAAGGGGAAGAAGTATATATATATATATATATATATATATATATATATATATATATATATATAACTACCTTATTCACGTAACCGCGTGCTACGCACAACGGCATATCAACATTTATCGTCTATAACATCATGACGAATTTCAACTTGACTGCGATAAATATGTCTCAGTCAAGTAGAATTTTACGAAAGAGGAAGAGAAGAAAAAATATGCTTGTACTTCTGACAAAGATGTCTATTATCGAAAGTACTCAAATTTAAAAAAAAAGAAAAAGTTATTGAAGTAAATAAATAATTTATTTTTAAAAATAAATAATTTGCGTTGTCCAGGTTTTAAAAATATTCTAAAAAAATATTCTCCTTATTATTGCTATTCCGACATCGTTTTAAATGTGTGACTTTTCAAACTATATATATATATATATATATATATATATATATATATATATATATATATATATGTTAGCAGCATCTTTTATTGAAGGCAAGTATTGTTAAATATAACAGACAACTTATGTATGTATATCCTTTCTGATATCGTTTCCATTGTCTGAATCAGAATCTTAGTTTGGCGGAGGGAGGGGGATTGAGCAATGAATCTGCCATGATTTTCATTTGTGTCCCAACCACTTTTAGACCCGTCCGGGACAATCTTCAGCAGAATGAGGTGAATCAGGTAAATACCATGTGTTCGTATTATAGATGGTTTTGACGGGAATTTTATAATAATTACGAAACTATAATTATCATTATGGACATTTTAGTATATTATTGTGGTTTAGAATTTCATTCTGTTAATTACGGGGTTGTTTGTTTTTATATATAGGGCTTCTAATATATGGAGTTTTAGTTTGTTAGTACTAAATTCTTAGATTTTGTTTTTTTCTACTAAGAGTTTTCTGAATTCCGATCGGGGGCAGGAATGGTCGTTAGTTAAGTGTTGGGCTATGGCGCTAGTATCAGACAAGGCATCCTCAATCTCGTTGATAAAGTCATGGTTATCAAGCCTAAGTATATGTATGTTTCTTGGTTGTCGAAGACAAAGTCTCGTAAAGGACATTTGAACTCATAAACACGGTTTGTCTTATCCAAAACTCTAATCGAGAAGAGAAGAATTGTTTGTGATTATAATGTTACTGGTTTTTATTTGATTGTAAGAAATTATCAGTTTTACTTTTTTATTTGGGTCAGTAGGGAGTACGTTTTTATAAATACTATTTCTCAGAACTTGTTCATCTATTTTATAATTGTGATTAAATTGGTTGCGATAAAATAGTTAAAAAGTTGTGTTAAGTAAGAATTGCATTTATTATTATTATTATTATTATTATTATTATTATTATTATTATTATTATTATTATTATTATTATTATTATTATTATTATTATTATCGTGGGGATTATTTTTAAACAGTAGAATTTGTTTGTCGATTATATAGTTAGGGAAACTATTATTAACTAAAGTTTATTTTTATATTGTTAAGTTTATGTTCGAAGCAATTCTTTTTGCTCAGGTTAGTAAGTTTTTAATAATGCCTATTTTATATGTAAAGAGGCATTGACTAAAGAATTTAACAGTGCATGATGTTTAGTGGATGTTATTTCATAGGTAAATGTAAACAAATATTGTGATCAGTGTATATTAAACGTTTCATAAAGGTATCTTTTTATTAATGTTTGATTCGTAGGCGAAATCAAGAACGGAGTTATTTTGGAACGTGGGTTTTAATATATTAATTTCGTTTATAGTATTTGTAAGAATCTTGATATCACTTACGTATCGTAAATATATTGTTGGTGTATTGATGAGGCTAAATACATTAGTTTCTAAGTTTGATATATAGTAATTGCTAAAGGTTGGACCAAGCCATGGGCACCGAGAGTTAACAAGGCCAAGCCACTAACTTATTGCCACTTCTGACGTCATTGTGGTTGGTTAATTTAATTTCGCGGCTTTTTAAATTTTATTTCATAATTCACAAAGTTAAAATGCCTACTGCATGTGTTTGGATTTCTAAAAGAAAGAATTACGGCAAATATGGATACACGCAAATCAGTTTGATTTTTTAAAAATTTATATAAAAAGTCTGAATTACTTATTCATTATTTGATAAAAAAGTAGTGTATAGCCAATAATTATTGTTTCCATTTTTTTAAATTACTTTTTTCGATATCTTATTAAGTGTAGTATATTTTATTTTTTCGCTGTACTTTTGTAGATTAAATGAATGAAATAAGAACGGCATATTTAATCAATATTTTCGCACATAAAAAATATTGATTAAACAATGCTTTATTCAATGATAATATCGTTAATTAACACAATATTTTTTTTGATCGAGTTATAATGAATTTAGAGTAATTTTTCATAACCTATAGTTAAAAAAGGAAATTTATTTTAAACATATACAGATCTTTATTTTCATTAAACAAAAATTCATGGATGTTTTTATATATAAAAATATACCTTTAGTAATGGCGTATTCTGTTTCCAAAAAAATAATATATTTTCATAAAGATTATTTTTAAATGTTTAATTTACGGCATTTCGAACAATGTTATTTAAATAAATAGTAAATCACATGAAATATATTATGTAATTTTATATTTTTGTGAAAATATTGATTAAACAATGCCTTATTCAATGATCATATCGTTAATTAACAAAATTAATTTTTCTTCGAGATATAATTATTTTATTAACACAGAATTTAGGGGCATTTTTCGTAATATATACGAACTAATTAATATTTTTTCGTATTTTAAACGTATACGGCCATTTTTTTTTCATTAGAAAAAATGCTGTCTTCTATTTCTTGTCACAATGTTGAAAAAATAGAAGGAATGATATTCTGAAGTTCCTCTAATTCTATACTGAACAATTTTTGTGATATGAAAAATGATCACATCAATACAAAAAAGCTAAACAGAAAAAGAAAATTAGAAACATTCTACTAAATATTTTCTATGAATTTATATTGAATAAAGATCAGTTGCAAGATACATCGAATCGTGTTCCTTTCTTTTCTTTTTTACATGTAATTTTTTAAGTTTCTAATGTTTTTTTTAAAAATATTTACAATATCGTATGGTAAACATGTTTTGATATTTTGGATAACTTTAGTAAAGGTGTTTTTTGTTGACAGGAAATAAAACATTTGCACCAAGATTTCTAATAAAGTAATGTATTTATTATATTCCGCGATCATTAATTTATAAATGCTGAGAATTTCATTAAAATTGGTTGATTTCCTGAATTTTGATGGATTATTTAGTGAATGGAGAAGTCGAAATGTTTTGATATTTTGGATAACTGTTTTTTGTTTACAAGAAATAATACATTTGCACCAAGCTTTCTATACAGTAATGGATTTATTATATTCCGTGAATGGAGAAGTCGAAATGCCTTATTATTATTACAACGACCATTGTTTGACACGCAATGCAGTGACGTCATTTTCGAGCCAACAGGCCTGTAGTAACAATCAGTGGCCATGACCTAGCACGGGCCCCATAGCGCGCTCTTTTTTTAGATATAAATGTCACCGCGATTATCGTAAAAGGGAACGTAAGTAGGTTATATAAGTTCAAATGCTCTTTTAGAGCCTTGTCTCAGAAAAAAAGACGTATACATAGGCGTGTCTACCACGACTTTGTATAGGAAATTGACGATGAATTTGTCGGATACTAGCGCCATAGCCCAGTACTTAACTAAAGATTATTCCTGCCCACGATCGGAATACAGAAAACTCTTAGTAAAAAATACCAAAATCATAGAATATAGTACCTGATTCACCGCATTCCCCTGAAGATAGATCCAGATGGGTCAGAAAGTACTTGGAACACAAATGAAAACTATGGCCGATATATATATATATATATATATTATTTGATTTTATTCCATATATTTTGCTCTGAATTTTCATTGAGCACTCTCATAAACCCGGTTTCAACTTCCTTCGGATTTATACCCCCTGGATATTTGTAACAAGTTAATTATATATATATATATATATATATATATATATATATATATATATATATATATATATATATATATATATATATATATATATATATATATATGTTCCATACAGGTTCGCTTGAATTCACTAGACCAACCAGACACTCTGCCAAATCCCATCCATTGACTGTAGAGATCCCATATGCCGAAGAGTGTTCTACTTATTTACTCGTGCTGTTTGACTCTCGAACCCCCTGCTTTTTGTTTTATTGAAAATGTTGACATGCATAAATGTAATACTAATGTAAACAGACACCACGCTGCGAAGCTTTCAGTTTATGTGGACCCTCTCCCCCCCAAAAAAAATAATACCCTTCTTCTCAGTAGCCCCTTACGCCTACAGTGGCGGCCTGCATTGTTTGGGGTGAACTATGTAAAAAAATGTAGAAAGTTTATTTTTGTCTTAGTGTAACGATCAATTAACCATTAGAAGGTCATTTCAAATCAAATCTTTTGTCTCCTTTTTTTCTCGATTCATACACATGTACAATGTTTCTTGTTTGTAAAGTGTAAGATTTGAGTAGTCAATGTGTGTAAGATATTAAAAAAAAATTAGATATTATTTCGGCAATTATTTTGAAGCCATCTTTTAAAATTCTTTATTGGTGAAAGAAAAATAAACATTTCTATGCTTATGTATTAGTATTTGTATCTTGTCCGATATTATTGTATTCATACTGGATGTTTTTTTAGCTTTAATTTTATTTATTTATTTCTGTATTTATTTTTAATATGTTTTACCAATTATTTTTTTAAGAAAAACAATTATTTGTGAAAAAGCTATATTTTTCAATAATGTTTTTCTGTTCGTTACTGCGTATTTCAAATGCGTATATTTTGCAGTTGTAAGTAGTTGACCTCATAGATAGTAGCGATTTTAAACATCTTTTACGTCTTTTCTTGTGTTGATAAGTCGCTAGTGTCGTAGAAAAATATAAAAGCAAAACTGTATATGTCTACCACGTTACCTTAGCACTGTAATTTAGTAAACATAAGAATCAATCATGAACACATCATCGGGGATGGCGAACGATATCATAATTTAGTAAATACGTCCGAATGCAATCAGATTTGCTGCTAAAGAGAAATATCTTGCTAGCTTATTTGCAACGTCTCATTTTATTAATCCTCTTCAATGACGAAATATATTGATTCATAATTTGTATTCTAAACTTTTAATGCAATATTCCCGTCGTGTATGTGCTCTTCTAGTGGAGGTATGAATACTGTCCTTTCCATTCTCTTTGACACGATAATTGTCTGTACTACCAACCGAGGTTTATGCTATCATTTTATTATCGTGAAATTATATGATTTTTACAATTTCATTTCATTTGCATCTGTGAAATGCTGTATCTGTTGTTAAATTATATTTATATTTCAAATTAAATAAATTTTACTCATTAACTTCAACAACATTTTCCGATTTCTTCTTACTGTCGCCGTATGTTGAAATTTTAGTATTTAACTTCATTTTGGACACTAACTTCTACACTTGCCAGAAAGTTATATGCTTCATGCATGTTGTTTCACACTAAAACTTCACAGACTGATGAATTTCTCATTTTAAATAAAGGCATGAAAATATGACGAACCGAAAAATATATAGACGTATGTAAAATTCTATTGTTAAAAAGAGTGACGAACATGCAAAGGGTGTTCTAAAAATGGTTTGATCATTCTTCTAATTCAGAATATAGGTGAGTCTTGATGCAATTCTTTTATTGAGATTGACTACTACTGTCATATCTGGGCAGGTTACGCTTCTATGTCGCGACAGAGTACAACATTGAATTTGAAATCTGCTGGAGTATGATTATTCACACAGAAAATATGTGTCTAGCCTCGCTCTACTGCATGGGTTCGTTCATGGAAGCTGTTCGACAACTCTAATCTCTAGTGTTCCGTGTAAAACATTCATAGCAACAAGTATTCTGGCTACAGCTACAGCAAAGAACGTACCTTTTCTCTCTCTATCGGTACCTCAACTGAAACGAAACTTCCATGAACAGAGTGTTTTAACTTGAACACTATATATGGAACAAAATACCACGAGTTTGCATCCCAACCGACTGCAGCAGGCTCCTCTTCAAATCTAATGTACACAAATACTTGGCGAGCCATGCTCTTAGAAAATAAAGTGTCCTCTTAAGTTATCTTCTGCCTATCACTACAACTGCTATCGTAACTGCAATCATCGCCTAACAAACAATCCTTTAAAGCCTTCACTTCAAATTTCCCCCGGCCTTGATAAGCAGTTACCTATAAACATAAGGTGTGATGTTAAGAATGTTTTTTTTTATAAATAGTACCATAATAATTTAGAAACTAATTCTTAACATTGGGAGGGAGCGTTATTAATTAGTCTGTTCCTAACCGTCTTCTGACTGTGCATACCAATCGTTGACTATTTACAATTTTGTGTGTAATGTACGATCCCCCATAAGTGTATTTTTCCGTGGGCGTGAATATATGCGGACATAACATGCGTGGGGAGGACAGTAATTCGAAAATTCAGAACGCAACAAATCGATAATTCAATATTCGTACATTTAAATCGAATCGAAATCGGTAATTGTATCGGAATCAGAAATTTAAAACAGAATCGGTAATTCAGTCTGAATCGAGACAAATTTTGTAAATCGCTCCACCACTAATTCAAACAAATTAGATCGATCGCGTTTTGCATTAAAAAACTTTCATCTATATGTATATGTGTATACATAAGTGTATACAAATATATATTTGTGTGTATAATTTTTAAATTGACCAACCGTGTTCAAGGTTCGATGAATGTTATCATTTAACAACAGAGCATATACAGGGTGGGCAAAAATAAGGGTCCTATTTTTAAAAATTCATAACTTTTTTATTTATTGATTTTTTTAAAATTTTTTTTTAGAATAAGTAAAGGACCCCTTCCGAAGCAAGCATGAGCCGTATTAGCCCTAAGGAACGTACCCTCATTTAGAAAACATTATTTTTGCTTAAAAAACTCAAACAGTGTAAAAAACAATACTTTAGTTTTTGTAAGTTTTAAGAAGTGTTTTTCGGCTAAAATTTGTTTTGTTTATTTCAAAAAATCTCGGAAGGGTCAGTTTACACACACATAAAGTTTGGTGAGTGTAACTTTTATTTTGTGGAAGGTATTCAAATTCAAGTTATTCAAATTTAAAGATAGGACCCTTATTTTGGCCCATCCTATATAAGTAAAAAAATAATACTCTTAATTCCATCGGCCAAATCTTTATTCATATTTCGTATCAAAATTCAAAACAATTCATTGCAACTTGACGATCGTCTCGCGCATGCATTAAAAAACAGGAATACACATTCAATTACCAAGATATTTAATCGTATAAAGAACAATATCGCATCATATACTATATGACCGACTTACTATGAAAAAAAACTTGCATCATTATAAGAATGGGGCTCTATATAATATGCATATCTAAGGTATATTTGTGTATTTTTGCTCGATGATGTTATCTTAAAGCAATGATTGGTATTCTGATTAACTTCATACATTAGCTGCATAGATCGTAGAAATTACATGTTTGTACGCGGTTGTTAATGTATACACGAAGAGATAGTTAAATTGAATTGTTTGAATGTTAGTAAAAAAAGTGAATGAAGACTTGGAGTCTGGAATTAAGCGTACTATTGTTTACTTATATATATATATATATATATATATATATATATAAATCAATGCATCCATATCATGATGTTATAAGAGCATATGATATATTATGTATCGATTCTCAGTATTTACTTCAGCAGTGCTCACTACGTGAGTACAGCTAGGTTATAAGTTATACAAAATATATATTCAATTAAGCTACACAGGGGCGTCCGTGATACATCCCCGTTGGGATTCGTCAGGCTAAATTCAGGTAATTTGGTGTTTTGATTGGTGTGATATGTCCCCGTGGTGTTTAGTCTACCTTGTTAATTAATCAGACACGTTGTTATTCTTTTTCATAGATTAATATTTTCATGAGCCAATGGATCAGCTTCTCTTAAACAATGGTTCGGTTGATCTTTACTTGACATATGTTTCTTTTCTTTATTTTCTGTATAGAGTGACGCACCCATTTTGCGAATGTGCCGAATCAACACGTGACATTTTTCTAACACATGCGTCCTTGAAATAGTTCTATTTCTATTTATTTTGTAATGTGTTGCTATTTGAGGTGTTCGTTTAGTTTTTTTATCCATTTATTCAATATTTTTAAATATAATTTATCTTAAATATGTATTTATATATGTATGTATATATATATATATATATATATACAGGGTGGGCAAAAATAAGCGTCCTATTTTTTTAAATTCATAACTTTTTTATTTATTGATTTTTTTTTTTTTTTTTAGAATAAGTAAAGGACCCCTTCCGAAGCAAGTATGAGCCGTATTAGCCCTAAGGAACGTACCCTCATTTGGAAAACATTATTTTTGCTTAAAAAACTCAAAACAGTGTAAAAAACAATACTTTAGTTTTTGTAAGTTTTAAGAAGTGTTTTTCGGCTAAAATTTGTTTTGTTTATTTCAAAAAATCTCGGAAGGTTCAGTCTACACACACATAAAGTTTGGTGAGTTTAACATTTATTTTGTGGAAGTTATTAAAATTCAAGTTATTCAAATTTAAAGATAGGACCCTTATTTTGGCCCACCCTGTATATATATATATATATATATATATATATATATATATATATGCGTATACACACACACACACACACACACACACATATATATATATATATATATATATATATATATATATATATATATATATATATATGAAGATAAATGAAAGAAGAGAGATAAATATGTACGAATTACAAATCTATTTCAACTTCGATTGTTCAATGCAGCCCTGAAAAAACACTTTCATTCTCGGCACACGGAAGTATTTTAAAATTACCCTAATTCTCAAAATTACATCCGAATAAGTGCGTTCCATTTACGATTGAACTAAACATCTTCCTATTGGATTTACTTCATTTTTGAACATTTTCAACGCTACCTTCACGAAACCCTTTTTGCCATCTTTAAATCTCCTTTCACCGGCCACTTTACCTACGGACATTCACCAACTGGACATACTCCATATTTATACACGCACACTATTACTCTTCATTACTTTATATTTTTCAAATTTTGAATTTTCCATTGCCAACTTATCTATCTGTGTAATTCCTCTGATGATAAGAGTTGTCATTCGTACATATTTATCACTCTTTCATTTATCTTTATAATTGCTCTATCTTGTATATTGAGCTTAAACTATTTCACTACTGGTTATATCCTCTAAACATATACTTTTAGTTTCATATTATATATATATATATATATATATATATATTATATATATATACATATACATATATATATATATATACATATATATATATATATAAATATATATATATATTTATATATATATATATAGTGAATGCTTTTATTCGAACATCTACAAGGTCGGCTACACTGGCATGTCGATGTTATCGATCTACAGCTATCGAGAGATTAGGTCTGATCATGCAGAAAGTTTTTTCCTTGATTCGACCCGGTCGGTGAAGTCCAGGAAGTGACATGCCAGTGTAGCAGACCTTGTACATGTTCGAATTAAAGCATTCACAATACAACTCTATATCTTTATTGAGCACTCTTTTTTGTAAGCCCGGTTTATTCTCTTTGGATTTCTATACTGTGGATTTTTTACTCTACCTGGACAACTATATATATATATATATATATATATATATATATATATATATATATATATATATATGCATATATATATACATATATATATATATATATATATATATATATATGAACAGTTCGAATGCAAAACGCGATAAATCCAATCCGTTTGAATTGTAACATTAAACCATAAAAAAGTTAACTATATTAAATCTAAACTTCGACTAAAAGCTGATTTAGATGGAAAGTAAAAATAAATTATCCTGGTAGCATATTTTGAAAAACAGGATTCCATAGTGTGGTTGGGCGTTGAAATGCAACACGTTTTATGGTAATAGTTTCGTAATTTTGTAAAATGGCGTTTATCCCGTTTTGCATTCGAACTCCTCGATATCTCTATATATATATATATATATATATATATATATATATATATATATATATATATATATATATATATATATATATATATATTCGGGATATTGTGTATCATTGGCCTAAAGAGAAACAAAGTGTATTGAATATTTCCGCACCTATATATTTGTTTAAGCCAGAACGATTACTGTAAATAGAAAACAAACGAGAATTTATATGATAGAGACATGAACAAGTTATACTTAATTTTTACGTTCTATATATATATATATATATATATATATATATATATATATATAGAGAGAGAGAGAGAGAGAGAGAGAGAGAGAGAGAGAGAGAGAGAGAGAGAACAAGGGAGGTTGAGACTGAAAGAGGGAAACAAGAAAAAGGAACAGAGTAATCGTTGAATCAAATCTATTGATTATGTGTTCTCCCTGGTATGAATGTATGAAAAAAATGTCGATTTAGCAAAAAACATTTCCATTATCTAAAAGATTTAAGAAAATCATGCAGACATTATAAATGAGTAAAACGAATTAAGAAGAGAAAACAAATTTAAAACAAAAAAACAAGAAGTTTTTCAACTTGATTTATTTCAATATGGCGTTCCACTAACAAGCAATCTGTCTAGGTTTTAAGTGGCTTACTTTCGTTTGAAAGCCAATAAAATATATATCCGCATCCGAAATGAGATGTAATTAAAATATTTTAAAGCTGAAAGATATATTGAAAATATTTATGTATATCTTTTATATATATATATATATATATATATATATATATATATATATACAGGGTGGCTCAAAAGTAGGTTTACAGTTATCATTTCATATTTGAAGTTTTTTTAACTAGGTTATTCGAAAAACTTTAAATATCTTAAATATTTATTTTAAATTCTACACCAGAATAGCGGGAAATTCATTATACCTGTTAACATAAAAGCAAATAATTTAATCTCCCAGATGCTCAAAATGTTCTACTTCAACATTGCAACATTCTTTAAATCTCTCCAGGACACTCTGACACACAGTGCGACACAAATTCCGATCTTCATCAATTTCTGTGAATGCGACATGAATGTAATCTTTTACATAATTTATTGTTTTTGGTTTCTTCTCATAAACCTTGTTCTTAACAACACCCCAAAAAAAGAAATCCATTGGTGTCAGGTCAGGTGAACGTAGTGGCCAATCGATGCTGCCTCTTCTTCCGAACCAACACTGTGGAAAAACTTGGTTAAGGTAGTCTCTTACTTTAGACGCACAATGTGATGGTGCTCGATCCTGCTGATAGAAAAGTTCATCAAAGTCAGGTTTAGTTTGAGTTGTTGTACTACTACTTCACGAAGCATGTCCATGTAGTTCTCCCCAATTACAGTTCCATTTTAAAAAACGGGCCCAATAACACCTTCGCTTGATAATGCCCCCCCCCCAACTGTAATGCCAGGCTGGTTCGGTTCAGTTTCTATGGTGAAATGGGGATTTTCATCGGCCCAGTACACACAGTTATGCCTGTTCACATGACCAGATAGTTTAAAGCAAGCCTCATCTGATCAAATAATCTTATCCAAAGAGTCAGGTTGTTATCCAGTAAATTGATTACGCATCATTTCGATCTGCGTCGTCCTCTAAATTACAGAAATAAAATAAATTACAATCAGCAAGGAAATAGCTGTTTATGTAGGTTAGATCTATACTCTGAGGAGTATTTTATATTGCTTGTAATTAGCAAGTAACTTCAACCATATAAAAAATAGTTTGATAACTGTAAACCTAATTTTGGGCCACCCTGTATATATATATATATATTATTCAAAGCTCTCGTCAGATGTAGCACTTTAAGTAAGTTGACAACAGGCCGTCATTTACAGCGTAATGCAACACTCGAGGCACCGCATATTGAATGCTCTCAACGGCCTGTTATTGACCGCCAAATTTGATATTAAGACGTTAATTTGTTCGCCATTAACCCTGAAATAAAAAAAAATATCATCAAGTAAAAAGTTGGCTTTACAGAAATAAAATAAATTACAATCAGCAAGGAAATAGCTGTTTATGTAGGTTAGATCTATACTCTGTGGAGTATTTTATATTGCTTGTAATTAGCAAGTAACTTCAACCATATAAAAAAATAGTTTAATAACTGTAAACCTAATTTAGGGCCACCCTGTATATATATATATATATATATATATATATATATATATATATATATATATATATATATATATGTATTTGTTTAAAAAATAAATGTACCCAACTGAGACCGTTTTGGATACCACGGTTTTGGACGAAAGATACCTCTGGCAAGAGAACCAACAAAACGGAGATCATTAGTTTAAAAAATTCTTAGAAAAAAGACACAGAAGCTGTGGATTGATATATTATGTGGTTCTCTCTACTTATTTGTCAAAATAATTACAAAAATAGATACACATTTTGGCATTATTGTAGATTAACACTTTTTATACCCTCCCTACCAAAAATCAGATTGCATGTTTTTAGGAAATTACGTGTAAAATTTAGAATAAGTTGGCGGAAATAATAAAAATACCAACAAACAAAAAACAGTTTATTTCAAATTTTGAGTGGAGGATCAGTTTCGCATATAAGCTTGATGTTGAATGATCCCGAAATTCTGAGAAAATTCTAACGTTTTAAAACAGTCAATATTTTGTTGGTTACAATATTCAGTTAAATCTCAATTTGCAATTAGCCCTGTAATTGAATTCTCTTAGCAAAAAAATTGAAACTATATAGACAGTTAATGCAGCTTTAAAAGCATTAGTTTTTTTAATGTTATGCATTTACTTTATGTAATTGTGTTTATTTTATTAATACATATATTCGTTTTAAGATAGCCCATTAAATAGCTTAATTTATAGCGTAATCAAACATATTACAATGTTGTTGTTCAAATGGTTATTTACAAAATTCGAAACTAAATCGAAGAATCTCCATTTCCCCCTTCTCCTTGAAAAATGAAACCAAACCGTAAAACATTTAATTAGTTTACATTTTTATTGAAAACTAAATAAAACACACCTTATTTGTAGACTGTGGTGTAAATGAATAAATTGGAAATATTAGTCTATTTATTCGTTGTATACTTATATAAAACCACCTTAGGCTTATTAAATTCAATGATACAACACTGGCAACGGAGAGATGTGATACAGGACTTAAGGTCGGGATGGTAGACCAGCGCCCAACAGGTACCGCATGACAGGTAGCACACTCTAGCATTCCAAAAATGTCTAAGAAGACTCGTCAACATTCGCCGGTAGGGGCCCCGCATGGTGTTGGCCATAATCAAACCACTTCTAAAATATGAAGCTTGTGAGGGTGGAACTCGTAAACTACCTAAAATAAATACTTCAGCTCGTCAGAGCAGAGACGAAGAAACCATAACGGCCAATCCTAGGGCCGATATCAATATATATGCATAAGAATTCAATAATAAAACATATTTAAAAATACGGGTACTTATATCGATCTTGACTCAGTTTTCGCGAGTTTCTTGTCGGAAGCGTTCGGCTTTCCTACGCAAACGCCCGAGAGATGACGAGCCAATTTGTACCAGACGACAATGTTGATACGGTGCAGCGTCCTATGATGTTAAGTTATATTTTCACGAAATTTTCTAAAAGAAGCAACAAAAAAAAAAAACAAGCAAAACATAGCGAAGTTACTGTTATCAAATAAATATTTTTTGGTTATGTTGATACGTTGCTGCGTCCTATCATTTTTAGTTATATTTGCAAGAATTTTTTTAAAACCATACAAATAAAACAAGCAAAACAGAGCGACATTACTGTTATCAAATAAATATTTTTAACCCTGACCCTTAACCCTAAACTCTAACCTTAACCCTAACCCCTAATCCTAACCCTAACCCTAACCGTAACCCTAACCCTAACCCTAACCCTAACCCTAACCCTAACCGTAAACCCTAACCCTAACCCTTAACCCTAACCATACTCTAACCCTAAACCCTAACCTTAACCCTAACCCTAACCCTAATCCTGAACCCTAACCCTAACAACAAAAAAGCAAAACATTAAAATCATAGGGCGCAGCATCGTATCAGAATTGTCCTCTGGTACAAATCGGCTCGTCATCTTTCGGACGTTTGCGTAGGATAGCCGAACGCTACCGACAATAAATTCACGGAAACTGGGTCAAGATCTATATAAGTACCAACATACGTTATATAGACTGATTGCAACACTCACAAAACACAGTCATATATATATTTATATTTATTTTATGAACAGTTTATAATAAATTAATGTTATGCACAATTTATTTGTAATTTAGTTCTCCAAATTCGTATTCTCAGTAGTGATACAAAGTAAGGCGATGAAATGAAACATTTTAACATTTCAAATGATAACTTATTTTATTTATTTTAAATTCTTATGACAACATCCGGTTAACTTTACGCACGAGTCTATTTGTACATATCAACAAATTAGATTACGTTGGGATAAATTATTAAAAAAAACAAAACTGTGCGTTAAACGTTTATAATACTATTTAAACAACTTAATTTGTAATGTGTGGTTGTTGCTGCCGGTGGTAGAAGTGGCGCTGCTGCTAGGACTGCTGATGATGATTAATAGTTCATATTTAAATAAAATTATTTCACTTTTTAAATTTATTTTTCTATCTTTAATACTAAAGGGGTGACACATTAAAACAGCCATTTTAAATTATTTTGTAATACATAATTGTCTATGTAACTAATCCGCGTTCTGCATGTTCGTTTATTCATTTCATTATCAAACCAGTTTGTAATGGAAATACATTTGCTTGTTATGCTTATGCATGAAAACATCACACGACATTAAATATCGAAATAAAAAAAACATATAAAGTAACCTTCTGCTGTTTTTTTACTAATTAATAAAATGTTATCATGCACATACTAATATTCTAAAAATTGTAACGTGTTAAATAACCCCATGGCAATCATCTTTCTGTTGTTTTTCTCCGAATTGAAAAATATTTAAAAGAAACTGTGTGTCTTTGTTTTTATCTAAAGAACCTATAACTTGATTTATTGTTGCCCGTAGGGCGAGTACTTTTTGCTAGTATATAAATATAATTAATGGTGTGATATAGTTTACAATTTCTATGTATATAACACTATCCTAAACTAATTCAAAAATCATTATGAATTTTGGAATATATATTCTAAACATATCGGTGATAAGCATAGTCATCTTATATTTCTGTAAACTTTAACTTTAGAAGGGTGCATGTATATAACACAAGGTAAGTGTATTTGTATATATATATATATATATATATATATATATATATATATATATATATATATATATATGTATATACATATATACATATATATATATATGGATATACATATATATAAACATATGTATACGTGTATGTATATATATACGTATTTATATATGTATACGTATATATATATATGTATGTATATATATATATATATGTATATATATATGTATATATATATATATGTATATATATATTTATATATATATATATATATGTATATATATGTGTGTATACATATATATATATATATATATATGTATATATATATATGTATACGTATATATATACATATATATATATATATATATATATATATATATATATATATATATATATATATATATATATGTGTGTGTATTTTACAGTAGAGTAAACCAGATGCATTGTGAGGCGGTGGGATAGTGTACTGGTGGTAGAATAAATATAACTACAAGCTTTATTTTAATTATTGGAGTTACACGCTCCCAAATGTTATGAATACATTATATCTTTCTAACACTAATGGGTTGGGGGAAGTTTTGTTTTACTACTAGATTTTTAGTCTCATATTCTTTATCATAACTAATGACTCTTATTGAATTGTTTCTCTTCCATTTGAGATATGTATCAGTCAACTGAGTTGATATAAGCAGTTGAAAACATCCAAAATGTCTCAGATGAACTTTAAATTACAATTATTATATATAATTATTGATTAGTTTGAAGAAAGAGACCGCGAAAACCACAACATAAATGAAGAATAAAAATGCTCTTTGGATAGGAAAATGTACCACGTCACAACTCGAACGAAACGATAGCAAAACTAGTTCAATGTTACCCCGAATTTCTTCTGCATACAGACTGTACTCTGGATCTAGAACGACTGATTGTTCGCAAATTTCAAAACAATGTTCAAATGTAAGATATTTGACTCTAATAAATAAATAAAATCTAAAAAGACGTATTTTGAGGTAAAAAAAAATGTAAATATAAAAATCTTGGAGTTTTATAACACAGTGAAAATCTATGTATCACGCAAGATGGATACTATGTTAATGAATACAGGCAACTTTTGCTTACCGAGAATTATTGTGTGGATATATACATATATATATATATACATATATATATATATATATATATATATATATATATATATACATATATATATATATATAGACATATATATATATATATTATATATATATATATATATATATATATATATATATATATATACGGAATTCAACAGTTAACATTGCACGATTGTTGATTTTCAAAATATTGAACTTTTATTTTTCAGCATAGTTCACCCCAAACAAGGCAGGACGCCACTGTAGACGTAAGGGGCTACTGAGAAAAAAGAAGAGGGGAGAAGGTAGGAGGCAGTAAGCCAAGATTAGCATCTGCGCAGCGATATGTCTGTTTACATTCTAATCCGTGCTTCAAAGATGTTAATTTCCTTACTTAAAAAAAACGCCACTCTGCGTATAACATCGCCAGGAATATACTTATCTTAACGTCTAAAGTATTTGACGTCTCTTACTGCTCGTGTCGTGATTCGACCCCTCGGGGTTAATGCCATCAAAATGAGGAGGAAGAAAAGAAGAAAACACTATAAGACAGGCGCGCCTGACAAAGTTTTTTTACAACGAAAGCTTGCAAAAACAATTAAATACATGAATATTTCATTTAAAATTGCACGATTGTTGATTTTCAAAATATATATATATATATATATATATATATATTTCTGTATTTAAGCGGGTATGTGTTTGTTGATGATTGAAGTTCAATCAACATGTTTTATTTCTTCTAGTTTGCGTCAACCACCCGACAGAATGTTGTACAACACGTGAAGGCCAGTTATCCAGGCGAACATTCATTCTCGCCGGAAACAAAAGGTCAAAATTCCTCAGGGCGTGGTCTCTAGTAATTGTTCTTCTTTATCGAACTGGACTGCCGATAAGTAAAGGTTGCATTGAATACGGCGTGTGATTTCAAATAATTCCAAGCGTTGCTATAAGAGGAGAAACCAACGAAGCGGTAAACACGTCGAATCAAAATGCAGTCAGCTTTGTTCTTGGAAATGATTTGAGGCGGATAAACCAGGATTCTTTCTGAAACGTGACTTTCTTGTCTTACTCACACACCAATTGTCCGTTCACATTCGTTATATATATATATATATATATATATATATATATATATATATATATATATATTACAGACGATCAAAAAAGCATACACACCGTCGGTTTCAAATCCAAACAATGGAAACCTATAATTAGTGTTCTTTAGCGGCATCTCTTCTTAAAGAATTAGTGGTTCGCTTCAGTTCACTCTATCTTACTTTAGACACGTACACTCACCCCCTTACACACACACACACACACACATATATATATATATATATATATATATATATATATATATATATATATATATAGTGAATGCTTTTATTCCAACATGTACAAGTGCTGCTACACTGGCATGTCGATGTTATCGATCTACAGCTCTCAAGAGCTGAGGTCTCATCAGGCAGAAAATTATTTTTTGATTCAACCTGGTTGCTGAATTCTAGGGAGAATGAACTCAAGCAAAAAAGAAGAGGAGAAAGAAATAAAAAATCATGTGACCGATTTTAAAGTATGATTGCCGTTAGAAATTATTATTTTCTTATTTTTATCTTTTATATATTTTATATATCCAACGCTGAGCTGGGGTAGAAAGGGGGGGCGAGGAAAAGAAAAAGAAAAGAGAAGGGGAAAAAGATACAATTACTGTTAGAAAAGTTTAATTTACAGCTATTTATATTTTTATTTTTTATTTTTATCCAACGCTTAGTTAGGGTGGGGGGGGGGTGGAAGAAAAAGAAAGAGAAATGGGTGCAGGGGTGTTAGGGGTGGATGTCTATAGCCATTTAGGATTTGTTGCGGGAATGGTTTTGAGTTAAATTCATATTTATTTTTATTCAGCGCTGGGCTGGTTAAAGAGGGGGTCGGGGGGAGATGAAACAAGAGCGAAAGAGAAGATAAAGAATGAGGGAGGTTTCAAATTTGTTGTGTCTGCTTCCTGTCAATGCAGACATATAACAGTTACATGACACCCAGCTTACGGGGATATTTTAGTTTAACTCATTGATGGATTTATGGCCTTAATGTTAATAAATTATGTTGTTATATTTTGATCAATTTGATCGATAACATCGACATGCCAGTGTAGCAGACCTTGTACATGTTGGAATAAAAGCATTCACAATACAGCTCTATATTTTTTATTGAGCACTCTTTTATAAACCCGGTTTGATTCCCTTTGGATTTCTACCCTGTGAATGTTTACCCTACCTGGATTACTATATATATATATATATATATATATATATATATATATATATATAAAGAGAGAGAGAGAGAGAGAGGGAGCGAGAGCGAGAGAGAGAGAGTGTGTGTGTTTGAATTACCTACTAAACACCACGCCAGAGTTCTCTCTGTAAAAATGTTTGTCAGCGCCATCTGACATGAGGATGCTTCAGTCTACAAGTAAACCCTGACAATTTTTCTGTTATGTTTTATCATGTAAAAGCAGTCAAATGGATACTCCACCAGACTAGATGGATTCTCGTCTTTAAATTCGGAAAGACCAAGAGATCACAAGAAAGATATATCATAACATATTTAGCTGGTAAATTAGGAAGACAGAAAAATGTTCTTTAATTATTTACTTACTCAATGTTTGAGTGGTAAAGGAGAACTTTAATTGAATATTCGAATGTATTTTCATCCGTCTTATCACGTGTTAGCCGAGGAAGTGGCTACTTGATGTGTAGGAACATCGACTGAAGTAAAATGAAACAAAAATATATATATGTACATGCATATATATATATATATATATATATATGTCCATTTATTTATCTGTTTGTTTATTTAGATGTGTTTGAGTTTGTTTATATATGTGTGATTCTTGATATATAGATAAGATATTTATACTTGAGTGAGTCTGTTAAACTGGCAAGCGAGAGCAATAAAATGAGGACACGAAAAGGCAATGGACACGCCATAAAGAGTAATAAAAAAAGGGAGGGGACAACCACTGGTAAAAAAGGTCAACTACTGAAATAGGTAATTCGATACTAATTCATAAGAAATAGAATATGCTAGATACCAAAAAAGAGTTATTTAGAATCAAATATTCGTCAAATCATCCATTCCTGAAAGATTCTTGGTCTGATGAGGTTGACTTTCTTGGAAAAGTGCAACCGAAACATGTATGCACATATGTAACCAATAATGTTTGTATAAATAAACATTTATACTTATAAACAGCTCTACTTGGTATTGAGCTCTTTTTATAAACACTTGAGTTTCTACGGAGTACCCTTTACAGACACTAATACAATACATGTACGATATATATATATATATATATATATATATATATATAGAGAGAGAGAGAGAGAGAGAGAGAGAAAGAGAGAGGGAAGATTCGTTGATGTACTTGTAAGTTTTAGTGTTTACCTTGTAAGCTCACCCAAAAGAGAGCTGTATAGTATTATAATGAGTGTGTGTTTTAAGTTGGTAGGTTGTAACGACATATGTGACACTCTTGGCGATAATCACGCGGCCTAAACACGATCTAAGTTGCATTCAAATTATTGATTTACGTAAGCAATGCACAACCATTATCTCAACTTCAATAATGTTATCGATTATCGTATAATTACTAATGGCGGAAAACATTTTGTAATGACACATGAAAACAGTTTAGATATTCACGTACCATATACATGTACATATGTTATATTATCGTTATATATATATACACATATATATATATATATATATATATATATATATATATATATATGTATATATATATAATTTTGTAGATTATAAAATCAATGACTAATTTACAATATACCGAATTATTATAAGAAAGCTGTGTTTAATATAACGTATTAACCATTGAGAGTATCTCTCTATGCAGTAACTATTTGAAATATTCTAGAACATGTATAAGTAAATATACTTTTTTAAAAATAATTCTGTGCACAAGATTTATAGGAGACAATTACAATGCAAATGTCTAATTTAGACATGCAAATGACTAATTTAGACATGCAAATGTCTAATTTAGACATGCAAAGATGAAATGAGTTCTTCAGTTGGCTTACATAAATTAATATAATATGTTAATACATTATTATCCATAATTATATGAACATATCATGTGTAATCAGTTTGGTGTAATGTGGGATTTGTATAACATAATATTTCAGGAAAAATTACCCTCCTCGGATATGGGTTAAACTGAAAATAAGACAATAGATATTTGTGCAGAAAAAAATGATTTAAAATTTTAGAAAATTAAATGTTGGTTTCATTTTTTTTCATTATTAGTCCCATGATTATCATATGTTTTTTTAATTAGTTTTCTATTATGTATGTTTTATTATTTTAAAATATTTATTATATTTATTTATTTGCGAGGCTTTACGTTCAATGTTTTATTTGACTTAATTAATTACATTATATTAAATAGACGATATTTAAAAGACGATATATATTTTTTCCTGTACAATAAACATGTATTTACCTAAAAGCATTCATGCTGCAAGCTTTATGTTTTAAAATCGATTTCCAAGCAATATATTTTATATCAATAATGTTTTGTTTTTTTCTTTGGGGGTGTAGAAAGCCATCGTAAATGTCGGTTTAAATGTTTACTGGACAATTTGGAAGTCTCTAATGTTACACGTGTTATAACTTCATATAGTGCAAACTTTATATTGGAAAGTGAGGTAACTCAGTTCAGTCAACGGCATATTTTAAATGCCGGTTTAAAATGTTTTGTCAGCGTTTCATATTTATTGTAATTGTTATCATTATTTTATTCTAATTATAACTATTTTAGAATTTTAAAGAAGTAATTTTATTTATTTATCTGCCTGTTCTTACGTTCAATATTTTATTTAAATGAATTAATAAAATCAGTTTTAGTTTCTTTTTGAGTGCGGATTTATTGAGATAGAAAGGCCAGTTCGGTCAGTTAAATTTGTTTACAGTTAGGGATTGTTTGTGTTGTTATTACTCTTAAATTTATGATTTATTTCGTTACTTAAAAAAATGTAATTTAACATTTAACATTCTTACGTTCAATATATTATTTAAATGAATTAATAAAATCAGTTTTAGTTTCGTTTTGAGTGCGGATTAATGGAGATAGAAAGACCAGTTCGGTCAGTTAAATTTGTTTATAGTTAGGGATTGTTTGTGTTGTTATTACTCTTAAATTTATGATTTATCTCGTTATTTAAAAAAAATGTAATTTAACATTTAACATTCTTACGTTCAATATTTTATTAAAATAATTTAATAAAATCAGTTTTAGTTACTTTTTGAGTGCGGATTTTTTTTTTGAGTTTTGGCCTTTTGGCTAAGATCAAAGTGTAGTATCTGTTCCGATGGATACTGCACCCCATACTGGTGTTGTATTGGCCTTCGGGTCTTGATTTACGCCGGTCAATTTTTCTGTCCTGTGCAGTTCTGGGAGGTCCACCTTCCCAGGCTTTGCCTCCCTTCTTTGGGGTGGAGTACGTTTCTTGCTTACTGTATGAGGCGCCCCTACCGGGAAATTCCGACGGGGCTGCCCAGGCAATTTTTAAACCCCACTTTCCCGACCCGACCTTGGGTCACATCTTACTTGTGGGAGTAAGATAAAAACTGGCCCTCTGCCTAACTCCTGGAGAGGAGTAAATATGATTTATTTCGTTATTTAAAAAAAAATGTCATTTAACATTTAATGTATTTTTATCAGACTAAAGTTAATATTTGAATAATAGGTATGTTATAATGAATTTAATATTTATATTTTTTTAATCTTAATGATGCTTTTCCTTTCATTCCTTGTGTTTACTTTATTTTAATTATTTAATTTCATCTAGTAATTTTCTTCTTTTATATGTTTGTTCATTTTGATATATTTACAGATTACTATTATTATTTTTAGACTATCATTTGTATTTTATAAATTTATGTCGTATTTTTTTGTTTCTGGATGTTATTTAAGTTCTGTTTTTAATATATTTATTTACTTGTTTTATTTTTATATAATTATTCGCATGCTAAATGGTATGTGTAAATTGATGAAAAAATATTGTTTATTTGAATATTTCATTTTATTTATTTCATTCTTATTTTTTATTTCATCTTTTTTAGATTACTTTTTTATAACAAATATTATTTGTATTATTTCTATTTTACTTCAATACATTGCCATAACTAATATTTCAATGTACCTATTTATTGTTTCTTTTATATATATATATTGTATACTTTTATGCCGTTAATTTATTTGTTTTATTGAATAATTAGTGTACTATTTTAACATAATTACTGTCTACCGTTTGCATTTTTACTATATAATTATTCTCATATAATATCGGAGCTGTGTGGCTTGATGACTATGTATGTATTTATTTACTTACTTTCTTTTTCTTTTTTTCTGATGTATACATATATTCAATTAGATGTGTGTAACGTTGTGGGTCAAACAAACACTTATGAGCCTAGTTAAGTTTGTTATTTATTACAGGGTGCAATTGTTTGCACTATGTATAAGTATGGATTCTTTTTACCGGAAATTGTCAATGTGGCTAGTATATTTACTTTGATTGATTTGTTGATGTTGTTGCGTGTGTAGATGTGTTTATAGAATAAAGAGGTACATGTTTGTAGGCGTTCTTTTATTCTAGCGTGTAAGCGTGTCATTGTGCTAACGATGTAGTATTTGTTTTATGTGTGACAGTATACGATATACAATGTATGTTCAGTGGCATATGTTTGTGTTGTTCATAAAGTAATTCGATAGGTAGCATAGTGTATTTGTTGTTAATTGAAACCACGCTTATTGACCTGGGTTCGCATGTTTTATATAGACACCCTCTTAATCTATATCATACAGGGAAGCTTATAAAATGAGTATTGCGTTCAAGTATCGCGTGAGAAATATGGTAATTACAGAAGTATAATTGTGCGCGGTGGTGACCAATCCCGAGAAGTGTGGTCCTATAGGTAATCCTGTGTCTGTGTGCATGTATTTTGCTGATATGTAAATCATGTATCGTCTATTATTTTGCTAATGCGTTTATGTACGTCGGTAGCTGTAATATGAAAACAATAATGGTCACTGAAGAAGTTGCGGCCAGTGATCACATCTACAGCTGTGCATGCGAGTACTGAAACAGTGATCGCGACAACATAAAGTCTTGAGACATGTGTGCGTTAATTCCAGAGATAAATCCTCAGGTTTATTCCATGAATGTACATTGTACGCACATTCTCAGATAGATATGTGTTTACCTATTCTCGTTTACAACCAATAAGAATCCTTAGTTGTGCAGCTACATACCTATTTATTTAATGCATCTAATGAAGGTACGTCTATTTGTTTGAAGTATGTATTAGCGCGTTTCATAACAAGTATTTTCAAATGACCAACGGCCAGTCTTGATATATTGAAGTTAATTATTGCTGTTATTTAAAAAAAAAAAGTTTTTAATACATGAGAAGTAATAATCATATTGTTAGCACTGTAATATTTCTGATCTGTTTCATTTAAAATAGTTGGGTCAGGAGTATTTACAACTTCACAAATCCTTCTTTGAATGAATAAACATGGCAGGAAACAACCGCTTCTGATAAGGTTAAGGAGAGCGGGCAGTTTAAGAGTAACTCTAAAATTTCTCTAAAACATGCAAATGCTAAGATCTCTAGGTGTTTTACCTGTGATCAAAGTCTTATATCTCTTCTCTTTGATAAAGTTTATTCGTTCGTACTTTGACATCATAGTGGTTGGTGTTAGTGTTGGTTATCATACCACCTAGTGGTTTGGTGGTGTTTGATATAATACCACAGGGTCTAATTGGTTGATAGAGTGTCTCCGTTCGTATCTTGACATCCTAGACAAGCTTGTCGTTTTGAGTTTTCCCAAAATTATCTCTAGTTAATCTCCACACAATATTCTGCATTTAAACGTGGCGAGCGGTGCATAGTACCCAGTTGGCTACTGTTCCAACGTAATATAGTCTATGTTATTTGTTTATTGTTTGATCTACTTTTTTACTTACGTTTATTTTGTGATTCATCATTTCGTTTCTTATTCACGATGATACCATTATATACCATTTCAATGTAATTTTTATTTTATCACTTTTACATCATCTAATTAGCAACATTGTATACAGTTATGTTTATTTCCAATGTTCCCGCCATTCTAGATATAACTTTATATTTGGTATCTTCTCTGCCATTTTTCTCCTTCAAAATTTTAACCATCGCTGTTTTTTTTCTTTAGCAACAATCGATGCTCACTCCTTAATCTTACTGTGAAGGACTTTACGCTTTCCGCCATATTTTTATATTATTCTATATAGGCTCAACCCTAACTACTTGGGAAACCAAAAAAAACAACAACACCAATAATAATAATAATAATAATAATAATAATAATAATAATAATAATAATAATAATAATAATAATAATAATAATAATAATAATAATAATAATAATAATAATAATAATAATAATAATAATAATAATAATAATAATAATAATAATAATAATAATAATAATAATAATAATAATAATAATAATAATAATAATAATAATAATAATAATAATAATAATAATAATAATAATAATAATAATAATAATAATAATAATAATAATAATAATAATAATAATAATAATAATAATAATAATAATAATAATAATAATAATAATAATAATAATAATAATAATAATAATAATAATAATAATAATAATAATAATAATAATAATAATAATAATAATAATAATAATAATAATAATAATAATAATAATAATAATAATAATAATAATAATAATAATAATAATAATAATAATAATAATAATAATAATAATAATAATAATAATAATAATAATAATAATAATAATAATAATAATAATAATAATAATAATAATAATAATAATAATAATAATAATAATAATAATAATAATAATAATAATAATAATAATAATAATAATAATAATAATAATAATAATAATAATAATAATAATAATAATAATAATAATAATAATAATAATAATAATAATAATAATAATAATAATAATAATAATAATAATAATAATAATAATAATAATAATAATAATAATAATAATAATAATAATAATAATAATAATAATAATAATAATAATAATAATAATAATAATAATAATAATAATAATAATAATAATAATAATAATAATAATAATAATAATAATAATAATAATAATAATAATAATAATAATAATAATAATAATAATAATAATAATAATAATAATAATAATAATAATAATAATAATAATAATAATAATAATAATAATAATAATAATAATAATAATAATAATAATAATAATAATAATAATAATAATAATAATAATAATAATAATAATAATAATAATAATAATAATAATAATAATAATAATAATAATAATAATAATAATAATAATAATAATAATAATAATAATAATAATAATAATAATAATAATAATAATAATAATAATAATAATAATAATAATAATAATAATAATAATAATAATAATAATAATAATAATAATAATAATAATAATAATAATAATAATAATAATAATAATAATAATAATAATAATAATAATAATAATAATAATAATAATAATAATAATAATAATAATAATAATAATAATAATAATAATAATAATAATAATAATAATAATAATAATAATAATAATAATAATAATAATAATAATAATAATAATAATAATAATAATAATAATAATAATAATAATAATAATAATAATAATAATAATAATAATAATAATAATAATAATAATAATAATAATAATAATAATAATAATAATAATAATAATAATAATAATAATAATAATAATAATAATAATAATAATAATAATAATAATAATAATAATAATAATAATAATAATAATAATAATAATAATAATAATAATAATAATAATAATAATAATAATAATAATAATAATAATAATAATAATAATAATAATAATAATAATAATAATAATAATAATAATAATAATAATAATAATAATAATAATAATAATAATAATAATAATAATAATAATAATAATAATAATAATAATAATAATAATAATAATAATAATAATAATAATAATAATAATAATAATAATAATAATAATAATAATAATAATAATAATAATAATAATAATAATAATAATAATAATAATAATAATAATAATAATAATAATAATAATAATAATAATAATAATAATAATAATAATAATAATAATAATAATAATAATAATAATAATAATAATAATAATAATAATAATAATAATAATAATAATAATAATAATAATAATAATAATAATAATAATAATAATAATAATAATAATAATAATAATAATAATAATAATAATAATAATAATAATAATAATAATAATAATAATAATAATAATAATAATAATAATAATAATAATAATAATAATAATAATAATAATAATAATAATAATAATAATAATAATAATAATAATAATAATAATAATAATAATAATAATAATAATAATAATAATAATAATAATAATAATAATAATAATAATAATAATAATAATAATAATAATAATAATAATAATAATAATAATAATAATAATAATAATAATAATAATAATAATAATAATAATAATAATAATAATAATAATAATAATAATAATAATAATAATAATAATAATAATAATAATAATAATAATAATAATAATAATAATAATAATAATAATAATAATAATAATAATAATAATAATAATAATAATAATAATAATAATAATAATAATAATAATAATAATAATAATAATAATAATAATAATAATAATAATAATAATAATAATAATAATAATAATAATAATAATAATAATAATAATAATAATAATAATAATAATAATAATAATAATAATAATAATAATAATAATAATAATAATAATAATAATAATAATAATAATAATAATAATAATAATAATAATAATAATAATAATAATAATAATAATAATAATAATAATAATAATAATAATAATAATAATAATAATAATAATAATAATAATAATAATAATAATAATAATAATAATAATAATAATAATAATAATAATAATAATAATAATAATAATAATAATAATAATAATAATAATAATAATAATAATAATAATAATAATAATAATAATAATAATAATAATAATAATAATAATAATAATAATAATAATAATAATAATAATAATAATAATAATAATAATAATAATAATAATAATAATAATAATAATAATAATAATAATAATAATAATAATAATAATAATAATAATAATAATAATAATAATAATAATAATAATAATAATAATAATAATAATAATAATAATAATAATAATAATAATAATAATAATAATAATAATAATAATAATAATAATAATAATAATAATAATAATAATAATAATAATAATAATAATAATAATAATAATAATAATAATAATAATAATAATAATAATAATAATAATAATAATAATAATAATAATAATAATAATAATAATAATAATAATAATAATAATAATAATAATAATAATAATAATAATAATAATAATAATAATAATAATAATAATAATAATAATAATAATAATAATAATAATAATAATAATAATAATAATAATAATAATAATAATAATAATAATAATAATAATAATAATAATAATAATAATAATAATAATAATAATAATAATAATAATAATAATAATAATAATAATAATAATAATAATAATAATAATAATAATAATAATAATAATAATAATAATAATAATAATAATAATAATAATAATAATAATAATAATAATAATAATAATAATAATAATAATAATAATAATAATAATAATAATAATAATAATAATAATAATAATAATAATAATAATAATAATAATAATAATAATAATAATAATAATAATAATAATAATAATAATAATAATAATAATAATAATAATAATAATAATAATAATAATAATAATAATAATAATAATAATAATAATAATAATAATAATAATAATAATAATAATAATAAAGCAGGCATAAATAATTGCCTGCTCTCGGCGCTTTTCTTCCTGTCACGTTGTTTACACTGAAGGAAACAGAGAACGTTAATATTTCTGGATATTGCTATTTAATGACGATCGAAAACCAACATGGCGGTTCGGTACAATCCAAACACTACCGGAGGGAATGAACGAAAAATATATCGTCTACTCTCTCTTGAACACTATCGGCAACTTTCCAGAAAGAAAAAGACAAACTGCGAATGGTCCGAAAATGATATTAACTTTGACGCATATATTGCATCCCCAGTGGAGAGGAACGCATCTTATATTGACATTCCTGTCTGGCAGTAAATATAATATTTGCTCGCCCATGTGAATAGCAATATATACCTGGCCAAAAAACACATTAATATTTTCTGTATTTTTCGATATCAGTTTTGTGAGAAGTGACATCTTTGAATAGAAAAAAGTTATCTTCAGTTTCAATGGCGATCAAATCAGCGTTGGAAGTCTGCCTGCATAAAAAAAATCAATATTTCAATTATGTACTAACACTTCATATTTAAAAATTCATATCATTTTAAAAATAAATATCATGAAATATTTTATTATTATTATTATTATTATTATTATTATGATTATTATGATTATTATTATTATTAGTAGTAGTAGTAGTAGTAGTAGTATTTGTACTCACCAGAGGTTCTTACACATGTCGTCATCAGTGATTGTTTACTGATAATAAACGGTGGTTTTCCCCGGAGTCTGAGTGACAATAAGTATCTCCACACCTCTAGCACTCTCCATCTTATTTGATAAACATTGCAAATAACTTTGCGTTGTTACAAAAGCCGCTTACCATTGATTTTTCGCTGGCATCGACTACATGTCTGCTATGGGATTAGGGTGGCAAGAAGCCTCCACAAGATACCAGTAGTTTTTGAACTCTACCATCCTCCTATACCCATCAGGAGTTTGGTGTGGTGTATTAACCGGGACCGCGTTATATGGGGTGGGCAGTTTATAAGATGTATTGCTGTTTATGTTCCCTCAAGTTATTATTATTTGTACTCACTAGGAGTTCTCACACAGATCATCGGCAGTGATTTCTCACCGACAACAGCCAGTGGTGTTTCCTGGAGTCTGAGTGACAACACGCCTCCCGTGATTTTCAGTATTCTTCACCTCTTATCGATAACAATGCGGTATCACAACAGCTTCTTACCATTGATTTATCGCTGGTAAAGACAATTGGTCTTCTCTGGGATTGGAGTGGCAATAATGCTCCCTAAAGTCCCAGCATTCTCCGCACCTTTCTAAACGAGGTCTGGTTTGTGCTGTCTCTCCTCAGTTTTCTCATCCTTTTCGATCTTCTACAAATACTTTGTCTGGTATCAGCCTAGGCCGGCATCATTCATATAAATACATATATATATATATATATATATATATATATATATATACTTCTTTTTTCCTTTTAATTTCTTTTTTTCATTTCTAATTAATTTTTCTTCATTTTAATTCATTTTTTTTTCATTTTTTAGTAGTAGCAGTAGTAGTAGTAGCAGTAGTTGTAGTAGTAGTATTTACTAGAAATTTTCGAACAATCATTATCAGTGATTTCTAACTGAATATAATCAATGATGTTCCAAAAATCATGAATGACAGCCTGCTTCCCTGGACTTCTATTACGCTTTGACTCTTTCGATAACCGTTGCAATTCATAGTATGTTATTGCAACAAGCATGTAGCATTTATTTACCGTTACTTCATCTGTAATTAGAGTCACACTTATCCTATAATTCTAGTACCCTCACTCACACAGTTTCAATCCATCTTTGACCATTCACGATCATTGTGTTTGACAGAATCCGTAACTGTGTGTATGTGCGTATGTGAGATCGTTTGGAAATCCCGTGCCAGTTTATAGAATGTATGTTTGTTTCAGTACCTTTGAGCTTGTGCGATGTTCTTTCTATGTTTTGATTTTATTTTTATTTCCCTATTAGGGCTGATGAATATTCGTTGTTTCTGTGAATGTATTCTGCATTCGAAGAAGTTCTTATATATCGAGACTGTACGTTGTATGGGTTCAATCTTCCATTCATTCCAATTTCTCAGACTGTTCTTTGTGATCCTATACTCATTCGGTTTATTGCGATTCTGTTCATGCTCAATATTTTCTGCAGTTTTCAAGTAAGTATTCTGAAGTTTCTTAGTTTTTCTGCCCCCCCCCCCCTCTGGTTTTAACCCTATCATACCAGGGATGGAGCCATTAAAATGTAGCGGGGTTGTTTGCCTTATTGTTGACAATTATGACATCCGGCTTTCATACTTGAATAAATTTGTCTGTGTGTACCTATTATTATCAACTCACTAGGTGGTCTCACAGGGGTCATAATTAGTGATTGCTCATTTCGAAAAACAATAGAGTTCCAGTAATTCTACCTCTTTCTATAATGAGCACAACTATTTAATTTCTCGGTGGTAACGACATTTGGTATTTCCTGGGATTTGGGTGGAAATAAGCCTCCTACACGGTTCCAGTATCTACCGCAACTTTTCCAGAGATTTCTGGTTACTGCTTTCTATCCTCGGGCGTGTTATCCTTTCACGACTATTCTGTGTGATAACAACCAAGGCGTGTGCCATTACTTTTTAGAAGGGTGCAGTTTATGAAATTTCTTGCACTTTAAGTAACCTAATGTTTATTAAGTAGTGTTTATTCTATGTTCTTGTGTGTTTTATTGCAATTTTCATGTGATTGCTTAGCGTTTTTAGTTCATGTATATTGGTTTCATCATTCGAAGATTTTCCTTAAGATGTTAGCTATTATCATCATTGTTGTCCCTTGTATAGTCTCAGTTTTCTTTTTAATTCTATTTCATCCCAGTTTTATTCACGAATTTTCTGTACTGCTCCTAATGCTCTTATGATTATTGACTCTATTTATTGACCATATCCCTGTTAGTTTTCTCGTGAGTTCCCTGTGTTCGCTTTGTTTTTTTTTGTCTCCTGTGATCGGCTCGGATGGTAAAAGCTATGATTTTGCTGAATGTTTACTTTTTAGTTGAATGGTATATATTACAGTGTGCTTGCTTGTATGAGTGTATTTCTTTGTACCTACATGCCCCTGATACTGTTTTTTGGAGTTTTCGATTTCCAGTACTACTTCCAGTTTGTATTTAAACCATTCTGTTAATTTTGACGGTGTCTCTTGCTGCCGTGATTAATCTGTCTATGTTCTGGGTTATGCATTTCTCTAATTCTACTTTTGTGTAATTCATGCAGTCTTCTATACTTAACAATTCTTTTTTTTCCACGTCTTTTCTTTTTCACGTACATTTGATCGGCATTTTCAGTTCCTTTCTGCTTTTTGTAAATAGATTATAGTCGTCCATGTATATATGATGTTTTTTAAAAATTCTCCGGCATCACATCTACCGAGTATGTTGTTAAGCAGCATCATTGCTATTGTGAAGAGTAGCACTGATACTGAATCTCCTTGGAAGATGCATCTCTTCATTTTCACTTTGTTTAAGTTTTAGTATTATCATCCAGCTGTCAGTTCCAGTATCACTTTTCCCATTGCTGTTTTAATAAAATGTATGATGTTGTCTAATATTTTGCACAATAGATCATGCTTTATCATTATTATTATTATTATTATTATTATTATTATTATTATTATTATTATTATTATTATTATTATTATCATTATTATTATTATTACTATTACCATTATTATTAAATATTGTATTATTTAGGTAACATGCATTTTATATAATATTTCTTATAAATGGTGTAAGTTGCTTTATACGCGTACTTTAATTATATATATATATATATATATATATATATATATATATATATATACATATATGAGATCGAAAAGAGAGAGAAAGCAAGGGAAGCAGTCTGAAATCTTTACGAGTGCGTTTGCCAGTATATTTCTAGTGATTTGTATCCGTGCGTCAACGTTGACACGATCAAAATGACCGAGGGCAATCTAGTCAGTGAGTATGCACTGTTATTCTACCTTTAACTGAAACGTCAAATAGCTGAAAGAAAAGGAAAGCGAGAAAGGTAAGACAGTTTGTGGGAGGCCTTAGAGCGAATAACATGTGTAAAGAATGACTTAAATTCGGTGATAAATTCAGGGACTAAGGTTTTCATCCGCCGCTAGTAGAAGTATAAAGCAGCTTCAACATTTTGATACATGTTTAATTCTTCAAACTCATAATATTATGTTTTTCTTCGTTCTGATGCAACACTAAAATTACTCGTGAGATCGCACCTCCGTGGGCATGATCGTGGATGAAAAACCTTAGTCCCGCAAAGAGCAGTCAGGACAATGTATGGTTTAATTGTACTATAATGATTTGTGTTGTAATGCGATAACAACCATGCATTTTGTTTGACTGTGACTTACACTAGACTGAAGTTATCTTGAAAGTATATCTATCTATGTAAATTTTAGAAAGTTCTTTTTTAAGCATCTTTAGAATTTTAAACTTAAAGAAAGAGGCGAAATGCCTTCAAAATAACGTGTGTTTGATGCAGATATTTTTTATTAAAATCAAAATAAAAAATAAAAATATTTTTTTCATCTTGAACTTTTTTTAATCTAATATGTCGCTTTATATAACACACCTCGACATAGCTTTCGAGAAATGAAAGGTATTAACCTTATTTTTTTTGTAAAAATCCTTCCTTGTCTTCTAGAAGTGACGCCCTATGTTATGGGGACTAACGCTGTAAATATATCTTTTAAATTGAAAACAAATCACGCATGGTCGCTGGTAGGTATACATTTCGGAAAGTTCATTTTTTATGCATCTTTAGAATTTTAAACGTAAAGAAAGAGGCAAAATGCCTTAAAAAACCATGTGTTAGATGCAGATATTTTTATTAAAATAAAAAATAACAACATTTTTTTCTTTTTCATCTTGACTTTTTTATCTAATATTCCGCTTGATATAACAAGCCTCGACAGAGCTTTAGACAAATAAAAAGTATTAACCTTTTTTTTTCGTAATCATCCTTCCTGGTCTTCTAGAAGTGGCCTCTGATACGTTTATTTCGAGCTTATTATAAAGAGTTCTTTACAAGAGAAGAAAAAAGGTGACATACACAACGAAAAGTGTATTAATTAAAAGAAAAAAAAGAAATTGTTAGCGTCAAATGACAACGAAGATAAAAGGAACAAAACACACCCGCACATACATTGAATGCCTTCTGGGGATTACTTGAATGTCTACTCGTGAGAACTTGAATGCTTACTAGACATTGTCCTCTAGTTGATAAGATCTCTCTGTAACGTTTTTTTAGACATGATGGTGGCTAAGTAATAACGACGCTTTCTGAAGGCTTGATTGTGCCGGTTCGAATTCAGTTTGTTCCATATTAACACTTTCATCAAAACGGACAACTGATATTGTCTCTCACCTCTTGGAGGGGAGGAATGTAAAATACTTATTTCTACAAGTTAACTCTAGCTAAATATTAAAATAACATAGTATTCGAATTCTAAATAAGACCTCTCGGTATAGCTACGCAACACTGGGGTATAGTGGAAATGGTGCACTTTCTCCAATTAATGGTGCCTATAGTAACAGCACTAATATTTATACTCTACCAGAGTCTACTGAATTATTGTACTGGAATCCAATAATACCAACAAACCACAATATATATATATATATATATATATATATATATATATATATTTATAAAGTGGTGTACTAAAAGCGAACTTTTAGGAAAGGTAAAACCTATTGTGAAGAGTATACAGCTCAATATCCAGGATAGAGCCTGCCTGCCTGCATCCACGAGCGTACCTCTTATTGGACTTTTTACCCTTTGGATTTTCTATTTTCGTCGCACCTGAAGTTGTGGCTTCTTGGAATTTAACTTTGAATCCTCTCTCACAACATCTCGTGCCTCTTAACGACCTACCTATCTACATCTCATTCTCTCCGCTGGACTTTTCGACACCGGACTTTTTAGCAACCGGACATTTGCTTGCATTCAGGCAGAGTTTTGCCCTGTGTTTCTTTCCCTACAACTTTTATTTTATTTTTTCAAATTTTAAATCTTGGCCTTTGCCAACTTATCTATCCCAGCGACTTCCTCTGATGATAAGATTTTGATCTTTGAAAAGCCTGGCTTAAGAAAAATTTAACTTGAATAAATTGCCTTTTTGCGGAATATACCTTGCTCTGAGCAATAGAATTGAATTTTGATTTGGCTTTTGCTTCTCTAATTCCTTTCCATTCTTCTTCATTATATATATATATATATATATATATATATATATATATATATATATATATATATATATATATATATATATATATATATATATATGTGTGTGTGTAGTTAACTGATAAATTGGTGAGAGGAATATACGTTTCTTAATTTATTTACTAACTCAACGTTTTAGATGTACAGGAGAAGTTTAATAAAACATTAGACTATTTATGTATTTCATGTAGATATTTACTGTTGGCATCAGGTAGAGTACCCTGATGTCTGAGAACTTTGCTTGAAGTGAAATGAAAGAAAAATGTATAACACACACAGATGACGATTGCTGTATTTTTTATTATTGCATTATTTTTGTTTAATTTGACACATACATTTGGAGTTTAGGAACACACACATGAATGGACGCACAATAGTTAAGAGATCACAACATCAAAGAAAAAGAAAATATACTCACTGATTCAAAGACAGGCAGAAATAGAAAGTTCTAAATTTACATGAAAATGACTAGAAATGAACAAACAGGCGGCCGACTTTTTTACACGGTCAGAAAGCAATTTAAAGAATTCTTGTTTTTCTTGTGTTCATGTTCACTAAATGCAAGCCGGAGAACAAACACGTTATGGATTTTCTTATTTAATTTTATTTTACATGAAACAAAAAATACTAATATATATCGAGAAAAACATAAATAGAAACACTTATCAGTGCGTGCTGTTGGTTGCACGAGTACACCGATTGGTGTGCTAGGGTGTGATATGAAAGTCAATCGCAAGGGATGATGGTTGCCAGAACACTGAGGTACTAAGAGTGTAGACATGAACGTCTGGCGTTAACGCGACAAATTAGAAATTATTTTGAATGGGGAAAAAGTAGCTGGTCAGAATAGCATGGGAAATGTAATGCGTTCCCGCGTGGTATGGAGTAAATGGCTCCACAGTCGAGATATGACCCACGAGTGACGAAATGTTGCTTTTTGATCAACTATCTCATTTAGAGTTTAAGAGCAACTTATACTTTTTCAATTGACTGAGTTAGAAAATATCTAGGGATCATTTCGTATAAGAATAGAAGTTATATTAAATAGTTAAGGATTTATGTAGTGATTGTCCTTCTCTGGATCCTATTTACACGTTCACTAGAAAACCATGATCTTTGAAACCACGAGTATACAGTAAACTGTTACCTACATTCACGTAGCTAGAAGCGGACGGGGCATCACATGGCTGAAAGAGAGAGTGATCAAGATACATGGACTAGTTTCTTAGAGGCTTTCAAACGAACAGCATTGTTAAATAATGACTTAATATCGATGATAACTTAAGGTCCCAAGTCTCTAAGTATCCTAAGCCCGGATCATCGTAGAGCACTCGCAGATAAGAAGTCGACGTAAAAATTTTATTACAGTGTGCTTGTCCTTGCTTCGTGATATTGTGTGACTTTAATTTAAGGCGAGAACGCACTCCTATAAAGATGTTCCTGGGTGAAATACGTCATAATCGAGAGTTGAGGTGACACAAGGTAGGAATTAATGTTGCTGTTATAATTTCTGATTTGCACACGTGTACCGATATTCTTTGATTTTAACTCACAATTATGTGATCCTCCACCGATGTTAAAAGTGTACTTAACAATAAGAGACTCTTAGTGAATTATTTCAACGCGGGGTAGTGATCGATTATAGGCAATTAGACAATTGGTACTTTTAAACGATACTCATAAATATGAATTACAGTTGTTTTTATTAATGATAGATGCAGAAACGTACTCGGCTATTGTTCGATGTTACCAACTGGATTCAGACTTAGGATACACAATTATAAACGTTTTATGTTCATACAAATGTGTGCACCATGAGATTATTGTACCGTGTGATGTCTTTATGAGAGATGGTAACAAATATGTGTCAGTTGGGGCATCCGTATTTATGAAAATAGCTTTTTTAAATAAATGTTTTGTTTTTTTACTATTTGCATCATCAGTTATCAAGCTAAAGTACAACACGAGGACAACGGTTTATGAAGCGGAAATTATTGGCAGACGATGACGAAAATCTATGGGTGTACTAACATTGATAAATTGTATGAACTGCGCTTTATTGCTTATGCGGCGGTTTATGACGACAATTTGTTGACATTGGATTTAAAGACACGCCAGTTGTAATTGGCAGGGAAGCAGTCACGTGGTATATGTTTAACAGATCGAAAGACTTTGCAACGGTCTGCCCATCAAAATGTCGCCTGACTTGAAGCAAGTAATTTTTCGATGTGGTATTATAACGAGTTATTGTTGTGAGTGCCTTACAAAGACGAACCAAAAATGGAGGCTTAGTCGAGCACATTACATGGAAATAACTATAGTGTAAAGGTATTAGTGAGTATTACTCATGTAATCATTAGAAAGTTATTTTATATCATTATTTTACTAGTTCGTGTGTTTCTGGGGATGTTTGTTTTTCTCGCCTATACGTGACTTTTTAGGGTGTTTTTTTATTGTTGATCTAAGTTTTATTCAGATAATTATTGTAATAATAGAACAAAAAAAAGTGGTATTTATTAACCGGTATAACTTTTAAAATTTGCAACAAAAATATATTATATAAATATAACATGAATCAATACGAAGCAATGTCGGGTGTGTATTTCTGAATCAAATATTTTACCAATCTGCGTTCTCAACGCGTTATAAGCAAATCTGAGCTGTTTTTTTTATAGAATTGAGATACTTTTTTTTTATTTAATAATCAAAAAGATGAAGGTTTTCCCTTATATTCTGATAATAATGCACTCCGTCTCTCGACAGGAGATCAGTGTCAACTAAAGATTTTGATTATAGAAAATCATCTATCGTAAGTAAAGATAATGATAAGATTGATGACAGCTTCAGTTTTTTTAAGCTGATTAGATTGTATTGAAAATATCGTTATATATTTGTCGTATGATCGTCTTAGTGGCTTAATCTAGACTCCGCGCGTATATATAAGTTTATCTTAAAACAATGTAAAATATGGTACTGTTCTCGTTTAATTAATTAACTATATCTGGTTTTATTAATAGTCATTTATTTGTAAGAGAAAGAATGCATCTTATGAAAACCTAGCAAAAAGACCTGACGTTGCTCGGAATTAAATGAGGTCCACAACTATGTATATTTTTACTATGTTCATAACACCATACTACTTTATTTGTGTTTACTGTCCCCTCCTCTCATTTAGCCCCTTAATGTTGTCGTAAGAAGCTGAAATATTAGAAAACTGCTTGAATTGGTATTGTCTATCTATGGTTTACATTTCTTAAAAATAGGATATAGGTATTTAAAGTGTTAATAAGGGTATACACATGTTGGTCCCTTAGAAGTATGGGCACATAAGTATTTGGCACATAAAATTTAAGGTAGAGATTCAGTGAGTCTTCTATTTGATAATTGTATATATATATATATATATATATATATATATATATATATATATATATGTATGTATATAAAAATTATCTCAAAATAAAATGAATTTGAAATGGTAAAACATTTCCGGCAGACATAGGCATGATAGATTATAAGAACACTTCGAGTTTGAGATAAACTTCTATTGTGTTCTCGAGAAAAGATGTATATAAGAATTAAATTTTAATATCATAAGATATATTTGAAGTTTTAACCGAAGTTATTCCCCGAGAGCACCTTTTAGATGTGCAATGCAAGATTTGGGAATATTTTTATTATCTTATTTGGTAAAATCTCACATGAGAATGCAATTACATAAGTGAAGGGGCAACCCCCATCGTTTTCTGCGATACATTGTGTATAACAATTTAGTTTTAGATTTTATATACATTCTGTTACTTTTTTGTACTACACATATTTAAAACATATTAAAAACTGACAAATTCAAAACAGACATTAAAATTAATATAGACAAATTTTTCAAAAAAACTTTTGGTTTCTACGTAATATTTAATAAACAAATACATTTTATTTAATGAAAACTTAGATTTGCTGTTTATTATATTTAATTTTCTTAATTTAAAACAAAATTTTGTTGAATTTGTAAGTGCAAATTTTCTAATAAGACCCTGGCAACGCACATGTTTTTTTTATTTGAATGCGTAATTAAGATGTCCTTTTCATAGTAATTATATTTCCGGTGTTACCCCGTTCATATAATACTGAATACTTGCTCATATGTTTCATATTCATATGCTCCATGCATATTGCATTCAGCAAATTGTGTATCTGACAATAAATGTGTACTTTATCACTATTATCTTTTCCGACAATCATATGTGTTACCCATGATAATACAACTTAATGGCGACTGTATACACACAAGAAAACATATAACCTAACACATTGTCGCTAAACATACAAAAACAAAGACAATACTGTTACAAAATGTCTCTTTAAATCCTCTTTTTAAGAAAATATTTTCGATAAATAACAATTAAAGTCGTATGAATCAACATAGTAGATTGCAAGAAAGATCACGCAATGATTGGTAACACTCCTAAGTGAAAATGGTACTATATAATCGACTGGATTTCAACTTGGCATACACAGTTTGTCAGACTGTCGTTACCCACTTAACAACCGTAGCTCCCCTTTTTAATACAACGAAAAACATTATTTATTTGTAAGGTAATTTACTGAATATATAGACTATTAATACAAATCAAATCTTGTTAAATATTAATGTTCTGTGATGTCATCCAATGTTGCTGAATTTAAAATCGCTAACAAATTCTTGGACAATGCAGAAAACGTTCTATGCGCGTTTCTCCACCGTATTTTAAAAAAGCATATTTAATTTCTCCAGCTTGTTTGTTTATTTGGTTTTGACACCTGAGGATGATTCGACAAAGAATCGAAAACATGCGTGAAACCAATGGTGAAAACGTGCGTGAAACCAATGGGACATTTTTTTTATTACAAAAACAGATTATAGAAAAAAAATAAAAATAAAAAGGTATAACTAAACTGACGAATTGTGTTATTTTTAGCAATATTTGCATATATATACATATATACATATGTATATATCTATATCTATCTATCTATCTATATATATATATATATATATATATATATATATATGTACTATACATGTTTATTCAGACAAACATTATTGGTTACATATGTGCATACATGTTTCGATTGTACTCTTAACAGAGAGTCCATCTCTTCCCACCAACAAAAGACAAGGAACTGAGATTCATCTCACTTCCTTGTCTTATTTTCTCTTACGAGGTGGACTCTCTGTGAATAGTACAACCGAAAGATGTATGCACATATGTAACCAATAATGTTTGTATAAATTAACATTTATACTAAAGAACAGCTTTACATGTTATTGAGCACTTATTTATAAACAGTAGAGTTTCAACGGATTTACATAATTTACAGAAACTAATACAATAATTGTATTATATATATATATAGCATTAGATAAAATTAAAGAATAAAATAAGGCGTGAATCAAATGTTATTACAATTCAAAGATCAAGCAAAATATAATAATAATAAACGAAATTAATAATAAAATTAATAATAATGACTTATTTTTGAAAAACTACTTCAATCAATATTATTTCTAGCCGTACCGTTATGGGGTATTTCCACTTAAATATATGTTTTTGGCCGATACAATTTGTGTTGCATATATTTACTTTTCTTATATATTTTTTGTATTATTAATTTTATTATTAATTTTGTTTATTATTATTATATTTTTATCTTTATGTTTTCAAAGTGAAGTTTTATTTACTCGCTGTAATTCCACTGCGGTAATGATCATCTTACGAGAATAATTTTCATTTGAAAACCCATGGGTTTAGGACTTTCAATTACTTTGCTTGAACTTTGAATTGTAATAAAATTTGATTCGCACCTTATTTTATTCTTTCATTTCAGCTAATGCTGTTAATGCTCTGTTCAGTATATTGAGTTTTATTTCTATCCGGATGTTCATAAATTAAATATATTAGTTATCTCTTATAGATTTTGTTGTATTAACCTTATATATATATATATATATATATATATATATATATATATATTCAGTTAAAATAAACATAATTATGACTTATTGTTAACTTAAACTTTTTGTATTTTCATAATTAGAATTAATATTATTGTAGAATCATTGACTATTAACAGTATTCTGTAGAATGACTTCCTTAACGATTTCAGCTAGCTTTGTGACTAAGGTTTTTTTTAGAAAAGTATTAATGATGACCTCTCACCATTCCCATTGTGACATCTGTTGAGCCTTTTCTGTACTGCCCCATGCTTACTATCGCGGCTCCACATGCATGGTCTAATTAAGTAGGACCTTGTCCAACTCCTTCTCGTGGCAGATGTATCCTGTCCATGCATTGGTTTCGGTATATTATCCTATGAGTGCTTAACACTTTTCTAGTGTTAATATCGAGCTTATTGGTATTGCGCTGTGGCCAGTCAATCATATCGAAATCATACGGGGTGATAGGAATTGCACACTGGTTAATGGCAGTTATTTTGTTTAGAGGCTCATTTGAAGATCCTTTTAAGACGTTTAATGCACACTTGTCCCACATTATTTCTCAACTTCTAATGTCCTATCATTACATTTTACTCTTGCCGATGTATTTGTATGTGATATCCTCTTCTATGTATTCTATCAGGCAGTTATTTATCTAAAAATGTTCGGACATTGCTTTTTCTCCCTATTATATGGTACAGTTCACGTACTTGTCAAATCCAAACTTAGACTGACATTGTCTGTGAACATTTTAAAGGTTTTTTTTAATCAAAGAGACAATGTCTGTTTCTATCCTTGCATAGATTTTGTAAATAAAAAGAAGATAGTTTACTCTTTTATTTTCTTTCGTTTTCTCTTTTTTTGTGTTGCTTCAATTACTCAGAAATCAATGGGCCCCTTCTTGGCGCTAACACTTGCTCTCTATATGAGATACCTCGATATTAGAATACCCTATTAAAGGTCTACTTACCTTTCAAATGTGCAGTTAGTAAAGAAGTTAAGAACATTTATCTTCCTCTCCCAAATTGACCAGTTAACTTAGTTATAGTACATATTCCTTGTTGTTTTCTGGTATTACCGGGTTGTAGGACAATAATTCATCTAGTCTGGTGGTGTATCCAACTAAGTGCTGTTATTTAAAGTAATATTGCTTGTAAAAGATATACCCTTGCTCGTATTAGCTATTGTATTGCCGTGTCGAGGGGATCTTATCTGGGCTTGGAATACTATGTTATTTTGAATATTTAGTCAGGGTTAACTTGTAGGGTGAAGTAAATTTATATCAGGTTATACTGACAGATTCTTGTACAGAGATACCTAAGACACTCGAGGGGTGTGTCTAGTAAGTAATACAAACTCCCTTTTCAGTTTATATTCTCATATCTGTTTTAAGGATGATTTCTTAATAGTTAGTTCCACACACCCTACGTTCGTTACATTAGAAGTTCTGCAAATGTTACGTATTTTTACTTATGGCGCTTTTAGATAATATATTATTTTTGGTTTCTTCGCATATATTAAAGCGTGTAAGTTAAGTCAGCTTACATCTATTTTTAAATGTCTAATTGCAAAGAGGATTGGAAATTATAACTTGATTATTTTCTGAAAATGTATGTCACTAGTGTTCATATAGTTTCCACAAGGAAAAATGTGGCAAAACGCCGAAATTAATGTTGCTCAAATTTATGTCCTCCTATTATTATATTGAATCACCATTGTATAGCTAACCGTTTTTAAACAAACAGTTACAATGTTACAAAATGTACAGAACATATTCAATGTTAAATTTAACGCTTAAACGTTTTTTGTTTAAAATATGACCATTCAAACAAAATCAGTGTGTTATCTACCTAATTAAAAGGCTTAAACTTTGAAATCTGGTGATTACAATAGTAAGTAAAATTATTTACATAAACACTGTCGTCGTGGAAGTACGCCTATTGTTTCGTGTATCTTTTATATTGGTTCCCCGATTTAAATAAATAGGGGGACTTATGTTTAGAGGCATATCCCTCCGTCCGTCTGTCCGGATTTTTCTCCGCAACCATCCATTGAATTTCTCTGAACTTTTGTATGAAGTTGTAACTTTGGTCAAAATAGAAAGTGACATTCTCCAATTTTTGAAAAGAAAAATGTCGTTAGCCGCACAGGGGGTCAAAAGCCTCCGAAATGGCAAAAAATGACATTTTTTGCCCCATAACTTTTTATCCATCCCTTCAATTTCTCGGAAACTTGGCCAAAATGTGGAGGCAATTGTTCCTAATAGAGAATAAGTATCGCTGACCTTGAAAAAAATTTGGTCCGCGCTCCCAGGGAGTCAACAGTCCCCAAAATGGCAAAAAAAACCTTTTCTCCCATAACATTTGATCCATCCATTCAATTTTTCAGAAACTGTCCAAAATGTAGAAGCCATTGTTCTGGATATAACATGAGCATCCTTGACATCAGAAAAATTCTGGTTCGCGCCCCCAGAGGGTCAAAGGGGAGGATCAAAAATGCTCCAAATTGCCCAAATTTATTGCATTTTACACTCGCCATATCGAGTCACATACAGAGGGGGACCACGCACGCGCGGCTTGTTAATTATTATTTCGAGAAAAATATTTTCAAATGCTATTTTTAAAACACTGATAATAATCTGATACTACGGCTATTATTTCTTGCTTTATTTTGTATGAGATCACATTCGGTCGTCTGTATGTGTTATCGATACATCCGGTCTCTATCAATCGTAAGTGAGTAGATACCGACACGCCCATCAGTCTGTGATAGAGTTTTCTTTTCTTCATTGACTGAAAATAAATCCACGTGTTTATCCTGTCTCATGGGATGATGTCTGAGAGAAGCTTTTTGTGTTGAAACACTAAAGTGACTGGATATGGTAATTTCTTCGATAAAGTGCTATTCCCCCGTTTGTAGTTTCTAACTGTGTTACGCTCCTCACTCCCGACATCGTTCGACCGCCCACCTGTCTGTCTGGCTCTTATTTCTAAACATCATTTCGACCGTCTGCCGAGTCACATCTAACCTCACTTTCTTTCAACTCTTTCAGTATGAAATACGTAAAACATAATTTGATTAATGTCTCCTCTCCCATCGCTTTGTGCTTTTCCCAGAACGTCAGATTTTTACTTCCATTGAATTATAGCCTGCTCACCTGTAACCATTATTGTTATGACCAATTATTGTTTGACCACCTGTAGCTATCGGATCTCATCGATATTCTGGGCGTTCAAGCGTGTAATATAATAATACAAAGCGAAGAAGATAATAATCAGCTTCGAAACTTTGCCAATTCCTCAAGAAACTAGATATTACCGATGCATCGGTTTCTTGTGAAGTTTGCCCTGGAGACATTCTTTAGATCTTTCAAAGTATTGCATTGTACTCATATCATATGTTCATGGAAATAATATTGTGATAGAAATCTGAAGAGAACAGGAATATTTTCATATATAGAACAATGTCATGCAACTATACCAACAACACAAAAATCTTAGATTATAAACAATAACAAATATTTATTATTATTAGCCGCTCCTCGAAAAAGTAGAGCACTGTAAGTGAAGTATTAACACAGCTTGACGTCACTAGCTACATAATGCATCGTTCCTTTCCTTACAAAGAAGTAGAACGCTCTGAACGTTAAGCCCGCCGATCAAGTGTTAAAATTATCACCGTTTATACGCTATTTAACATTGCCCGAGTGGTTAAGGCTTCTAATTTGAGTTGAAAAATACTTGTGATCCGAGGTTTCAAATCGCATGACCGGTAGTCAATAGTCATATATCTATGCTAATGAGTCCCGATTAAAAAGGACGAAACCTCTATGTACATAGATAATGAACAATAACAAATATGTGTTATTATATATATATACATATATATATACATATATATATATATATATATACATATATATATACATATATATATATATATATATATATACATATATATATATATATATATGTATATATATATATATATATATATATATACATCACTTAATGTTATTCATGAGTATAGACTTAACAAGTGGTCTAACTACCTACAGGTCCGAACTTACAAGCCTGGGTCTTGTAGCCCAACGTCGTTAACACATCTGCCAGCTGATCAGCTGCGCAATTATGACAAATAAATACTTATATGTTATGATATTGAAATTTAATTAATTTACTCTTATTCCTCTAAGCCACTTTCCTACATATTTACACATGCTTAACTATACATTGATTTACCTTTTGAATATCTTGTCTAATTGTTCTAATTAGTCTTAACTTACAATTAAGGACATATGTCATACACATTATGTTGCTATCGTATCTATCTATATATTATAACATTGAAACTGAATTAATCGACTTTCTTTTCCTAAGGATTTTCCCCATGCATTTTATCATATAAACACATGCCACACTATTATTTACTAATAGTCCAGGCAAAGTTTGGTTGAACTTCAAAAAAATTGCCAACAAAGGTTTTTAAGTAGAATATTGAGCATGAATAACCTCTGTTTCAGATAAAATAAAGTGTACCATAATTAGCGTTGCGGAAAGGAGTCAACGCGCGCCATCTTTAAAATACAACGTAACAACATGAAAATTCCGAGACATATAATTCCTGACATTTCCTGACAAGTATGTCTATAATTCCTGACAATTACTGACAAAAATACGTTTCACCTTACAAAAAACCTCTATTAAATTAGAAATAAAAATAATATTGTTTGCATGAAAACCCACACAGGGGCCACTCTAAGCCGACTTGACATATTCTTTGTTTTAAATTGTAATGATAGGTATCTATATGCTTAATAATAAACTCACACCAGAACAATGACTAGCCCCTGCCATTGTTTTCATGTTTTCCTTATTTCTTATACAGATATGAATATAAAATGTACAAACACAGACTAAGTAGCCCTTTTCAAGGCAACAATTGTCACATTAATTACTGACATTTCATAAAAAATAAGTACAAAATTTACAATAAAATAATTGCCAGTTGGGAAAATGCTTGGGCAAGGCTTTTGCATAACCATCACAGAACATTTCTTGTAAATAACTTGTCAAAGGTAACTTCACCATCATCATCATCAACATCTGGCTGTGAGTTGCTGCAGTTGAGGCCTTTGCGATTACCACACAAGTTTGAACGCTCAATGCTATGTTTCCTACAACTCCATCTTGTTGTTATACAACCTGACGTACAGTTACATCTTATTATAGCCAACAAATTTACAAGACAACCTGGAAAGTCAGTCTTGATTGGTTCTAATTTACCATCTGAAAGTGTCCATCCCTGCTCGTCAGGTTTTACCTGGTTTCTACATTTCCATACTTAGATTTGGAAGCACACTCAAAGGCTGTGGAATTTCGTAGCTGTACTTGTTGGTGGCAATGATTTCGCCTCAACATACTTTGAGCTTTTTGCAACCTTTTCGTTTAAGCGCCTCAGTCGGGGATGATTGATGATTTCCACATCATTACAATTGTACAGGAACACATAAGCGTTCTCCCAAGCTTCAATAACCTATTCTGCATTGCCATCTTTGCCAAACACTTCTGTTAGTTTGAGAAAGTTTCTATTGTTTATCACCTTTCGAAGGGATGATACCTTTCCAATTTTATAAACACTGGATGTAGAATCACAACCTAGTAGGGCATGGATAAAAATAATGTTGGAACAGACCACATCTCCCCAAAGTGTCCTAATCTTTTAGATCTCTTAGACTTTCACACTTTTTGCACTATCCATTGGTTGTAGCGTGAAGAAAATGATGTAACTATCGGCATGATTATATAGAAGGACACAAAGGCCAGTGTCATCTGCTATTAAAATGGTTTCACCTGTCTGTGTCAGTTCAAAAGCAGTCTTCACAATCAATACGTCACCATCTCCAGATGCATGAACTACTTTACAACCTGCTTCCTCCAAATGCTTTCTCAGCAAGTTGATGAACAATTGTTTATTTTCCTTATTAGCTACAAACAATCTTATTAGCTACAAACAATCTTGGCCTTTTGGCTAAGATCAAAGTGTAGTATCTGTTCCGATGGATATTGCACGCCATACTGGTGTTGTCTTGGCCTTCGGGTCTTGATTTACACCGGTCAATGGGTCTGTCCTGTGCAGTTCTGGGAGGTCCACCTCCTCTCTTTGAGGAGGAGTAAGTTTATTGCTTACTGTCTGAGGCGCCTCTACAGGGGAATGCCGACGGGGCTGCCCAGGCAATTTTTAAACCCCACTTTTCAGACCCGACCTTGGGTCACATCTTACTTGTGGGAGTAAGATAAAAACTGGCCTTGTGCCTAACTCCTGGAGAGGAGTAAATCAATACAAACAATCTTTTTTTAATTTGAACATAATTAATGGGGCTAGTGACACATTAACACCAACAGCGCCCCCTGCTCGGCGTCGGTGAGTCACGTTTTTAAAGGATAGACCACTTTTATACCCATCAAAGACAACGCATGCTTCTCCATATCTAGTTGTGACATCTGCGGTATTGCGCACAGATCTCATCAAATGTGTGACTTTTATGCAATGGGAGGCGTAGAAGTAGTGCTCCACTATCTAAGAGATACTGTGGATCTGAAGACTGTGGACCTGATTGGACAGGGGAGGTCAGTTCCCATATTGCGTCTGCCAAAGCCGAGTTTCCCTCTCGCGGTAGTCCCAAAGAATTAAAAAGTGCAGGTAGGTAACCAGCAAGCTCATACTGGAAATATTCTTGCTACTGCTGAGTTGAGGGTTCATTGGTAGATATAACACACAGTCTCTGGAATAGGAGCTGTGGATCAGTCTCAACTGCTTCATATTTGCTGAGCGAGACTTTTGACCCAAGGGCAATTGTCTGATTTTTTTATTTTAAAAGTGTACTCGTGGACATTTTCTCCAACCATTAAAGCTATGATTGCCTCCTCTATGGATTTTGCTCTGTCCACATTCACCATTTTGTCTCCAGTTACTCCACTTGAAATGCTGTGAATGGACGGTTTTTCTGTGAAACGGTAACATGCCTGGAAAACGGAAGGAGCTTTCTTGTATCCCTCACGTCTCGCTCTTTTCTTGCTGAAGTAGCTTCCTGGTGCCAGTCACTAGTGCCATAATGCCTGCTAGTACTTACATTGTGAACTTGATCTCAGCGCCCGCTGGCATGATAGCGTCCAAACCAATCGTTGAATTTCGTCCATTCGTCTGTCATGAGTAAGACCTATAGATGTCTCCATGCTTCTCATTAGCAATCCTTATCATAGACTCAACATATCCAATGTATCAGTCCCATCAAGGAGACTTTCCAATAGCCCCTGAGCTTCCTTCAGGTCTTCAATTTGAGGAAATTACTCTTCTGCATCAGTGTTGATTTGATCATCCTCAGTGACATGTGAAACTGGGAAATCATAGGCTTTCCCTAACAAAATAGCATTCAGAGCAGCATCAACTATGAAGTTAGCACGAATGGCTCTTGCAATTGCTTTGCCACTTAGCATGTGCTTGACTGTGTTTTCAGCATACACAACTTCAAAAAATTCTTGCAATCCAGAACCTGTCATCACATGACCAATTGACCCCCAGAAAGCTCAAGAAATATCATGTCAGGGGGTTGGAACTAGGTTGTGACTCGACAATCATGATTGCTTTGTACCAAAGTGGTTGATTGAATGTTAGAATTGCTGTAATTTTTTTTTCCTGGCGAAATCACTCATGTAACATCATGTTGAGTACACACAGGTTTGGTGACCAGGGTCCATGTCGATCATTGGCAAAACAACTGTAGTTGATTTCCTAGGATATGTTCCTTTGTGCACTGACTGCATAAAGCCTGACCATGTGGGTCTGAACGGATGTGAAATTCGGGAGACTCCCCCAAAGGAGGTTAATATTAGCAGTGGAATCGACAATTTTCTTGAGCTAGAACTCTTTAAATGTCACTAGTAATGTGTTGGTGTTCTGTGAATCTAGGTACTTGATATTGATCCGTCCAACCCTTATTATATCTTCTGAAAGGACCTACATCCTTGAAACTGGTTTTGCTTTAACTTTCCTGGGCGTAAAAAATGCCATGATGCTCATACAGTGGAATGTGTTGAATCTATCAATACACCTTACATAATGGTCCACGGTATCAGCTACGAACTGCACAAATTCAGTGTGAACAGGGGAGAGAGTTTCAGCGACATAGAACAAGAGCAGCACTTCATTCGAATTTCTGGACTTCCGAGTAAGATGAAGATAAGCTATGCTTCTTCAGAGTGTCAATTATGACACTTGATCCAAATTGGTCATGCACTTCCACTGCAATACCAATCTGCAAAGGTGCAAGGAGAACTCTGGGTCTACCAGCATGCATTATAGGTTGACCAACTGATGCAAGTTCTAAACGATTGTCTTTGCCTGCAAATATATTCCTGTTTTGGGAACATATTCAAGAATGTCATATTGTTAAATATCATTCTTAAACGGGTAATATTCTGAACTTGTCTGGATACCTTTAATGCCATTCTTCAAAAGATTGAATGCCGTCCTTATGATTCTAATGGCCTCTGATTCTGAATTGTCTGTTAAGCGGCTATGTGCATAGAATTCATCGAGAATACATTTTGCTGTACTTAAGAATTTAACAACATTATGTTTCCCATTAATTTCAGTTACAATTATTTTGTCTTTAATGTTCTACCAATTAAAGTTTCATGTATAAGAGACTGTATGGTTCAAAGCCTGTATCCTCGAGAATTTCTTCCATTTTTTTAACAAGATCGACAATGGTGAGTTGTTCGTCGTCATTTTGCTGCAAATATTTAGCAACTTCCAGAAATACCTGCTTTCTCTCTGAATCCTCTGATCTACCAAGGTTTTGCTTCTGAGAAGAATAAGCAGAATGTTTTTATTGAAATCAAAGTTTGCAAAACATGTTCTGTGATAATGTGCTTATTCTGAAACAAGGTCAGCTACATAACATATTCTACCGTTAACAGTTGATGCCCATCCATTATCTTTTCGGACTTTCTTACAAACTCTTAACACTCTGTCCTTAAACTCAATAGTTTCTACATGGGAAAAGTCAACACCTCTACTCTTTCTTTCAGGTTGTTCTCTAGAACCACATAAAAGACTATGTTCAAGAGAGTTAAACACACACACAGAGCAGCTTGTACGGAATAGCATTTTATCATGATGGACGTGTTTTTACGGTCAATTTATATGTATTTGGGGTTTATCCAACAGTGTCTTCATTTCCTGTGAATACGTTGTCCAATCGGAATTATGATGTTCTTTCCACGTTGTTCAGAAACTCTGTTAATGGAATCGATGCCCTTCTGGCTGACGATGAATGTTTCTTCATTACTGGACAGTTCATTGTTGCAAATAGCATCCATAATTATCGGTACTTTACTTTGGCCAACCTGAAATTAGAATATAAATCTCCTGCAGTAATACACCAAACGAGACACAAATAAGGCATAATAAGTTATAATTATATTTAAGTTTATTTAATATGTTGATTTTATCCAATTTCACATTGCTACATTTGGTATTTTTGAAGATGAATTTACAGAAATTGAGTTGAGAGAGGGAGGCTAGAATCGGCGGTAATCTTGACACTTTTCCGCAAGGCTGATTTTAGAAAACTGTCTTTCTATCTGTAAGAGAGGTTAATCATGCACCATGTCCAATTTTGTTTGCAATTTGTTTGAGGTTCAGCCAAAAAATAAGCTAGATTGACTGGACTATAGTAGTATTGTGTTATTTGTGAAATAAAACACGGACAATTTAATTCGCTGTAATTTGTAATTAACACGCACTTTCTTACTAAGTGATTGTTTATTACTTTCCTTCTATCAAACTTGAATTTATTTGATCGTCCGTTGTCAAATTTGGCAATCGTAAACATCTTAAAGCATTAGCACAGAAGGAAAGAGAGATGAAAATACAAAAGTAGACATAGAGCAGAAAACCACTAATTATTTTCCTTTTATATTAAACTGACTTTGCAACCTAACTTTCTCTAATGTAACCAATCGGAACTTATCTTGATGGGTGGCATAACGGGGCAACTATTTCTAGTATATATATATATATATATATATATATATATATATATATATATATATATATATATATATATATATATATATATATATATGAATGAAAAGAGAGCGAATGAATAGTGACAAATAAATAAATTAAAATATGTGTAACATTATTTATTAGAGTTCCGAGAATTCAATGTCAACAATAGTTTGACGTACGAACGATTATAAATCATATATAATCTTTAATTATATATATATATATATATATATATATATATATATATACTTTCTTTGTAATATAGCCGGAAAGATCCCAGCAGGGTGCTCGATTAATTAAGATTTAAAGTTAAAAATAAAAATTAAAAGCGTAATATTTATTTATTTTGGTACAGAAAAAATAGTATAACATTCGTACCGTCGGTTTCAAACACGAAAGGACTTAGCCATTCGGATGTCTGCCAACAGAAACTGAAAAGAGCCGGATAGGAAAGTCCATTCCGTGCTTGAAACCGACTGTGCGAATGTTGTACTTATTTTTCTGTACCAAAATAAATAAATAAATATATATATATATATATATATATATATATATATATATATATATATATATATATATATATATAAGTAAATTTTGCGTACAACACAATCGTAGGATACATTTTTGAGGAAACCCTTTCTTTTGATCAATGCATTTGGCGGGTGGAAAAAAAAAGAAAATTGCTAAAATTGTCCTTAAGGCCTTATCGTCTTACCCCCTAAGAGTGAACGTCAGAATGATAAATTAATAACTAAGGAAATCGAATGAGATATATATATATATATATATATATGATTCCCAATATGTGCTTACTTAAGCGCTTCATAGTTAAGATACTATCAGTACATTGAGTGGAATATATATATATATATATATATATATATATTTATATATATATATATATATATTTTTTTTATGGTCTATATTTTTATTAGGCTTATACCAGCTCAAAACTAAGTTAGTCTAATGTTATGTGTTGGATATGCTAGATTTTACTTTAAGCATACTTAAGTTTCCGTAGGTTGGTTATTTATAATGTGTGTCTGTGTCTGTATTTAGAGATTAATTGATTCTTTTGGTTAAGTATTTTGTTATACTCAATCTTAAATATTCTACTTTTTGTTCCAAGCAAAGATCAAATAAAAGCGACTAGGAGAGCATTGGTGTAAGATTTTATTTCTTAAGTTACCAAAAATTATTCAACAATGTAGTATGCAGTTTAGCCTTTGATTAATGAAAAAGTGTTTATGATCATAAAATGGGTAATCTAGTTTATCATGTGTATGCTTAATAATGTGAGTGTAGACACAGACGCACATTTCAGTTAACCAAGAATTAAAGATACTAAAGTAAATCGAAAAGAAGCTGTCAGTGAATCGCATTAATTTATTTCATTTACACTCAAGATGGTGTTCAGATCAAAACTAAAACGATTAAACAGAATTTAAAAATGAACCTTACCCAGGAGTAAAATTTCCCAATATCTTCAAAGGTGTTGCTAAATATGTTCAGTTATATATATATTTACACTGATAACTGCTAGTGAACGTGATACATAAATATATATATATATATATATATATATATATATATATAGATATATATATATATACGTAAAGGAAGTCAAATGTTCAAACTTAAGCTATATTTTAATGAGACAAGAAATAATCTCATATCATTTATACTGATATAATATTGGATTTCATTAAAAGAAATTGAAACATATCTACAAATTATATTTGACTTTAGACAGTGAATATATAATATTGATCATGTAAACATCTTTGTATTCTACTGGAGTGTTATATATATATATATATATATATATATATATATATATGTTTTTATGATATATATATACAAATATATATATATATATATATATATATATATATAAGTTGGTATTTTTCTGTATTTCTGAATCTTCACATCATAGACATATGACGACTGTACAATTATCTCCTCAAAAATGTATGTCTAAAACGTACTTTCTAGTTTCATTTTTTTCCTTCGTTTTGTCATTTTCTTACGAAAATAAGAATATTTTTCGTTGAGAATGAGCCAAAGCTATATATATATATATATATATATATATATATATATATATATATATATATATATATATATATATATATATACAGGGTGGGCCAAAATAAGGGTCCTATCTTTAAATTTGAATAACTTGAATTTGAATAACTTCCACAAAATAAAAGTTAAACTCACCAAACTTTATGTGTGTGTAGACTGACCCTTCCGAGATTTTTTGAAATAAACAAAACAAATTTAAGCCGAAAAACACTTTTTAAAACTTACAAAAACTAAAGTATTGTTTTTTACACTGTTTTGAGTTTTTTAAGCAAAAATAATGTTTTCTAAATGAGGGTACGTTCCTTAGGGTTAATACGGCTTCTGCTTGCTTCGGAAGGGGTCCTTTACTTATTCTAAAAAAAAAATTTTTTTTAAATCAATAAATAAAAAAGTTATGAATTTTTAAAAATAGGACCCTTATTTTTGCCCACCCTGTATATACATCAATTTTCGTTATAAGTACTTTTGTGTATTTACTGACGCAAACATTTGGATAATTTTCATAAACATCGTCAAACTGACATTTTACACGTCTCTTTTTTTCCAAAGAATAAATCTACGTGTACACTCTCACTTTAAAGTAATTTATTTAAAAGTAATATAACTATTTTTCTTAACTTCTTAGAATATACATTGTTTTGGTAGCTGTTGCCATTTTTGATATTGTTGTTTAAGTAGTCGTACTTTTTCAGAAATCCCACATAGATAAGTGTTGCTTGGCCCGAATATAGTCATCTTCCTACCGTGCAGACCTCCGTTTCTGTTTAAGTTGAGTTTTTTTTGTAGGCGGTGGAGAGAGTCGTATAATTGTGAGAATGACTGCACATGATAATGGATGTTATCCAGAACGTACAAGGTAATACTATAAGGGGAAATAGATGTGAAAGTAGAGAATGGTGTTAGCCAGGGTGAGAGGAATTGAAGGAAAGTCAATAAAGCATAGAAAAAAAAAGAAAGGTAAGAGAAGATGAGCGATGAAGAGTAACTAAAAGAGACACAAGGATTGCAGGTTTTTACTCCCCGATACCAAGAGCAGAAATTCACAGTGCTCACATAACAAGTTGGGGAGGGTTTAGCCTAGAACACGCACAGGGATTTGTTTTGCAAATGCGGAGACGAAACTTTGCGACCTCATTCTATTATCTGCGGTTCAGTTTCTGACACACTCTTTCTTTGCACACGAAGATGCCCAGGCAGATACGAGAAAGCGCGACGGACCCTGATAAAGATTGCACTTAAAGTATAAAAAGAATTATGTAAGCCGGATTTAGGATATAATACTACAAGGTGCCCGGTTTGTCAGGTATAGACGAGCTTGCCAGTAACAAGTGTTGACGGCCTCATAGATGTTATTGCACTCCCACCACCTTTACTATGGTTTAGAAGGGTTTTTTTTTCAGGGAAGAGTGATGGGTTTACAAACTGAAAGCGTCAGTTGTACTGAGAATGTTTAACCAAATTCATTTGATTGCTACATTAGAAATATTGTACACTAACTGTCACTTGAGACCCAAAATGAGATAATTAGTAAGGGAGTCCTGTATGCGATATGCATTACGATAGGATTGTGTCCCTGTAAATTAGAAATTTCAAACCCTAATCCTAATCACATCTTATTAAACCTCATCATCGAGTTGGTTATCGTGATGGATCAACTAAAAAAATAAGAAAAGCAACATCGTTTACTTTAAAAAAGTATTTAATATATATATGATATTTCATTTATTGAGACTTTACTAATAATACAATATTCCTTAGTGAGTACACCATTTCATTGAAATAGTGAATTTCTATAAATTAATATAATTTATTTAAACATGTAAGAATTTTCAAACTGGAAGCCCTTAGATGTCGTATGCTTACTACAGTAGTATCTTCTTTACTCGAAGTCAAAACCAATTTATTCTTGGTCTTTTGGCTAAGATCAAAGTGTAGTATCTGTTCCGATGGATACTGCACCCCATAGACTGGTATTGTCTTGACCTTCGGAGCTTGATTTACGCCGGTCTATGGGTCTGTCCTGTGCAGTTCTGGGAGGTCCACCTTCCCAGGCTTCGCCTCCCCTCTTTGGGGAGGAGTAAGTTTATTGCTTACTGCCTGAGGCGCCCCTACCGGGAATGCCGACGGGGCTTCCCAGGCAATTGTTATACCCCACTTTCCCGACCCGACCTTGGGTCACATCTTACCTGTGGGAGTAAGATAAAAACTGGCCTTGTGCCTAACTCCTTGAGAGGAGAAAATCAATACTCGAACTGGTAGACTTCGGAATTCCCTGTCTGTCCCCTGTATTCCCGGCTTTAACAACATGCTTACATTTCACTGTAATGCGAACAAACATATGGCTGCACATCTCTCTACTTAAGATGGCCTGTATAAATCGGGCCTCTAATTCACAGTAGCCCATTACGCCTCAGTAGCAATACACCTTGGTTGGAGTAAATAAAAATACCCCCCCCCAAAAAAAAAACATGAACATGTATTTGCTTTAGTTTCTTTTGTATTATTCTATCAGCAATATCTACGGGGTTATTTCTAAGCTCTTTTATGTAAATCTTTTAGTTGTAATAAAACCGTTAGATGACGACAAGAGTAATTCAGCCGGGCGTTAACAAAGATGAAATCCGTAGACTAGTAACGTCTTTCCCTTCGGGCCTTGATTCCGTCGGTCTGTATTATTGTCCTGTGCAGTTCTAGGAAGTCCACCCTTAAAAGCTTTGCTTTCTAACCCTTTGAGAAGAGGTTAGTTTACTGCTAATAGCCTGGAATATTGACGGAGCTACCACGACATTTTTTGTAGGCCAGAGTGCTCTTCCGCTATGGTGTTAGCTTGTCAATCACACTTTCTCGACTTTGCGTCACATCTCACCACCGTGGGAGGGAGATAAATACCGTTAGACAAGGTATGAAGTCACTTGAATTAAAGAGATAAGAAGAACGAAATAAAATTATTAAAACGACAACAGATGCCTATTGACCTTATTTCTAAAAAGACCAATGTTATAAGTAAGAGGAAAACATTCAGCAGGAAGGGAGTTCCAAAAAACTGCAGTTCTTGGAAAGAAGCTAATAAAATAGTAAGATGTATTATAACAGGTATAAAACAGCGAATTTGTGAAAACAACACAACCAAACGAGATGGAAAAAAGTAAGCAGGAAATAGATCGGACAAAAAAGTAAGCAAGAATTAGATCGGACAAAAAAGTAAACAGGAAATAAATCGAACAAAAAAGTAAGCAGCAAATAGATCGGACAAAAAATAAGCAGGAAATAGATCGAACAAAAAAGTAAGCAGGAATTAGATCGGACAAACAAGTAAGCAGAAAATAGATCGGACGAAAAAAAATAAGCAGGAAATAGATCGAACAAATAAGTAAGCAGGAAATAGATCGGACAAATAATAACCAGGAAATAGATCGGACAAAAAAGTAAGCAGGAAATAGATCGGACAAAAAAGTAAGCAGGAAATAGATCGGACAAAAAAGTAAGCAGGAAATAGATCGCACAAAAAAATAAGCAGAATATAGATCGCACAAAAAAATAAGCAGGAAATAGATCGGACAAAAAAGTAAGCAGGAAATAGATCGGACAAAAAAGTAAGCAGGAAATAGATCGCACAAAAAAATAAGCAGGAAATACATCCCACAATTGTATTCAGAGAAAAGACCGAGTTTACCAACATTAGGTCTGCAAGGAGAGTATTCAGAGAAAAGGAAATGGTGGCGCCAACTAAATTACAGATACACAGCTGAACTTAATCAATACACCTTAAATGTAACAGAGATTCACCCCCCATGTAAAATATACTAAACAAAACTGTTATAGTTTCAATCAGTTGAATAACTGTCCTTTCTCTCTCTGGGTGTCAAAAACTGTTTTAGCTTCAACCAGTTGAATAATTGTCCTTTCTCTTTCTCTCTGTCAAAAACTAAACGAAACTTTTACATGGAAAGTGTATTTGCTAGAACTATCCGACTGTGTAACACAATACATCGAGCATGCTTCGCAACTGACTACCACATAGTCGTTTTCAAGTCCAATGTAAACAAATTATTTTTAAGTTGTCCTTTCAAATATTCAAATTATGCACGATTTGAACCATTTTTACTAATGGTCGCGTTGTTGTCTCACCGTCCACCTAATAAACTCATAATCCCATATCCCCGAGAAGCCTTTCAGTGCTGATAAACAGTGTCGCGTCAGTAAAAACAAAACCTCAAATATTTACAAAATACCAATAACAGAATAGTAATGCTATACCTCGTCAGTTTAATTGAATATTTACCTCAGTTTTCGTATCGATTAGTTTTTCGTCTTGCGACCTTTTGATGTTTATAGTTCATTCGACTGTGATGCCGGGGGCTTAGTCGGAATAATACGATGAATTATGAGGTCAGAAAATGTCAGTTCCCAGAGAAAGAAAATGGTAAATCGTTTACCATTTCGCCATTTCCCCCTAATTCCTTAAATTAAGAGTCTTTTGTTGGGAGGAATTATCTGCATGAACTTCTTTGCTTGAAGGATTAGTGCTAACTGAAGTTTAGATTGTTATTAGATGGGGGAGTAAAGTGCAGTCTTAGAAGCCAAATATGACTTTGTAGCGAACTGGTGAGAATGGACAGACATGATAATGGATGTTATCTGAAAACGTACAAAGACATATAGAAACAAAGATTTGGAGAGAGAAAATTGTAGTGGAGGATGAGACAGAAATATAAAGAGAGACGAAACGGAGAAAGAGGAAAAGTTAGAGAAGATGTGCGAGAGAGATATAGAGTGAGTGATGAAAATAGTGTGAAGAAACATATAGAGAATGATGAGTTTATTGACTGAGAAAAAATAGATAACGAGAAATGGAGAGAGTGGGAGGACATAGAGGGGGCTGAATGCGCGGTTGATCCGCGTAAGCAATAGAATATACAGTGAGGGGAAATATCAATAGAGAGAGAAAGAGAGAGAGAGAGATAGAGAGAGAGAGTAAGTTAGAGTGAGAGAGAGAAAGCGACAAAGGGAGTGAGAGAAGTAAAACAAGAAAATATAAGTGTAGGGAGTGACAGAAAAAGTAAGAGATACTTGAATACGTAGAGAGACCGGTTGATGTAGAGAATCCGGGTGAGCGACAGAAAGAAAATCATGATGGGTAAAGATGAGGATAGAGAACTAGAAAGTAAAGATGTAGTAATGACAACCCGAGAGATATGGAAGTGGCTAGAGAGAATGCTGATGAAAATTGTCGTGTAAGGACTGCCTGAAAAAGTCAAAGAGACATGTATGGGAATTGAGTGAGAAATAATTGTTGGGCTCGATTTAGCGACTAAGATAAACATCGTCGGAGGGGATGAGGCGGAGAGACATGAAGAGGAAACATGTTGTCGGCTAGACGAACAGGCAAGGCGGGTTTAAGAGATAGAAAAATAGAGAGCCAGAGAGAATGTCATAGATGGGAAAACAATGGAAGTGTACAAAGTGACTGAAAAGTTAGAGACACCAGAAGGCAGGGACCGATGCAGCTAGGAGTAGAAGGTATGATCGATCGACAGAGATAGACATAGTCGGAAGGGATTAGGCAACACAAAGTAAAAAGAAAATGGTTGGATGACTGGAACCGACAGACAAGAAGGGATGGAAAAATGAACAAAGAAAGAGCCAGCGAGAGACAGCTAGAGTGAGAGAGAGGAAGGAAGCCAATAAAGTTAACATACATAGTGATTCCAAATTCAGAGAAACTGTAAGAAAGAGAGGGAGGAAGAGAGAGAGAGAAAGAGAGAGAGAGAGAGAGAGAGGGGGAAGAGGTGGAAGAAGTAGATGGCCTTATCGAGCGACAGAAATAGCAATAGTCAGTTTGGGTTAGGGGGAGATAGAAAAACGAATGGGAGGAGTATAGTAAGAAAGCGACCCAGCGAGAGAGAAATAGGTGAAAAGTTGATGGTAGAAAGTGGCCGAAAAAATGGCAGCAGAGGAGGGCTGATACAAATATAGGCATATTGGGCAGGCTGACATTGCCCTTTTATGTTTAGTGTCAATGTTACAAATTTCATCAAAATATATCCAATATTTGTTCTATAGATGTGCCAACCCAGACTTGGACTACCAGACACACACTTGTTTAGTGTTGTATATATATATATATATATATATATATATATATATATATATATATATATATAGCGATGGTATGTCTCCAAATGTAAAAATTCGTATACTAAGACTGCTTACACATATAGAGATATTCAGGAGCAGGTGTGCAAAAATATTTTTAAAACAGCCTGAAATTCAATAAGGCCGAGGACTATGATTCGATTAGAAGCGAAGGAATAGATGAAGGGCTACGTGTCCAGATATGACGTCACAGATAATATCTCCGGAATTAAAAAATCAATGTTTGTTTGTTTGTCTGTTATAGCAATCAATACGTTAACAGTTCGAATATTCAAATAAGAGTTTCGTTAGTTTCGATAAGGGTTACATATTTCACTACATATATCACTGAATCGAAGACTACCATTGACATTTTTATTTGAATCTCTCTAGGTTCATTAGAGACTAGTATTGGTTAGAGATAATTATTGGTTAAAATCATGAAATCAATCAAATATTTTAGAATGTAAAGAAACGTAATTCATTGTTTAAATATATTTATTTTGTTTCATGAAAGAAAATTAAACAAAGAATATCTCAGAAAGTATTAAAGAAAATGTGTTTATAGTGTAATACTTATTTATATTGGTATTTTTAATATTCAACACAAAAAATATTATTTCATTTTGGTTGTGAGTTTACATTTTTCGGAAGTATTCATCAACGTTGATTCGTAATTTGTGTTAGCAGGTGGATGCTCACATAATGTGTAAAAAAATAAACCCCATAGAGCATGACATAATTGAACAACGATTAAGGTGGGGTTTTGCTGATATTTTACCACATTATGCAGCCACATGGATATAGGAAGACAAACATTTGGAATGCTATACCCCTATTACGATTATCTTAACAACTAGACATCACTATCCAATGAACCAACTGCTCATGAGTCAGAGACTAAACAGCTGTTTCTGTCAGCGAATAGAAATTACTATCAATTTGATATATCAAATGTTTCAGGATGCAAAATTAAATCACTGAAATCAAACTTATTGGACGAAAACAGTAAATTATAACAAGACAGAAGATATCTTCACACACATACATACACCCCACACACGCACACACACACATATATATATATATATATATATATATATATATATATATATATATATATTTATTTTAAAAAAAATGAGAAATGTGAATAAAAAAAATTCTTATTGAATTATCAAGCAGTGTTAACAAGGAATATGTAAATATTTTTTCTTTATTTCAATAACCCATTGCTTTTTTGGAAAATATCATCAGAAGAGGTCATAGAAATTAAAGTGTAAATTATTTTACTGTGGTCACATATGTGAAAATATAAAAAATAAACAAAAATACAAAACTACATGAAAATGTTAAAAGCAAAAAGAATCCCCTTCGATTGGCAAATGTAACATGTCCAAAAAAGGTACATGAATAATGAGCACACACAGCAGAAAGTGTTCAATAAATTTGAATAATGACAAAAGTGCCGTCTAGGGATTCAGATCCGATGTGAACAATTAATGTTTGAATATATATAAACAATATATAGGAATATATATAAAGAATATATATAACTAATATATATATATATATATTTATATATAGTAAGCAATGAAAATATATATGGCAATTAAGCTACACAGAGGCTCCCGCGTTTCATCCCCGGGGGGGATTCTCAGGCTCAATGCATTTAGCCTGAAGATGAAACGCGGGAGCCTCTGTGTAGCTTAATTACCATATATATATATATATATATATTCATTGCTTACTACCTAGCTCTACTTACGTATCGAGCACTGTTGAAGTAAATAGTGAAAACTGATACATAAAAACTTATATCTCCTTATAATATTTCATGTGGATACATTAAGTACTACATTTATATATATATATATAGAGAGAGAGAGAGAGAAAGAGAGAGAGAGAGAAAGAGAGAGAGAGAGAGAGAGTCTTCAGAAGAATTCAATCATTTTAAACAAAGAAAAAAATGCAGTTTAAATTCCGAGAGAAACAAAAATGGAAAAAAACCTGAATAAAAAAGGAGATTAAATTATCAGAAAACAAATACAATGGACCTACACTTAAGCGTGAAATATTAAAAACGAGGATCAGAGACTGTTTGTCATGTAACTTATTGGGAGATTTAACAACAGGCCAGTTATAATATTCATGGCTCTCCAATGGTACTGATCAAACAACCATTTCCTGTAGAAAAATCAGCTTTAACTCCACTAATAAATGAATACATAATAATTATTTAAATAAAAATAATAATATATTACCCTCAAGACTACAGTGTGAGATGGTAATTTGAATATAAAATAACATTAATAATATTAATAATAATAATAATAATAATAATAATAATAATAATAATAATAATAATAATAATAATAATAATAATATGCTATCCAAATCTACACCCGAAAAACATTCTGCTATATGGTAGCCAGCAATAAAATGATATAGCCATCAAAGTTTCATTAATATATATATATATATATATATATATATATATATATATATATATATATATATATATATCAAATATAACCGACAACTCAAGTCTGGATATATTTTCGCAGATCCTTTCTATTGTCCGACCCAGAATAGTAATTTCAGAGTGGAATTGGGCGATGAATCGGACAAAGTAGTCATTTCTGTCCCAATTACTTTCACGACCAACCGGGCCCATTTTAAGGGGAATGAGGTAAATCAGATCAATACCAAGTGTTCGTATTTTAGGTTGTTTGAGCGGCGATTATAAGTGCGAAACTATAGTAAGCATTATATACATTTTAGTAGATTATTGCCGGTATTAAAGTTCCAGCTCGAAACCTGAAAACTATTAAGGATCTTAGAAAAGATCAATATATATATATATATATATATATATATATATATATATATATATATATATATATATATATATATATAGAGAGAGAGAGAGAGAGAGAGAGAGAGAGAAAGAGATGGATATATATATATAAATATATATATATATATATATACATGCGTTGCGTAATAAGTTCGTTTGTTGTTCTTAAGTAGGCATTAACACCAGGTTTATGCACTTCCTTTTACACGCCCAATCTCGAAACCGTGAGAATGTCTGCAATGTGCATCGTCGTCAAACCGCAATTTTGTTTAACTGAGGCTTTCGCTTGGTCACTGTCGATCATCAGAGCGAGGGGTATCTCTTACTGAAAGATTTAATTCTATTCTCCAAGCAAAACATTCCTGTTATCCAACGGCATTATCTACATATACAAGGTATATTTTTATGCAGGTTTCTGTAGCCTTTTTTTATTTTCTGTAGTAAATAGCATCTGGTGTCGGTAGTGCTCCGCTTGATCTTCCAGTTCACGATCTGAAATACAAGCAAAAATGTAAGAACTTCTATGATCAGGAGATTGTTTCACACTGACGTCAACAAACTCGCTACAAGAAATACAGAATTTGAAAACGATCTTTAGTAGACCTGAAAAATGACATTAAAAAAACGAACAGAAATTTTGGGCAAACTAATTTTTACTTTGAGATTTACTGTACATTCCTAAGTTATCTTTTTTACCCGGTCTGTACTGATTTGATGTATCTATTCAAATAACTCTCATATTGTTTCTAATTATCTGTATAATTAGTGCGGTTGGACTCTAAAACTTTTATGCTGGCTGTATTATTATGAATTAGTGTCTACACCCTGTGCTGATAAAGTTATCCGATATTAATGGAGATATATAGTATCAGAAACGATCGTTCGCATATTATTGTAATTTTGAATAGTTGGAACGCAAATAAATGATCACAGAATAAATGCACATTAGCTCTTTTTCATATATATATATATATATATATATATATATATATATATATATATATATATATATACTGTTACAAGCGAAATTATCCCGTTGCCAATTGTTAACTATGTTAAACCATGGTTACAGTGGCACGGAGGCTGTTTTCGTACATTCTTATTGGATAATCTTATTTAATACTTTATCATCATTTCTACAAACAAAACATGCGATAATTGCAAACATCTTATTTTCAAGTAAATTGATATTTTTTTAATATTTAGATAAAATTCAATTTTAGATGATTGATTAATATTTTATACATTCGTTATTCCTCCTAGTATATCAATTATCTTGACGTTAATGAAGACAGATGACGGTTGTTTCATAACAGAGGACACCGACACAGCACAGCTGCATTTTAAAACGTCCTCTTCCTCACGGATAATGAGAATATTATAATTATTAATAGTATTATTATTATTTTTGTCATTATTATTATTATTAATCTATATTGAACTTTTCAACTTCTTATCTTCAGAAAGGATAATATACAGGCTAATCAAAAAGATATGCTCTCATACTATCGTTATCATTTCAATGGACGCGGGCTTCCGTTTTTCAAGGGAAATAAGACAGGCTACAAGATATTTCGCGCAAGAGATTGCCAACATTTTAAAGGTCTACTTCGCGACGAAACCGGTTATTTAAACTAAACGACCATTTCTGAGTCAGTTTCCATAAAGTAACTCTCAAACAAAATGAACAATAACGCGCCTCCTGACCGAATTCAGAAAGATATGGTGTGCAGTATACATTTGAAGGTCGCAGTGAGCGGCCACAGTCAGTCAGTGCAGAAAAAAGCATCGTTACTATGACAAATTATTTGGAAGGTGATTATGAATTTCAATGTTCTTGGAGCAACAATAGTATGCGGCATACCAACGTTTACACATTGGTTCTCGTTGGATAACAAAAGTTAACTGACCATGAGTTGGGTCAGTACTAGATGGGTGACTATTTGGGGATACCAGACGATGTATGTCGGATAATGTCGACAGTTCCATGCAAGAACTGCAAAAAACCTAACGTCGTCATCTTCTTTGACCGTGATATGCATACCGACTTGTCAATTTGGTACCCCACTAAAAATGTATATTATTTACGTTTATTTATTTATTACATACACTTTAGATACATGCAAAGTGTTTGCATCCATATAACACACTCCTTTGTGTGTGTTAAAAAGACACACTATGTTCGTTTAATCTTGATCGTTGACCGTGTGGATAAAGTATTCGGCCTTCAGTTCCAATATTTCATGTCATCGTGAATTTGAATCTCGCACGAAACAATTGTTTTGGTTTGTTTGCTATAGCATGTTTTTTACATTTTTATACGCTATAGCATGTTTTACATTTTTATACGCTATAGCATGTTTTACATTTTTATACGCTATAGCATGTTTTACTTGCTATAGCGTATTTTATACGCTATAGCATGTTTTTTTTGCTATAGCGTTGCAGTTATTTTCGTAGCCGATATCGATCATCATCCTAAGCCTGATATATTTTAATAAAAAATAGATGGAATATATTTAATAAATGATATTAATTTCTAATTATGGCTAGAAAATTTACGGGTGGATGCCGCTTTTTCTTTTAAGGAACAATGATTAAGAGGTAAACATTTTGGATTGGGCCTAAACACTTTTCCGTTGTGATCGGAAAATGGTGATATACGGGAGAAAATAACTTACGTAACACTAAATGCACATGTTTGCGAACTGGGCATATCAAAAGAAATTGTAAATGTGTCCTTTCAATTATAAATACTATTTCATAACAAACGGGTACATCCTTTTAGACTAACCTGTAGGCGCGGGCTTTCGGATATAGCGATATCTAAGATCATGAACAAAGCAGAAGTCAAACAACTTCCCTGATTTTTGTTGTGGCGGAAAAAGACATTTTATAAAGATTTACTAGCAGTACGCGTGATTCTTTAGGGTCACAATCACCATCAAACATTTATTCTACTATGATTTAATTCGAAAATTATGAACGTAATAAAGCATTTAAAACATAATCGTGCTATGCTTAATAAATTAGTCCTTTTACTTCGATAGTATCGTTATTATTATTATTATTATTATTATTATTATTATTATTATTATTATTAACACGGAGCTCTCACACAGGACAGCATCAGTGATTACTCACTTATAACAACCGCTGATGCTCCTAGAGTCTGGGGGACAAATCTTTCTAGATGTCCACTACTCTTCACCTCTTTCGATAACCACTTCAAAATTATGTGAGTTATCGCAACAGCCGCTTACTATTGATGTATCGCAGGCAAAGATCATTGGTTTTGCTCTGGAACTTGAGTGGCCATAAGCCTCCCAAAGGCCCCAGTACTCTCCGCACTTATCAAGTTGATGTCAGATTAATGATCCCCCTCCTCGGTTATTCCGTCATACCTGACACGTGATACTTTGAGAGAAAATCATTATCATTATTATTATTATTAGTAGTAGTAGTAGTAGTAGTAGTAGTAGTATTTCTATTCATTAGGAGTAATCACACAAGTCAACATCAACGACTGCTAATTGACAACAACCAGTGGCGTTCCCTGCGGTCTGAGTGACAACAAGCCTCCCAGAGTTTCAGTACTCTACAACTCTTTTCGATCATAATTGCACATGACTTGGAGCTATTGGAACAGCCGCGTGCAATGTATTTCTCGTTTGCAACAACTATTGGTCTCCGCTGAAATAAAGGTGACAATAAACCTCTCCAAGGTCCCAGTACTCTACGCACTCTTCTAGTGAAGATCTGGTTAGTGCTGTCCCTCCTCGGTCGTCCCATCCTCCTTGACCAGCTATTACATTTTTAAGGATGGGGGCAGTTTATGAGATTTTTCGCAATTTTTCTTCCTTGGTGGTTCGTGCGGTGGTATTCTTTTTGTAGGTTTTGTTTTCTTCTTAATTTCTATGTGACCATTCGTAGCTTATGCGACGGTTTCCGCATTCGAAGATTTTTCCTTAAGATATCAGCTGCTTTGCGCATTAATATCCTTTGTATGGTCACATTGATACCTTAGATTTTAGTTTCTCCCAGTCTTTTTGTAAAATGTTTGAGACTGTTCTTAGTGATCCAACGACTGTTGGTATTATATTGGCTTTCTTCATGCTCAATATCCCGTTCAGTTTTATGACAAGTTCCGTGTATTTGCTTCGGTTTTCCGTACCGTTGAAATAAACTTTGTGGACTGCTAGTACGGCAAAGTTACGATTTAGCAGGTTTTTTCTTTCTTGTCGATTATGAGATCTGGGTTCCTTACTTGTATAAGTTTATTTGTTTGTACATTCATATCCCAGAAGATGTTTTTTTTGTTTTTCGTTTTCCAGTACTGTTTCTGGTGTATGTTTGTACCGTATTTGTGCGTATTCGAAATGCAATCGTTTGCAAAGCTCCCCTGCACTGCTTTCCCCACACATCCATGCACGTTTTTATTCTTATTGGGCTAGTTTGCTGCATTTATTTATAGTATAGTTTACTGTTCCATCTCTTTGTCCACACAGTCTGAATTTACTGTTTTTATGGGTTTATCTATTTGAGCTTTTATATAGTTTTCCCTAATCGCATTATTCTGCACAGCCGTTAGTAAATATCACCTTTCTATGTTTAAGTGTCCTTCTCTTAGCCATGTCCAGCTATTTTCGTGGGTTTTTTCTCTTGTCAGTCTTCTGAAGCTTTTATGTAGTTGTGTTTCTTCCCACCATAGTTTTATTGTCTTTTTGTTTCTTGTTTCGGTGCTGACCGAGTTGTTTATTAGGACATTGTCTTTTGCTGCAGTGATTAGCTTCCGTGTGCTAGGGTGCGTATTCTTCAAGGTCTTTTCTGTCTTCCACTAAGTATTCTATGCTTACCTGTCCTCTTTACATTCGTTCCTTTTCATGCAGAGTCTGTCCGTATCACCTTTTAGGTGGAGTGCGTTGTGCACGATAATTAATGTTCTAGTCTTCTGATTAAGGTTTCTGAGTTGTTCTTTAGTCATACCTATGAATAATCGCGTGTATCTGATTAGTGATACTGCCCAGGTGTTTATAATTTGGCATGATGTATCCTTGTTGTCTATTATTATGACATCCGGTCTTATTGCTTTTATGAGTTTATCTGTTTGCACATCCATATTTAAGATGATTTTGTGTGTCTTTGTTTTCCAGTACTCTTGTTTATGTCTGTACTTTTGTCTGCGGGTTCGAAATGCAATTGTTTCCTCACAAAATCCTGTATGTTCTTGTATTCTTTTAGGGCTTTTGCATTCACTTATTACATGGTTTACTGATTATCATTATAAGTATTATTATTATTATTAGTAGTAGTAGTAGTAGTAGTATTAACATTGTTATTATCATTATAATTATTATCATATTATATGCAATATTAATAATAATGATAATAATGATGATAATAATTATCATCATTATTATTAATATTGCTAATAATATTATTATTATTATCATTATTATTTTAGTAGTAGTATTATTATTATTAATAGTGCTCATAATATTATTGTTCTTGTTATTTTCATTGTTATTATTATTGTTATATTTAGTAGTATTATTTTTATTTTTACTATAGTAAATAGAAATAATATTATTGTTTATGATTTCGATAGATATCTACATGGGCTTTATTTGGCTATCTGATTTCCATACGTTTTGTGGTCGTGCGCCTCTGTCAATTAGATTACGATCATGAAAAATATGTTTTTTTAAATTACACATAAGCATTAAATAATAGTACAGCATGATTGAATAAATATCGAATAAGTGAGCCTGAGAATAAAATTAAATAGCTAAAAAAAGATGCGTGACTTGTTTAGTTAATTGTGCATTACAACAAATCAGATCAACAAAAAGATATTTTTTTCAAACATAACTTAATCAAACAGACCGAATGTATATTCTAGCAATCATGTTTTCTTATTAAAGTATATACAACTACTAATGTCACAGAATTCAGGGTCGCCAAGCTTCAGCTCCGTAAACCATGGATTCCAGATAGAAGATAAAGCGACCTCCAGAGAACAACAAGGATACCTGACCGTAAGTATACATTTTTGAGATAGTCTTGCCAGCTACAAGCAGAATCTGAAGAAGATCACTTACAATTACTGGATTTTACAAGAGGGCGACTCTATGAGTATTTGTTTAGATTATACGCAAAGTCCACCATGCTGTAGTCAGGTGGGAAGAAGACTTGTGGTATCTTGTTCCACAGTTGATGCGTTCAAGTATAGACACTTTCGCGATTTAAGTGTTGTTTGCTTTTTGATACAGATAGACTAAGGAAAGATATTTGATGTGGTTGGATCATCTTCAAAATGATCCACATAGTCTATACAATATTTATTTCACTGATGGATAAACAACATAATATACAAAAACTTTTTTTCCAAATCGTAAATGACCTGATAAGATTTCTGTCTTCAGATTGTAATAATTTCATATAATATTTCACTTAAAATCTTTGTTAGTTAATGCTGCGCAAATGTAAGTTCTAAGTTGTATTATTTGAAATGTCTTATATGATGTTGAAGAAGACATTTCCACCTCGTTATGGAGAATAGAGACTTTAAACTATGAGTTCTGCTTACGTGTTCGGAAGAAGTGACGTCACGAAGATGAAGGTGACGTGGTAGATAAAACTAGTCGATCTTCCTTTTTATCCTTCGACGAAGACATATTTTTTCTGGGGTCCTCCGCAATCGCAACGGTAACCGGGTAAATATGTAACATTACTAAAACTAACAGCAATTTTTAAAATAAATGAATAAGAACAGATTTACATATTTAAATGTGGATTGTTATTTATATATTTTATACCGCAAAAGAACAAACCAGAAATCATCTTTAATGCGACTACTACGACCACACTCGCGAAAACGTGTAATAAACAAAACAACACTACTACAAACGCGAGATGTTGCCAATATTACGATCAAAAGAATAAATATTATAGAACGAACTGCAAGAAAACACATCTATGTAAAAAGCAACAACATATATATAGACACATATATGTATATATATATATATATATATATATATATATATATATTTATATAGATATATATATAGATATATTCATATATGTATTACAGATAATCAGATCACCATCTGTACAGTCATTTATTATCCAAACAAACCTGACCGATAATTATTCACCGTTATCGGACTTTCTTCAGCATTTGTTTATGTTTTCCTCTTCAGCAATTGAGGCTCGCAAGTTGTGTGACGTTTTAACAATATTTTGATGAACTGCTTCATTTTTATCTTGATTATTTTAACTATTTTGATATTTCAACCTGAGAATTCTGACTAACTTTTGCGTTGTGGGAAAGTTAATGAGTTTTTTTCTAATCTGTGAATTTAAGCTCGACTTAAATTCACAGATCAGGAAGAATTTAGTAAAATGATAAGAATAAAACAAGCAGATAGTCGAATTATCGTGAATAAGTCATTGAATGCCAGAACCGTTATTTACCGATGAGACAGACATGAACAGAGGCTTAAGACTGCGCGGTAAAAGAGACTAATTATCGGTCCACTTTGTTTTGATTTGAAACCGACTTTACTGATGTGATTCTAATCTTCTGTAATAAATATATAGATAAATATTACGCTCTTATTTTGGAATATACTTAATAAATACGCACTCTGCTCGAATTCTCTCCCACTGATCTTATATATATATATATATATATATATATATATATATATATATATATATATATATATATATATATATATATATATATATATATGTATATATATATATATATATATTAACATAAAATACAAAGATACATGTTATATCTTAATTCTAAATCTTATCGTAAAAAGAGAATGCTCGATATCATAGATAGAGCATTGCCGTAAGAAAAAATGAAATTAAAATAAAATTAAACAATTTACGATATTTCGAAATGTATCGAATGTTCAAGAATGAAAACAAATAAAACATAAAAAAATAAATTTAAAAAATAAAATATAAATATAAATGTTACCATTACTCCATGGATTTTCAAAGATAAGCCAAATAGCAAATTACTGGTTAGCATAAATTTGAAAATTGTAATATTGCAAGCAAAATAAGTGTTTACCATCTGTTTAAAGAACAGTTTGTAGCGAAATTTCCAAATTTAGTAGAAAAAACAATGTATTAATGTAAATATTCAAACATGTAATCAGAAAATATTAGAATGGAGTTGAGCAGTAAGAGAGTCCAATAACAAACTCTGTGAGCAATAAAAAGATTTATTTCAATGAAATCCAAAGCTAGAAATCAGTTAACATTGATGCGAATGACTCCACTAAAATCTGAATCTAGGAGTAGTTAAAAAATCATTATATAGATAGCCATCTTGCCGTGAACAGGGCGTTTTTACAAGCATAATTAAAAAGCAAAGTAGAGAGAGAAACGGATGAATTTAGATTGAACATTTGATGAATTAATAAATATTGTAAATTATCCAATTTTATTTCAATCATCGCATTTTTCTTATATTTAAAAAAAAATAATGATGATTACGGCTGTACTTGCCTAATAATTACCTGTTGTCTTTGTTTTTATCTTTGTTTATATACGTGTACGGATAAAGAAGAAAAAAGCATAGGACATAAGAGAATCTTATAAATATATTGCTAGTAAGCCGAGACACGTGTATGCTGGAAATAAGAAAACAACTTTATTTATTAAATAGTATGTTAACTTATTTTCCATTACATTTGAAGTTGTTTAAATTAAATAAAAAAATATGTCATAGCATAGGTCTAGCCTCACACTATTGAGCTATTGTCATTGTTGTATGTTATAAAATTTATATTTTAAAATGTGAAAACTTTAAATATATAGATATATACAGGGTAGGCAAAAATAAGGGTCCTATTTTTAAAAATTCATAACTTTTTTATTTATTGATTTAAAAAAAATTTTTTTTAGAATAAGTAAAGGACCCCTTCCGAAGCAAGCATGAGCCGTATTAGCCCTAAGGAACGTACACTCATTTAGAAAACATTATTTTTGCTTAAAAAACTCAAAACAGTGTAAAAAAAATACTTTAGTTTTTGTAAGTTTTAAGAAGTGTTTTTCGGCTAAAATTTGTTTTGTTTATTTCAAAAATTCTCGGAAGGGTCAGTCTACACACACATAAAGTTTGGTGAGTTTAACTTTTATTTTGTGGAAGTTATTCAAATTCAAGTTATTCAAATTTAAAGATAGGACCCTTGTTTTGGTCCACCCTGTATATATATATATATATATATATATATATATATATATTTACTTTTCATTTAGCGAGTTTTGAACAAGTGTACAATTCTCGTCTAGCATTGATAATTTCATTCCAACAGCATATAGGCTAATTTTAAAAGCAAAATACGGTTTTACTTAGGAAAATAGGGCACGTATATTATTTAAATATATATATATATATATATATATATATATATATATATATATATATATATATCATTATTATTATTCTTCAATCAACACCTTGGATTTTTGCCTGGAGCTATTTTAGACGTGTTGACTATTATGAATTGTATAGGTTCACTAAATAGTATGTTTTCGGCCGATATATTTGATGTTGTATATACATTTATGTATTTTTCTATATATATTTTTCATATATTTTTAAAAGTTTTATTTTTATTACCTGCAGTAATATAATTGCGGTAATAGTACTCTGAGGAGAAGATTTTCTTTGAAAACTCATGAGTTAAGGACTTTAAAGAACTTTGCCTGAACTTTGAATTGTAATAAAATTTGATCTGTACCTGATTTTATTCTTTGACTTTATCTATTGCTATATATATATATATATATATATATATATATATATATATATATATATATAAAATTAAATAAATAAAAAAAGAAATTATAACAATAAGAGAATAAATTAAATATATGAATAGATCATAATAACAAAGGAAAATTAAAGAGGGAGGAAAAAAATTAAATCTATAAATCAATAAATAGAATAAATTTATATAAATTTAGTTTTAGGAGTATTATACCCTTGGAATACTCTTCAATTAACATAAAAAATAATAAATATGTATTTAGATATTTACACTTTATGTATGTATACGTGTGTATGTATTTTTTATCCCTAATCCCTTCTCCAACGTTTCCTCTTAGTCCCCCCTTCCCCCGTTTCAGCGGTTCCTTCCTACCTCGTTGGCATTGATCCATTCCACAATTTAAATTCTTTCTTAAATCTCAAATTTCATTTCTAAATATATTTTCCTTAAGTTATCCCCCTTTGATGGCACATATTATAATAACAACGCCCCACACTTAAATTTAAATTTAGAATTGAATAAAGAAAAAGAGGAAAAAAATAATTAATTAATTATATAAAATAAAATATAATAAAATTATAATAATTAGTATATAAATAAACAAATGTTTATAATATTTTAACTTTAGTTGAATAATTGTTTAATAAATTTTGACATTTTCTGCGTTCCTACTTCCAATTGTCTGCTGCGGTATTTCAATGGTTTGACACCGGTTTTTCCCGTTTTTCGACCCTCTCGGTCTTTTATTGTTGTCTTTTGAAAATGAAAGTTTTTCTTTCGAAAATTTAAGATTACCCTTTGCACAACTTTTATTTACCAGACAGTATTTACTATTCTGGTATTTAATCAGTTTTTCGTGAAATTATTAATAAATCGTTTTGAGTTTCACTTTCTCTCTTCGTTTATTTCTTTTCACTTTTTCCATCTTACGGCAACTACATCGCATTGCTAGAGCCTCGGACGACTAATATGCACTTATATTTACCAGCAATGCTTCAAGCTAACTACGAACTCATTTTATATATATATTAATATATACGCAAAATAGATTAATAATAATATTGTTAGAGCTAAAACATAATAATTTTTAAATGTATCAAATTTGTTTTACAATAGATATTAATTTATACAATGTTTCTTACTTTTTTGGCATAAATAAAAAATGCTACTAAGAGTCCTCTTACGTGACTTCTCTTCTTACCTCAATACTAAAGCAAAAGATTCAGAACCATTACGCACTATATTGGGTCGCATAATATATAAGCCACTACCAGCAGAACATCACAACTGGGAGTTAGGTGTCTCACAGGCCCTAGTCCCGTGTTTAACAACCTTCACTTGTTGTCGTTGCTGAGACCACTCATTTACCTAAAAGCATTGACCATGAAGTTTGGGCATTGGTCAGCCAGTGTATTCCACTCCTGATCATAGTAAAACGATCCTCTTTGGAGCCAGTCTACAGATTAGTCATTATCTATATTTTCTCTGAGATAGTTCTTCCAGAAAACATTTTGCACGTTGTTGCTTGGCCCATTGCCCCAGTGTTTTGCTCTGAAAAGTTTGTGTGCATTTCTGGCGGCTCTTTAGGGGTATTTCCGTGGCAGATTTGTGTGGTTTCTGTCTCATTTGTGAGACGGTATTGTCCAAAATGTTTTGCCAGTCTTGTGGTGGAGTTGTTTTACTGGCTCTGGTTTCTTCATGTTAATGTGCTATCATAAGGTTTGGGTTCTGAAAGATCATCGAATATTGGCCAGTGTTCGATGTTAATGACTAACTTCTGAGAGACGCATATGTTTCACTCCTCTGGGAAGATACAGCTTTGGTAGACACTGGTGTATGTATATTACCTTCTATGGTGTCAGCATTTTTCTTGTTGTAATGCCTAAAACATATTATGTTCCTTAAACAACAATACTAAAGCAGTACTTTATCACTGGCATTGCAAGTTTGTAAATAACAGTTATATCATTTTGTTGTAAGCTGTGTCCCGCAAGTTTTCTAACACGGGGAACAGGTTCTGTACATTTTTTTCATTCGGCTTGTGTTTTATTTAATAATGTTAATATTGTGGCAAGTTATTGGTATTTTTCGTGCTCTTCTAGGTATTTGATGTCAGTAACGTCGATAATCTATTTATTTCCCGCTTCCACAGAGTAGTTGGCACATTTGTCCGGACTAAACTTTATTCAAATATCTTCAGAGAATGTATGTACAACCTGCAAGAGTTGACTTAAATCATCATCAGAGCTTGCATACCGCTTGCGATAATTCATGAAGGTGATTGAGTCTTTTGCTTGGGTCTTTTTAGCGGCATTAGCTAAAGTTGTAGACACACCGCTATTTATTCAGGAGGTTACTTAGCGGATATACAGTTTGGTAAAAGAGTAAAAGTGATGATCTGTCGCTTTGAAATACACCTATTCGGATCTAGATATCAGGGATTGTTGTTGTTCCATTAATGTTTCTTAATAACATTGTTGTTTGCTACATGTGTAGAGTCATGGGTTTCTTGAATATACGATTGGTCGTATATAATTCAAGGCAATTATAATTCAAATTAGACGACCACCCGAAAAAACAACACATTCGTTTCCTCCCTTCAGGCTTACATTCACAAATATGTTAGGGCTTAGAACCAACATTGATGACGTAGAAACCTTTCCCCTATTGAACTAACCGTGTATTCGAGTAATAAGTAAAACCAACCTACACTCTTACATCTACTCAGATAAGCATGTGCACGGAATTGAGGCTGATGGGAAGAGCACCTTCTGCTTGATTAGATAGCATCATCTAGAATAAGATAATACAGTCTGTAGTTGCTTTAGATTAACCTTACGACATATTGTTAATTAATTATATTTCATATAACGTTCTCCTTGGACCTAGGAGTTCACCCTGCTCAACTTTGTCTCAGAAAGCATAGATGCATCACTCTAACTAGATTCCAGCGCCAGAATACATGTATTTAGGGATGTTAATGTCCACAACCGTGATTGGCTTCGATTGTTGAAGTATACAGACGCATCTAATGAGTACATGTATAGTTTCCCTATTGCACACCCATACTATCTGTCTCTTGTTCTCAGACTGGTATGTTACTGACTCACCTCCCCTAACGCGAAGACCAGCTAACCTCACACCTCGGCCTGTTCTTGACCTCACTATGTGTGGCTTGTGTGACAAGTTTTCATATCCCGTTTGGGAAGTGGCTCATATTGTAGTAATGAGTGTTATACTTATAAATTCTCGCGTAAAAAACGAGCAGCCGTTACTAAAAATGACGAGATACTCTAAACAGACTGATTTAGAATCTATAACTTATGCGATGCTCTATAGTGTGAAAGTATTTTCTCTGGCTTCTGATCAATGCGCAAATGAGTTAACCTAATTGGTCAAATGAGGCATTGGAGCACATGTTCTGACGCAGAAATTATATAGCAAGCCCTAATATACTCTAGAGGTAACCTCGAACTGTGCAGCTACTATTGCGCAGAGGCCACAACCATTCCGTCAATGTTCGCTATCTCGTTAATGTTTAAAGTATTTTTTACCATCAGTATAGATTTAAACAATCACCCGCTACATGCATATACTAATGGGCCTTTCTGAACGCATAGACGATACCCTGGGAAAGGCAGGTGAAACTATGGCGATAATCCTTGATATATCCAAAATCTTTTGACAAGGTCTGCCATGAAGGTCTTATCAGGAAAATAATTTCGTATGATATTTGCTGACACATACTTAATATAATTAGATCTTTCCTATACGAGAGGAAGATTCACGTTGCCCACGATGGTTTTTAATCTAAGCAACGTGGCATGAATACAGGTGTACATAAGGGATCGATGCGTTGACCTCTATTGTCCTTTATTTTCATAGACGCCTCTCCTAATGAAATTTAGTATGATATTGATACATGTGCTGATGACGCAACGCTTTACTCTCGACATGATATCTGTTGAATTTTTAGATGCCGACCTCCAGTTTCTAGTCGAATGAGAACATAAATTGATAGTTACATTTAGTTACATTAAGATAACGTTTATTACTTATAACAACTACAAGAAACCATTTCAACTAGCGATTATCATGACAGACACCACTCTACCTGGGAGTACAATATTCACACCTGTCGGTCTACCATTCCTTTATATAGAGTCACTATCTCCATACTATGGTCGAATAAGTTAACTCTCTATGACTGGTGATACCAGATCAGGCTGCCCTGTGGCTCCCTGAGACGAAATTCACCTACATTGACGGTTTTTTTGTTGTTTTTTTTTGTTTTTGTTTGTAAAACTTAATTATATTCTACAAAACCAAAAACAAAAACAACAGCCCCTCTCCCTTTCTCCCTCCCCTTTTTTATTTTTATTTTTCCTACCCTACTCCCGGTCCTGGATATGACCTTAAACTACATCCGTTGGTGAGATCCGGCTTACGGACTTTGGGGAATGTGGAGCCTCCTCTTAATTACCATTTCTCCCAGGTCCACCCTGACCCGGAGTGGTAGTACCTGTTAGGGTCCCAACTATGGGTTAAATAGAAACAGATATTAAAAGGGGAATGAAACAAAAAAGAGAAGAAAACAAGACCAGATTCGGCATTAGATAACCCAAAAAGGGTTGATATGCCGTAAAACAAAACTACCAAACTCTCTATGAAGAGTACAACCGTAATATGTATGAACATATGTAAGCAGGATATTTCTCATAAATATGTGTTACCATACATATACACATATATATATAAATATATATATATATATATATATGTATGTATAATTATATATGTACATGTGTGTATGTATAGCAGGTATCACAATTCTATAAAAAAACAATAAAGTATTGTAGGTTCTACAAGATCTAATATTATTATTTTAATCACACACTAACGAAATACACTGCAATTTATATTATTTTAATAAAATATATTTATAAATGTGTACATGTGTTTATACGTTTCTCGATTAAAAAGAAAAAGGGAAATATAGAGAGATACAAATGTAAGCTAAATATATAGAGCTGTTTCCCAGCGCCTTTGAATTATCTACACCGACCAATTCTTTGATCTTGGTCCTCTAAAGACCATTGTTTGTATTGGCATCATTCTATTATATGTCAGATTAAATATTGATTGATGCACACATTGACCATTTTGGGTCGCACGGAGACCCTTCAAAAAGACCGAGTATAAAACGAAGACGGTTTAACATCCGGATAATTCATCAGTGGGCAAGTAAGCCAGTTGTAATCTTTTTTGTATTTTTATGAAAGTTTTGGCTGTTTATAGTTTTTCTTATATTTTATGCTATATTGGGTGGCCCTTATATGCTGAATATAGCTGTGACACTGATTGATAGTTTATAGGTTGAATAGAAAAGTAAATATGAACAGAAATAGATTGATAAATATATAATATAGAAACAATATGTTTCATAATCTTTGAACTAAACATTTATAATTTATATTATTCTGATTATTCGGGCTACTGGTCTCATCTTAGATGATATTCTCACAACGTTTTGGCCGATGTACTCTCCAACTTGTTTTATATGAGAAGGAAATATACTTGGCAAGAATGACCGAACGAGTATTGATTTACTGCCCTCCAAGAGTTAGGCACAATGCCAGTTTTTATCTTACTACCACAAGTAAGATGTGACCCAAGGTCGGGTCGGGACAGTGGGGTGTTAAAATTGCCTGGGCAGCCCTGTCGGCATTCACCGGTAGGGGCGTATCAGGCAGTAACCAATAAACTTACTCCTCCCCAAAGAAAGGAGATCAAGCCTGGAAGGTTTGACATCCTAGAACTGCACAGGACAGACCCATAGACCGGCGTAAATCAAGCCCCGAAGGCCAAGAAAATACTAGTCTATGGGATGAAGTATCCATCGGAACATATACTACACTTTGATCTTAGCCAAAAGGAATGATCGAACGAGTAGACTACTATATAACATAATATAGTATGGGCACCAGTAATTAAAAATAATAGATTATAAGACCCTATATATATATATATATATATATATATATATATATATATATATATATATATATATATATATATATATATATATATATATATATATATATGGAGAGAGAGAGAGAGATTGAGAGAGAGCGAGCGAAAGAGAGATATAGATATAGAGACATAGAGCGAGAGAGAGGGGAGATAAAATGCGTGCGTGTTGATTGATTTCTGTTTTTTCCCATGAACTTTATGAACGATTCTACATTTTTTTAAATGCGTTTCAACGCATAATCACGTTTACTTCTTGCATATCGCACGTTGCGAAACTTGAATATATATATATATATATATATATATATATATATATATATACATATATTTTAATTTATTTTATACGTACATAAAAGTAATCCATGGACACGTGTTTCTGGCTCACATCCGCCATAATCTAACTTAGAGATCGAACCTTCGATATTGATGTCTGTAGTCCAGCGTTCTACCACTGGATCAAGACGCTCTTTCTAGAAATATGTACGAGTTATAATATAATATATATATGAGTATGCATACACATTGTTCATTATTGTGAAGTGAAAAATATAAATATATAATAGAATGAAAGTGTACTCATCTCGTTTTTGCTACGAAGAAACATAAGTTTCAAATTCCCGAGGGGAATTATCAGGTTAACTCAGATTAAAATTTGCCTGATTATTCCAAACGGGAATAAACCACGAACATTTCTCTTTTACTTACGTGCCTTGAGTAAATTGTTATATTTCTACAAATACATACTCTTATATTAAGCGTTGTTGAAGTTTATATTAAACCAAAAATATATACGCAAAATGTTATTTTATATGTGTATATACTTGTATATGTGTATATACTTGTATATGTGTATATAAAGTTACGTATGTCTATATATGTATATTTATGAATTTATATATGTACAATATATATATATATATATATATATATATATATATATATATATATATATTGTGTGTCTGTGTATTTAGGCAGCATATTTTAATTTAGGCAAACATATTAAATAACACGGAGGGTATTTACTTGATTACACTTTTTTTAATTTTTCGAATGGTCTATTTAGTGTTTCGGTTAAATTGATGTATGCAAGTTCCATGAGTTTCTTGTTCCATTTAAAAATTAACACTTCTCAGACTCGAAAGGCATTAGGAAGAAACAATGTAATATATCAGTGGCAATGCCCAATGGGCGAATGTATCTCCGACAATACTAATAAAACTAATTCTTACATCGGTTTAACTACCGCAACACTTTCCCGAAAACTGACTTTAAATCTCTCTGACACAAGCTCGATTTGCCAAAACTTAAAGGCATGATTGCCCACTGCTCAATAAAATAATACACTACGATACGAACACCAAAAGATTACAAATTCTTGAAGCCTTCTACATAAAAACTAAACATCCCACAATCAATAATGTGAATTACGAAACTAGTCACCATATTTTAAGTGTCTTGCATAGTAATAAACGTTATCAAAGTTGTAACCATTAAGCAATTATACATTTGAATCTTGAACGCGCTAAGAACGTAATACAATTCTTACCGGTTAAGCAATCAAACTTTTGAATATTGCACACTCCTAGAACGTAATCACGCTCTCATGTAACATCTCAATATTATAAACGCTTTTTTTCAGTTGTACATTACTGGCCGTTATTATAATAAAAATAAACCAAACAGTAAGGACATATTTTTTTAAGAAACCAAAATTAACACTGACTGAAGATGATTTGACGAATGAAATCGAAAGTACTCGGGAAAAACGAAAGAAAATGAAACAAGAAACACATGGAACTTACATACAGAAATTTAACCGAAACTCTAAATCGACAATTCTGAAAATTGAAAACAAAAAATAATGTATTCTCCAGCAAAAATATTCCGTGTTATTTTATAACGTTTGCCTATATATATATATATATATATATATATATATATATATATATATATATATATATACATATATACATATATATATATATATATATATATATATATACATATATATGTATATAAAAACAAAGAGTAAGATAAAATAAAATACATTTTAAAGCAAGTTTAAAGATGCGATATTTTGTTTTTATTAAAAGAAAAAAGAAAAAAAATCGATACTGATTTTTATTCTTTTTTCATATAAACTTTCATTTTTTGTTTAGTATTAGTTTAGTTTTTAGTTTATGTACTATAAACTAAAAATGAATGTTTATAAAAAGAAAAAGAATAAAAATCGGTATCGATTTTTATTTTTTTTTAATAAAAAAACATCGCATCTTTAAACTTGCTTTAAAAAGTATTTTATTTTACCTTACTCATTGTTCTTAAATTAAATTTGGATGCTTTAAAAAAATATGAACTTTTCAAATATATATATATATATATATATATGAAGCAATCCAACAAAAGATATAAGCGTCAACTAATATCTTATAATTAGTGAAACATCCGGATAAAAAAACTGAAGCTCAATATACTGGATAGAGCATTAATATTATAATATAAAATGAAGTAATAAAATAAGGTGTCAATCAAATTTTATTAGAATTCAAAGTTCATGCAAAGCATCCTTAAGTCCTTAGCTCATGAGTTTTCAAAGATAATTCTTCTCTTCAGAGGACCATTACCGCAGTTATACTACTACAGGCAATAAAATTACGCTTTGAAAATATATAAAATTATATACACAAATATATAAAAAATACATAACATCAAACATATCAATCCAAAAACATACTTTTGTTGAATCCATACAGTCCATCCAGGTCATATAAGTTGAGAAGCATAATCAGGAAGGACATTACTCCAAGATACAAACAGCAGTCCAAATATGTGAAATTGAAGGGGCCGGCAAGGTTATCCATTCGCGAAATGTGTCCATATTCAATGTTAATGATAAAAAAATAAATAAATCAATCAAAATAATACAAAAAGTCCAATCAAAGTTCCGAGATCCCAACATGTGCAAATCCAATCAAATCCAAATTCGTTGTTAAATTAGAAAACCAGCTAAATCCGAATTGAGCAAAACAAGACGGACTCCCATCACATCTAGCCAGAAGAGCGAAAAATATATAAGAATTATCTTTGAAAACTCATGAGCTAAGGACTTAAGGATGCTTTGCATGAACTTTGAATTCTAATAAAATTTGATTGACACCTTATTTTATTACTTCATTTTATATTATAATATATATATATATATATATATATATATATATATGTAAGATTTTCTAATAATAAATATTAAACTAGCCGGCAAATGTTGAATATTGACATAATGATGGGAAGTGTAATCTATCTATGATTATTCTGTTGAAAATAGAGATGATATTGCGTAGTGCCGAAACAACACCAATAAGAAGAACATCTCTCCTGTTAAGGCGTCTATACATGATGTGACCGTAGTCGAATAATCTAGATAACACATTAAACAACTCGTAAGCCGCCTTCAGGAGCTCTTCAAATAAGCTGCAAGGAAAATAAAGCCGCCAACATCCCGCAGTTAAAAAGGATAGTGCAAAGAAAGAATGATGCAAACAAAGTTTTGTCGATCCGCAAAAAACCGTCAAAAGCTTTAGTCGATTGTACTTTCTATCTCTCACTGATAAACATCGTTTGCAAGACTTTAGCAAAATAATTAAGGAGGGTGGATGTCTAATTAGAAACTCAAACTTCCGAGACAAAGACAAATTGTGATGCATTTTTTTTAACATAGTTCAACTCAAACAATGGGCTACTGAGAAAAATGGTGACAGTTTGAGAGTGAGTCAACTTAAATTGGAAGCTGCGCAGCGAAATGTCTGTTTACGTTTGTTTTAAATTTCTGTGTGTCAGTACCGTCAGGAAAACAGAAAGCAGGTAGGGAGTTCCGGAGTCCAGCAGCACGATTTGGCAGATTGTCGGGTTGGTCTAGTGAATTTATGTCGTGGGGCTACCAGAGCAGCAAGCTCATCAGAGCACACTCAATTTAAGTACTTGTAAAACAGGCACAAAGAAGTAACATTCAGGCGATCGAATAGATACTGGAGCTTGGTGGATAGTCAGAGACCTATCAAGTTGGTGAATCTTTTCTGGACCTTGGCTAAGAGGGAGAGACTAGTGGATGGTGCCTCAGCCCAGATGTGGCAACAATACTCCATGCATAGGAGAATGGTGGCTTTGTAGAGATATAGGATGATGTCAGGTGTGAGATGTTTACTGGCACGGTAGAGGGATCCCCATTTCTTTGCATCAGTCGTGTCAATGTCTTCAATGTATTTATTCCAATTCATGTTATCTGTGAAAGTTAGGCCGAGGGGTTTTAATGATGAACTCTCAGGTCTCAATGATATCAGGGAGGTCATTTTTAAAAATCAGGAACTGTGGAGGTCCAAGGATTGATCCCTGGGGTACATCAACATTCATGTCATGTTGCTTAGATGGACAACCTGGATCTTTCTTTTTGTTAGGAATAATTTACTTATATTAAATAGTTGTCAAGTAATACCATACGAGTACAGTTTGTAGAGAAGCCCTTCATGCCAGACCTTGGCAAAGGCCTTGGCTATATCGGGACCTATCGCCCTAGCTCCACCTGCTTTGTCCAGCGTATGATATATGTGTTCAGAGATGACCGTTACGATATATGCAGAAGATCGTACTTGTCTAAATCCGTATTGATGATCAGAAAAAAAGTTTAGCATTAACTAGGTGCTGGACTATCGCTCAATTGATTAATGATTCAAAGAGTTTAGCAAAGATCGGGAGTTGACTGATTGGGCGGTAGTTTAGAGGACCAATTATGTCTCCAGAATTCTTGAAGACTGGTAATACAGAGGGAATTTTCCAACTATCACGGAAATACGATTCAGCTAGACATTGGTTGTATAGTTTGAAGAGGGCAGGGGCTAGCTTAGCAGAGCATTTCTTAATTACTATTACTGGTATAAGATCCGGCTCAAAGGCTTGGAGGTGTCAAGTATTGTTATGATTCCTCTGATTTGGGACGGGGTGATGACCATGTTCTCAGGTGCGGCTTCAGTCTGCAATGGTAATTCAGGGAGGAGGTTGTTTGCTGAGTCTAAAGTGATCTAAGGCCAAACGTTAGTTCAGCCTTTGCAGTGGCTGTTCAAACGACATTCTTGTGATTTGATTTACTGTATGTGTATTCCTAAGTTATCATAGGCAATGCAGTTTTATAAGGTATCACTTACAGAAGTTGAGATAATGCAGTTTAAGAAAAAATGGTTGAGGCGCCTAATTCCTTGACACACTTGACACTATACAGTTCATCAACAAAGCTAAAACTTCTGACGTTGTCACTTGTTGAAGAATATAAATTAGGTAAAGCGCGACTTTTCTTGATGCTGCGTGACTATAGGGACGCACTAGTAGAGAATGCTTAATCATCTGTAATAAGTGATCGAAAATGGAAGGAATAACAGGCTGTACAAGATGCAGCATCGGCACTTATGATATAAAAAATAATTGGTGTTGTAGCATTTGAGAGACCAGGTCTAGGCTTCCATCCACAGATTCGATGGTCCAAATAATCCCCTGTAAAGCAAAGGAAAATTGTTCCGGAAGAAATTCATCCTTTCAAGGGAGCCAAGCGCAATGCGACAGCGGTAGGTGAAAGTAAACATGGCGCATAGACCAAGTGGTAGAGTGCAAAAACAGAGAAATCATATGGTGCTACCTCAAATACATGGAGTCTAAAAAAATAAGTGTTCTCTTAATGCAGTCTACGATATCTTACCAACACCTGTTAACCTTCATGATTGGGGTTAACTACATCCGATTGATGCAGAGGATGTGAAATAACTGCCCATCTCAAACATATTCTCACTGGATGCGAGTATTTCTTGTGAAGCTACACATGGAGACACAATGTAGTATTGGAGATCGTTGCGCAGGTTTAAAAGGTATGTTGTGAGACAGCCAGTAAAGCTCTTAATGTCACGTATGTAAGAATAACCCTAAAAGCAATGTAAAAAGTGTTTCTTTTTCACTCTTACCTTAACAATACACAGATAATTAAAAAAACTGTGTTTTTCTACGCTAACCCTAAACTAACCTTAAACGCAACTTAAGCTTACATTAACCAAACCCTAACCTATAGGTGTTGTTCAAAAGATGTACAACTTCAAACCAACAATTTATCATACAAAAAAAGAAACCAAACAATAAATATCTCGTGAAAAAAATGCTTTCTTGTCAAAAATAAATTATATATACATTTTATATATAAAATCATATATATATTTTCTAAATCAAAAAATAGAAATATTTTATAAAGTTTACATACGGTGATTATTTCTTCTTGCTTAAAATATTGTTTCATTATCTTTGTCTTGTTTGATAGCGGACCCTAATTTTTATTTTGACGCCGGATACTTTCCATTCGGCATTTTTCGGATGTTTACGTAAACAGTCGGAAAATGCCGACGAAAAGTAGGTTTAAGCATAGGTCAGAAACTGTATCAGTACCTTAATTTCTAACAGCATTTTCCTATTGTATGCTTAGCCTAACCTTATGTGAAAAGTACAGGTATGTTTGAAACCCGTATGCAATTATTCTACATGATCAGGGTATACCACAGGGAGGTAAACTCAGGTTCATATTGTCTTCTTTGCTGTACGCGTGTGAAACTTGGATGAAGTTTAATCAACAGCTGAAACAATTAGAGCCGTTTCATCGACATTACTTTAGGTGGTTATTAAATATTAATTTCAGAGAGCGCGGAAATGCTATTACGATGCTTGAAAGATGCAGGTGTGAATAGAAGCGAACACTTGTTCGGCAAAGAAGTGTCCTTCATACATTTTGCGGAACACAGAACACATAACTCTTGTTTAATATAATTCTGCCAAATGATAAGTATTACCTCAGATATGTTCATAACTAACGATATTGTACTATCAAACTAAATACAGTGTGTATAAATTCCTTTCAAAAACTAAAAAATATGATATTATATATATATATATATATATATATATATATATGTGATTTTATGAAGGCTTACCAAAGCATTCCTTTCATGACACCAATGATCACCATTAAAGATATTTTTTCTTACAAATACTATTTATTCAAATTAAATGGGGGAAAAACATTTAATTTGAATAAATAGTATTTGTAAGAAAAAATATCTTTAATGGTGATCATTGGTGTCATGAAAGGAATGCTTTGGTAAGCCTTCATATAATCACATTAAAATGCTCTGTACTCTGTAATCGAGTATCATCGAGCTTGTTTTTTATTGGAACAACCCCGGTCTTCACTGAATGATCTATTTTATAAGTGAAAAATCTAAATCTATATATATATATACATATATATATATATATATATATATGTATATATACATGAATGCGATAACTTCAATGTGTTTAAATTAAGACATTACACAATAAAAACAGGAACACATCAAATCTAGACGTCGAATATAAGCTTATTATGATTGACAACAAAAAGTATGCCAATATCAGATCATGTAAAATATGATTTCAGGCTTTAGTACACTGCTGAAATGAAACACTTTTTGTAGTGATATCTTTACAATGTTGAAAATGGCATTTATGGCGTTTTGCATTCGAACTTTTCATATATATATATATATATATATATATATATATATATATATATATATATATATATATATATATATATATATATATATATATATATATGACACACAGCCATATCAACACTTTTTCACTTCGTCAAAACACCTAGACGGATTTTCAACTTGGCCACGAGAGTGTCTCAACCAAGAGAACAAAAGAAAAAAAAGAAAAAGAAGAAATATTCTTCTGAAGATGTAAGATTTACCGAAAGTACTCAAGTTTATAAAAAAAAATGTTTTTGAGATGAATAAATAATTTATTTTAAAAACAAATAATCTGCGTTGTGCAAGGTTTTCTAAATATTTTATAAAAACAATATCTTTATTATTGCCACCCACTCAACGCTCCAAATTGTGTTACTTTTCAAAGTATCCTTCCACGCCGACCACGTGACACACAGCCATATCAACACTTTTTTCACTTCGTCAAAACACCTAGACGGATTTTCAACTTGGCCACCAGAATGTCTCACCCAGGAGAAAAAAGAAGAAAAAGAAAAAAAAGAAATATTCTTCTGAAGATGGTAGATTTACCGAAAGTACTCAAGTTTATAAAAAAAAATGTTTTTGAGATGAATAAATAATTTATTTTAAAAACAAACAATCTGCGTTGTGCAAGGTTTTCTAAATATTTTATAAAAGATATCTTTATTATTGCAACCCACCCAACGCTTCAAATTGTGTGACTTTTCAAAGTATATATATATATATATATATATATATATATATATATATATATATATATATATATATATATATAAAATACAATAATATACATTAAATGTCTGGTAGATGGACTATTGTATAATTGACACGGGTCTATTTACTTTTTAGAAAAGACCCTTAGAGTTCGCTTTAAATCCTTAGCGTCCTACGAAACGAGGACAGTCCAAAGAAATGAAACAGATGGCAGCGAGGGCCACCTATTAGAACTCCGTGTTTTATTTCAAGCCAGCCTGTTTGGAAGAAGTTCCGTATATTTAAAGGCCTTTTTATGTTGATTCCATTTTTTTAAAATTTATGTGTAACAGAATATAACTGATTAGAAATCTATTTTATTTATCTGTTTCGGTAAGCGTTATGATATAGACATCATATTTAGTATATATTTTATTATCTTTTTAATATGTCTATATACTTTTTTTACCTAAATGATGATTCTTATTTGTAATCGTTAGCTTATGCTTTGAGACTCTACTTTGTCTCCAGTGGACGAAAAGAGTAACACTTAAAAAATAGTATTTATAAAATAAAAGTGTTGATACAATTCTCATTATTTATAATGCATCATTTTCCAAGCAATTATCATATACGTTATATATGTTCCTCCTTGTATATATATTCTATTGGTTTTATGTTCTTTTGAATGAAAGTTTATTTCATTATTAAGTTTGTGTATGATATGTGTTATCGTATCAGCAATAAATACGGGGTTTGTTTATCTTCTGTTAAAATAAATTGTATATGTAAAAAACCACAGATTTAATGAACATTATCAAAATCGTTTCTCAAGCCATTATTTTACTCATCAACTATTTGCTTTCTGATTGTATTATGTGATTATATTTTCTATAATCAAGTCGTCAATATAAACAAATTGACTCATGATTTTAAAAATATCAAAAATGTGTCTAATTAATGGTGACTGAAGTGTTTTTTTGTGAATTTAGTTATTTTATAATTGTGTACATTTTACATTTGATTTGATGGAAACAAATCAATTAATGTAAACTGCTTCCTAATGATAGCTATAATTGCTATTTACTGGAAATTACTAAGAAATGTCTTACTAAAATTTTCTCTGTAATTATTATTGAGTATTAATTTTAGTCTTTCCATGTACGCCCACAGTCGTGAGCCCAAATCGCACGTTTGCCAAACGTATATATATGATGGATCGCCTTATATATATATATATATATATATATATATATATATATATATATATATATATATATATATATATATATATATATATATATATATAGGGTGGGCAAAAATAAGGGTCCTATTTTAAAAAATTCATAACTTTTTTATTTATTGATTTTTTTTTTTTTTTTAGAATAAGTAAAGGACCCCTTCCGAAGCAAGCATGAGCCGTATTAGCCCTAAGGAACGTACCCTCATTTAGAAAACATTATTTTTGCTTAAAAAACTCAAAACAGTGTAAAAAACAATACTTTTGTTTTTGTAAGTTTTAAGAAGTGTTTTTCGGCTAAAATTTGTTTTGTTTATTTCAAAAAATCTCGGAAGGGTCAGTCTACACACACATAAAGTTTGGTGAGTTTAACTTTTATTTTGTGGAAGTTATTCAAATTCAAGTTATTCAAATTTAAAGATAGGACCCTTATTTTGGCCCACCCTGTATATATATATATACATATAAAGTTATGTATGTATTCTTCCTCGAACTGAGATGAAATAATAAGGTCCTCTATACTCGCATCCTATGATTGTGTAGCTATTCTAGGAGAAGGAACACATCAGGGTTTCGCTTTTGTTTCATTGTAAAAAGGACTCAATTCCGCTTAAGAGAGATGCGGCTAGTGATTACACAACATTGCTACATTATAGAATCAACGCACAGACCATTACCTCTCGTGACTTTAAACAGTCTTGGAAAGAAATAACTAAACTATTTTTTTATGAGTGTCACATATGTAAATTGAATTTTAATTATTGTGTCTAAAGTCGTGGCTCAATTGATAAATTTCTAAAGAAATGGAATTAATTGATCGCTGATGTAATTACAGCATTTTACTTCATCATTTCTCGAAGTAGTTTTTAAATACTAATTTTCCAGGAGCATGAAAGTTCGCAGAATATTCTTATTTAAATTATTGAACGAGTATGGCAACACTTATCGAATAGTATTTGTGAATAAATTGTTGAAAGCACAAACATATGTTCTCATGGTGTATTTGATGTCAATAAACAGCCAATAAATTGTTATTTTTACGCTAATTCACCCACGCATAAGGCAACTCTCCCATTTATAAATAGCCAGGGTACTGCACTTAGAGTAATGCAATACTCTAGCAGACAACCTTGACAACTGAACTGAACAGTGTCACAGGTAACCCTCTCACTTTTATATGTTGTACTAGTGTTGTTTGTAAATATTTTCTTTGGCTCACTTGTGTCTATATTTCATGCACCGTACTACGCCACGAATGTTATCACTTTTATTTAATTATCATACGACACATTGATTATGATATCACATGCTAAATTCAGAGGTACCCGTCAAGTAGATATTAATGTGGCTTCACGAGATGGTGTGCTAAGTTCAAATCCTTCCTTTCCATATATCACATTTAGCAAAACGAATATCTGTAAGCATATTATTCTAAACATAATTGGAAAAAGTTATTTGCTGTATATATATGTCTAGTTATTAATTTATTGGCGTTTTATTGGTGTTCTGATACTACACTTCATATTTTCTGTCTTCAGTCAGTGAAAAAGGTACCTTTGAAGACTACAGCAATTTTTATTTCTCGTCCAATTCAGAGTGCATATTGTATGTTTTGGGAGGAGATAGTTATTTCCTACATTAAATACCGACCTTGTGTTAAACTCTGCACTCGCGGGGAGACAAGTAAATAGGGGTACCACTCGATTACGATTGAATTCCCGACTTCATTCCTGATGTTCTCCATCAATTGATGTGGAGTGTCAGGTTTTCTGATGTGAACTTTTTTTTAGATACCTGCACAATAAAACGTCACGGCTAGTCATGTCTGGAGAACATAAATGTTAATAAGAGTGCCCATGTTCGCATTGTTTCTTTTTGCCTTATTTCATATTATGTTAGAATTCCATTAACATTAACATTTCTATATACCTGTTTTACCTCGAACATTTACCATGCACCCTGTTTCGTAATATGTGTTTTATTTGTCTAAAAATGTCTAAAGATGAATAGCGATATATATATATATATATATATATATATATATATATATATATATAGTCTTGGAAGATTCTAAACCATTAAAACTATATTAAAAAAACCCTTATGTCCCAAATCGTTCAGTGGAATATAACTCATGTAAGTCAATTTAACTTTTACAGTTATTATTTTACTTGGCTTCTAACATTATTTAAGGAGTCATCAGTTGTTTACCATGAAAACTGTTTCGGGAAGTTAAAAACAAGACAGTATAACATTTTATGACTTCCCAGCAGATTTGATCAGACCTCACTTCCCTTAAAAGACAAAAAATAAACGTTCCGTATACTAAACCCAAGTTTTGTTCCGTATAAATGTTTTGCTAACTTATATTAGTTATTTAAAAATAAGAAAGGAAAATGCCCTCTTTACCTGTGTTGTTTGTCTGTCTAATAAAATGTATCCGTTACTTACAAAAATGTTGCTGCATTTTAAAGTGTGTAGATGTACATTATTTAATGCAATAAGTGTATCATCAGCTGTATATATACATTAATTTTAATATATATACATATATATATATGTATATGTATATATATATATATATATATATATATATATATATATATGTATATATTTGTGTACGTATGTATGTGCTATGCATGTATGTCTGATGACATTGTGAAAACAGGTGATCTTCAACGATCATTAACATTGATTGAACCATATATGAAGAAACTCGGCGTGCAGCATCAATCACAATACTCTCATTAAATAAATATGGATATGTCTTTATTCTTATCACACACTTGACTTTAACTAGGTTATCAAACATTATAATCAGTAAGTAAATGATGCAGTGAATTCAATAACATGAAGAGCTCTGATCTCCATGGGCTTGACCGTTGAAGAAACATTATATTTTAATACAATATATTGGTAAAAAAATGTAATCAGAATAGTGTTAATAATGAGAATCATCATTAATAATTATCATTATACTCATTATTCATTTTTTTATTATTATTATTATTGGATGATACATTATTGTCTTTACATTAGTTTTTATTTAAAAATACAATTGAATTATATACACTTTATTTTGATTACTAAAACATCCAGTATATATTAGTAAGAAATAGAATATAGTCTTTTTATGAAAACTAGTTATGAAGTGGTCCACAAAAAATATAATGGACAAGGGGTCCATAGGTAAAAAAAAAGGTTAGAACCACTGATTTAGGAGATTATTGACAAAGTGTTAACATGTATATTTCGTCCTGCTATGCTTTTGAAGTGTATTCCTAGATATTCGTCAAGTGTTCAAATATGTATGTCCCTTACTCTGCAATATAAAGAAACTTTAGAACAGCTCCATTTCAAACGGGTCTAATTCACTTATGTTTGCTATCTCGTTTTTCCTCTCCAGTTTCCAATGGTCGTAAATCATCCGATATCCGAACACACCTTTCATGACACGCTTCTCCATTGTAAAATCATGTATAATAAATATAGAAACAAATATATACATTCTCGCTTACCCTATACTTCTAGTTTAACAAATGCATCAACTATTTGCTATGTACACACACATACACACTCTACGAGAAAGGACGTAAATGTTTAAATAAATAAGAACGTCCGTGTGTATTACGTGACGCGAGTGGATATTTTCCTTCCCGCCAAATAAAAGCGATCGCGAAACGTTCAAGAATAGAGGCGCCATATTTTTTCTTTCTTTTTTTTTGCATTCGCTGAATTCACTAAACGAACCGGGCGAACAAAAATAAGCGTAAAACTATATTAAAGCCGACTTCGTTGTTTGTTTGTCGAGGAGTCGATTGTTTCCCTTTGCCTTAACAAACACTTGCCTAAAAGTTATCATAGCTGAATATCTGCACAATAAAAAAGACAAAATAACTAGCAAAAAGGATCTAAAAGGATTCCGGATATGCTGATATAGGTTTCTCTATATGCATATCATTAAATTGCAAATAAGTTTGTTTTTTTCAAAAGAAACAATTCACCGAGCTTATAGTAGATAACTGATAAACCTGACCTGAATGCTTCAAAATCAAAAATATATCCGCATACTTTATTCGTTTTAAACAATAAGAAGTTTATCAGATAAGAGGAACACAACGAATAATAAATAAGCCCTCTTTTGTTTTAGAGCTTGCGATCACAATTTAACTTATTTTATCTGTAAAAAAGCCGCTGTTTCGTCCGCAGTTGCGTTTATTGATAATCTAATCAACTCATCTCGTTGTAAGCACCTAATCACGTGAGATCTCGCGTTTTACCGTCGAGTGAATATATTCGACAGCTGAAAGCTGAAAATCAATACATGTCGATTAACATCAGTAAGATTGGACAAGCAAAGCAACAAATAAAAAAAAGGATAAGTTTAAATATTGAATATACCATGTCAGTAAATAATGGATCAGCACGCCATCGGACAATGATAATAATGAAATGCTAAAAAAAACTGCGACACGTTGGGTAATCTAGTATGTTCCAGTTAGATTGTTTCTAAGCAGAAAAAACTGAGTTTGCAAAACCAGTTCAATTAAAAAAATAATTTAAAAAATCCCACAATTAGGTATTCCGTTCCCTATATATACCTATGTATTTTTCTCATTCTATCTCTTTATCTATCTTTTTATCTGCGGTTATGAGTTAAATAGTATTACTATTCACGGTGATATTCCCGCGTATTTATGAGGTTGGGCAAAACGTTGGTGTTTTTTTTAATTTCATCTTTCCGGACGACTAAATATCGTTGTATATTCTTATTCTTCAAATCATGTATTTGGTGTAGTTTCTATGTTGAAATCCGTGTGTATTAAGTCTCCGTTTTGTTTGTATTTCAGCTCTTTAAATAGAAAGTCAAGCAAGGCACTACTGACATATGATGTGTTTTTACGAGAGAAACGGAAAAAAAGTTACATAACATGCATAGGGATATGTCATTTGTCTTGGAGGAATGCTGTTACTGAACGCAGGTGCCAGACATGGTTTGCCCAATTCCACAAATCGTTTTTTTTCAGTTAGAGATGCTCATCACTCTGGTCGGCCAAAGATGATCGAGCGTGACCAAGCGAAAGACGTAGTTGAACAGATTGCCGTTTGACAACGAGACAAATCGCAGACATTCTCAAGATTTTCAAATCGAGCGTGGAAAATACATTGCGAATACTCTGTTATCTTTATGAACTTGGTGTGTAAGTTCCCTCCTGCTCAAAAAACAAACGATGTTTTTACGCCAACGCAATATTATGGACAATTCTAATTTTCTGTTTTATATTTCCTGTTAATAAACACAGAGAGACCCTGTCCGAAACAGTTATATACACTGTATAGTATAAAGGCGGGGCTGAAACAACATACAGTGAAAGAGGATTAGAGTAAAAGACAGAGATTCTGTAAGATATTGTAAATTGGTAAGTTAATAGAAATCTCTTCGAAACATACGTATATTTCAAACTTTATGTTGTGTGACTAAAATATATAGGAATAAGAACCTTTTTTTCATATGGCACTGCTAATGAAGGACGAAAGATCTACGAGGATAAGTGGAGGAAATTTTCGGTGGGCGATTAACAACACATTGCGGACATTTTTAATGATGGGTGAAATGGTTATAATTTGATCAAATTGGCGAACAGCTCGACACAAAATTGTTAATATTGGACTTATAAACGGCCAAGTTTTCGCCAACTGGGAAAACGTCGTATAGGCTTGTATTACCCAGATGTGAAATTATTTGAAGGCACTTCGTTTATTGAGGTACTGTATAGTTATATGCAGAGAGAATATTAGAGAAACTTTATTAATAATCGTGGTAGCTAAACAATTTTTTTATGTGACTATTTTACAGATGGAGGCTAGCCGAGCAACTTACGGAAGGTATTTGATAAATTCGTTTTATTTTTGCTATCAAATCACTGTTCATCAAATCCTAAAGGCAATCCGATGGTTTGGACTTAAGGAGTTTGCCAAGTGGACGGTAAGACAACATCGTAAGTGTTAATTTGGATAGATTTAACTGGTCAGAATGTGATTATTTAAGGTAGCGGCTCAACAATAATTTGTTTACATTGGACTTGAAAGAGACTACTTCGTAGTAGTCTGGGAAGCAACGCCGTGGCATTATGTTTTATCGACGGTTAGTTCTTGGCTATACACCTTGCTCATGGTAGTTCTGTTTCGTTTTAGATACACAGAGGTTTACAGAGAAACTACTCACAGTGTTTGTAGCTAGATGAGTGTATGTTGCAAATGTTTTACAGGGGGAACTATAGATTGCAGCTCGGTAAACTATTAGATACTAGGCACGTATATAACAATGACAATAACACGTATTACATATATTCAGACACACAGTCCCTCTTTATATACACTGAAAAAGTAGGGAGTAAATATTTTATAAAAAGTACATATATAGTTTCTTATATATTAAGATAGCCTTATTGTAGACGAAGACAGAATGTTATCCAGCCCAAATGTTTAAAATTGATAAGCATGGGGACATGTAAACAAACCACATGAAACATATATATCGGCTAACATGCTGTTGTAATTATTATTTTGTGTTCTAATGAGTCACGACTTATTAAAGCAAAAAGTCACTGACGTGTCATGACAGTTTATGACAATTGTGTCCTACCATTAAAGTAATACGTTCTAACTTTCAACAAGTTGAAATAGATTTAAAGGAGACAAAGCCGGTTGTTTTTCAGCGAACCTGGTATTGGCCCGACAGTTTCTATAGATGGCGTTATGATCACTGGTTAGTCAAACATTACCTTAACACCCGATCCTCAACACTGCCGAGGTCACATAATATGTGCCTACACCACGTGGTACAGCTACTTTAAAAGAATATCCTGATTCGCTCTATATGTGTTTCCGTGTAGCACTTGTTCACAGTACCGTTTTAATCTTCACCTTGAATGTTCGCTGAACGATTGACTCATTATTATTTAGAAAACCTCTGAAAAAATCTGACTGATCATCTATTTAGTAGTATTAGTGCATGGGGCGACTTTAATGATTAAAATGCTGAATGAATGATACACTTTTACAAAACAAATAATGAAAGGAAGTTCTGCCACGATGTGTCCCCTGCAAATGAACTGACTCATACTGTTGACATTCTAACCCGCGTACCCGGTTTTGATATGCCATTTTGAAAGTCTCCATGATCTTTTTTTCTAAAACTTGCCCTGAACGGTGCACACATCCTCTGATCACACAGTTGCCTCAATTAAATTTAAAACAAAGATTAACAATGTTCTTTTTCAATCGCAGAGTCTTCCTATTCTCAAAAGTATATTGGGACAGCTTACAATCTTTCATATCTAAATTCCTACTATAAACAATTTTGAAATGATGCGTGTCTTGTATCGCATCTAATATATCTAATTAGACTATCGTTAGTATTTAGTGCTCTTTACCAACACAAGATTCCGAAAGAGATCAAATAGTCAGCCATCGTGTACCCCTTAATGTGCTGCTACTATAGCTCACATGACATTTATTTAAATTAGCCTTAACAAAATAGAAACCCTGAAACAAAAGTCTATGTCATATCTACCGGAAATCATCGGAAAAAGGGTAATAAAAGCGCTAAAGATTCTTACGCCCAATCCATGTAATTTATATTGGTCAATCAGAGGCGTCAATCCCATGAAGTTTAGAGAATATCAAACAAGGTTCTAAATAGATGTACACCCCTTATCTCAACTATCAATAATTGACATGAGCGTATCCCTTCTGCTTCTGACAAAGCCCAAAATTTCGCAAACAAATTGTAGCAAATTATACCCTTTTGTATAAGGGAACTCTAGTCTCATAATTTCTCTAATGACTAAGAAAACACTAAGCGACATCCGAATAACTGTGCAAGGTGTTACCAAACTCATCAAACACCTTGATGCTAACACGGCAACTGATCCCGACAATATTTATGTCATAGTATTAAAGAAACTGCCACCAGAAATTGACCATATACTGTGCTTACAAAAGAAATGCTTCCCATCTCTTTGGAATACGTTGCTGGTCTGCTCGGTATTTAAAAACACGGGAGATCGGTCCTCTTCATCTTCGTACATTCAAATCAATTTTCATTGCGTGATTATTAAGTTGATCGAATCTGTCATAAATGAAGAAGCTGTCGACCGCCTGCACATAAAGAATGTACTAAGTGATTGGCAATGTGGATTTCGTCCGGCACGATCTACTGTGAACGTGCTGACTATAATATCGCACAGTAGCAGTGAATCTATCGATCAACGCTTTGTTTCTAGAGTGATCATTCTTGATATTTCAAAGGTCTTCGGTTGAGTTTTGAACAATGTTTTTTCTCGATAAACTTGTTAGCTATGGGATATCTAGAAATGTTCTCAAATTACATTAGAAACCGTCACATCTCTTCCCACCTATAGGTTTATTATAGTAGTTGTTGAGGAGAAGACACTTGGCACTTAAAATATCAATGCCGGCCTACCTCAGATATTTATTCTCAGGCATACTCTCTTCCTGATATTCATAAATGATCTTCCAAATAATATCGTGAGATAATTCGTAAATATCTACGCAGATGACACAACTATTTTATGGCATTGTCTTGAGGAGCACTGATGACCAGAATCTTTTTGACCCCCATTGCTTCTGATTTGGAGAACGTGGTGTAGTGTGGGAAAAAGTGGTTTATCACTTTTGGACGCCTAGAAAACCAAGCTGATCTATTTTCACCATTAACGTTCGGATCCTCATTTTTATTGTAAACAATTAATAATTCAACTATTTGAAAAATATGTTTAAATAACAAAATCAAATTATGAAAACAGTTCATTATTATTTAGTTATAATTAAAGAAACTGTAGAAAAAAAATTATTATTATCAAATAAACGGACAAACATATATTATAGAGTTTTTTTCTTAACACCGTCGTTATTTCTAATTTCAGATTTGGCGGACATGATGTAGAAAACATCTTCTATTTAACCAGTTAGATAAAAGGCAACAGTAGGAAAGCCCATTCGAAACTGAAGTTAAGGCTGGAGCTACTCTTATAGAAAGTTGAGCCACATACATACAAGTAGTCTCTGGTCACTCGTAGCAGATAAGATTATGGAATATGTTTTTTTTCTGAATCGTGAATGAGAGGGAGCGTTTTAAAGACAGCGGATGCATCACACATGGGTTAGAATGATTTACTGTACAAAGATGTAAATAAACCGGAAAAAATTGTTAACCGCCAAATTATTTCCGGCGTATCATTATTTGTTTGATAGCGAAGGATGTGCCCGGAAAGAGTGCGCCCTAAAAGATTAGAGTAGGGCCCAATATGGAAGTTTAGAAAACAGTTGAATTCCAGCAGAGAATTATCGACCTCTTTGCCGGTAGACAACCGAACTGAACGGACAGCGACGTTACTTTCCCGGCTAGCCCCGCTGTGGATACCGACGGGGTGTACAATATAGCTTAATGTAGCGAGAAAGTTTGTTTGTCTATATATAGGTTATGGCCCCTCCCATTAAATCACTCTCTCACTCTCTCTTTCTCGCTATCTCTCTCTACCTCTCTCTCTCTACCTCTCTCTCTCTGTGTCTGTGTCTGTGTCTGTGTCTCTGTCTCTGTCTCTTTCTCTGTCTCTGTCTCTGTCTCTGTCTCTGTCTCTGTCTCTGTCTCTCTCCCATACACGTACACATAGTTTTCCGTTTTTAATAAGTTTTTAAAAACACAGACAACTAGTCTCGGCTTCATCAACAGACAAAAGGAATATCCTGCCACAATGATGATGATAATGACGGCGACGCAGCAAGATACAGCGACGAACAGAAAAGCAACACTTGTCTTTTTATATAACAACCTGAGTTACAGAAGTAAAGAAAGAGGGTACAATGTTTACACATCCGGCGGTAGTTTGTATCACACATATGTAGTATTTACCACACATAAAAACGGACCACGTGTCCAACTTTGCTGTCATTCGTAGTCAATAAAGAAAGACTACTAGTTACCGCTGAGTTTTGCGAAAATTCAGAGTAACACACGTGGGTGCATATAATCGAACAGTGATAAAATAAAAACTGTTGGGCATTTAAGACTCAAATTTGGTGCACATGTCAGACATAGAGTAACATCTATGTACAAAAAAATATGGTTTAGTTTGAGAAAAGTGTTGGGATTTTATTGACGGTTATATGCGTAGATCAGCGAAGGGGCCCATTCTGTCTTATGAAAATATGCCAATTTGAATGTATATTTTAAACAAACAATGTTCTTAAAACTACATTCTATTATATTCTCGACCCCGGGCAACGCCAGATAACCATGTTAGTTATGAATAAATCTAATTGAAAAATCATTATCAATCAATTGCTGAATCGTATATTCAATAACTAGATGAATATAGATAATAAATGTAAATTGATTAATGAATAATTCATGTTAATAACAAAGGTTGCGGTTATGTACATGAATGTAAGTTATTATTGGCTGAGAAATCTATATATATAAGATTTTGGATTATGAGTAGGCGAAATATTTCAATGATCGATGAAACAAAATTAGTATTGATCTCGTGAGATGGATACTAAACATTTTAAAGTAGGTTCAACTACGTTTCTCATGAAATTGCATTGCTCTAAAATCAAGTATGTGGCCAACTGAAAAGAAAGTATTTAGCATGCTACCGATTACGACATCACCGATTCTGACAGTACTAATATACAGGACCTTACAAACGTATTTGAAATACGTATGTTCGAGTGGGCTTGGAATAACATTTTCTTATTAAGTAATTCAGAGCAATATGTTCGCATCAGGTATTAAAATCTTTATATATATATATATATATATATATATATATATATATATATATATATATATATATATATATATAAAGTGGTGTACGAAAAGTAAACTTTTAGGAGAGGTAAAACCTATTGTGAAGAGTATACAGCTTAATATCCAGGATAGAGCAGGTAGATATGAAGAAGAATGGAAAGGAATTAGAGAAGCAAAAGCCAAATCAAAATTCAATTCAATTGCTCAGAGCAAGGTATATTCCGCAAAAAGGCAATTTATTCAAGTTAAATTTTCCTTAAGCCAGGCTTTTCAAAGATCAACATCTTATCATCAGAGGAACTCGCTGGGATAGATAAGTTGGCAAAGGCCAAGATTTAAAAGCCTGGCTTAAGGAAAATTTAACTTGAATAAATTGCCTTTTTGCGGAATATACCTTGCTCTGAGCAATTGAATTGAATTTTGATTTGGCTTTTGCTTCTCTAATTCCTTTCCATTCTTCTTCATATATATATATATATATTTGTGTATATATATTTTAAAGAGAGAAGGATGAAGATAAAGAATTGCATAAAATTATATAAAATTACATAAAGTTACATGAAATTAATACAAATTTTATTACATCGAAAATTCAGATGAAAGGAGTTACGTTAATCCTTAAACCATGGTTTCTCAAAGATAAAACTCTTCTCGTCAGAGGATAACATTTGCTAATGTGGTATTTATGATAAATAAATATTACCTAGTTCCATTTCACTTTGAAATATTGAAGAAAAAAACTAGAAATGTTGGGGATAAAGAAATAAATGGCCGTGAAGGAAGAATTAGCAGTATTGAGTAGCCATTTTCGAGGACAAAAGGGGGCGCTATGGTGCAGATAGCAGAATAGCAAAAGGTTGTAGAATTGGAGAAAGTTATTTAACATTTTTTACAGGGTTTCAAGTAAGAGGTGGAGGGTTAAAAAATATCTCACTTGGTCTGTATGGATTCGTACTCCGTTGTGTGTATAGTTCCGTAGAGTTACAAGTAACAATCCTGGACTGGTATTTTAAATATCCAATTCGGCAAATCCGTTTCTTAGTTACAAGTTACTAGTAAAAATCCTGGACTGGTATTTTAAATATTCAATTTGGAAAATCCGAGGTGAAGATTATCTGTTGAAAGGCGCTATGTGGAAATGTTGATATCTGCCTTCAAAAACCTGGCTTCCTCGACAGAAAGATGTTTCAAAGGATTTATATATTATCTTACATATTATGCTTATGGTAGGAAGCTTTGCCGACCAAAGAGAACAGAACTGGATCCATTGAAGTGAAAAAAGAATAATGCGTACATTTAATGTTTTAAGGGTGTGTGTGGAGGTTTGGAAAATTATACGGAATAAAGTTTTTAATATTGAATTAAAATAAGCATTCGTTTTCTTTAAAAAAACAACCGAGACAGAGAATATTCAACATTTGTATTCATCATCAGGTCGTTAGACAAATGGGCACATGTTTTTTATTAAATTTAGCATACAAGGATCGTCGTAGTGTTGAGCATCTGATGAGTGAGGATTGCTTCGGTGTCCTTGCATCGTCACATAAAGTTGTCCGCACTTCTTCTCGTGGGGAGTCAAGCCACTCTCGTTAAAAATAATTGCTCTTTCGGACACGTGTCTTCTCTAAGTTGCTCTTTTTTCGGCATGTGACTTACACAAGCTGGCGTCGACACCGCCCATCTTAAAGTCGGCCTTTTAATCTTTGTAGAGCTTTTTTCTACATAAGGCTGTCGTCGTTACAGGACGCATACAAAGATGAGGACAAAGAGCTGGTACCATAAGACGACTCATGCCCTTCTGCCAGAATAGATTTATCTTTCTATCTATGTGTATATGTTTCTAGTCACCCTGGCTGCGGTTTCGTTTTCTAAGTCTTCTATAGAAAATCTGCTTCTGCAGTCGAAAGTTCAGGATTCTAACAACGTGCCCACTCCGTCTCAGTTGACTATTGATGACGAAGTTTTCAACGCTAGTCGTCTCGACTTCTTGCAAGACGCTGATATAGATTCGGTAGTCCCACTAGTGGGTGCGCAAAATATGCAAAGGTTACGTTGATGGAAATTCCTTAGAGCCATTAAGTGACAACCGTTATCTCCTCCAGGGTGTTGAAGCATAGAAACACGTCGACGCAGCTTTTTCTACTGTCACTTTAGTTTTCGTCCGAATGTCTTCATGCTATAATACATGTGTTGGAAGGCGGCCGTAAACCACACCGGCGAATTTTAGTCGGTATTGGATATCATCTTGGATGGCAGTACCTGTTGAATAATGGATGAAAATGTATGCGAAATTGCTGAAGTTTTCCAGAGTGTCCCTGCAGACGTTGATCGGGAGCTTCTAGACTGACATCGGATCTAGATCAGTGCAGATACTTAAATTATAACATCAGAACGAATACCTATAAATACTAAATAAGACCACTATTAAATGTATATATATGGTAATCTTGCAGTTTAATTAACAGCCACGGAATTAAAAATAAAAAAATAAGCAAATCAATTTCACACAACGATGTTATTTTTGTTACCGAAGTGTACACTTATAAGCTCTTATAACGGATGGTAAGATGTGTTATCTTTGAATTTGTCATCGTTAAGTTGAGATATAAAAGCACAGCCAAGTGAGGTCGATTAACGAACAAAATATAATCACTAGTTAAAATACTATTTACCCAGTAGTTGATGGCTGAAAGAAAGAGACATCACAACCAGAGTGATATAGCGAAATAAAATAGACTATTATAGAACGTTTCCTTTATGCATCATGTTTATCTAGCTTTTGGATCTCACTTTTTCTAGCTGTTAAAAGTGTTACCCGAGCTGAATGCCTGTTCATATTGTTCACAATTTTCGAGTATATATATATATATATATATATATATATATATATATATATATATATATATATATATATATATATATATATATATATATATATATATATATGAAATACAATAATATACATTACATATCTGGTAGACACGGAAATATTATATATATATATATATATATATATATATATATATATATATATATATATATATATATATATATATATATATATATTGTGTGTGTGTATTTAGGCACCATTTTCTCATTTATGAACACATTTTTTTAATTTTTAATTTTTTTTCTGATGATTTTTTTTGTATTAAAAATAAAATATAATTGTTCCATAGGTTTAACAGGTTTCACGAACGTGTTCGATTCTTCATCGAATGATCCACATATGTTAAATGTAAATGAACAGAAAATCTTAAAATAAAAAATTAAAAAATGAAAAATGATTAGATATAAAAAGGTATAATTAAACTGAATTCTGTTATTTTTAACAATGGATACATAAATATATATATATATATATATATATATATATATATATATATATATACATATCTATCTATCTCTCTCTCTCTCTCACTCTCTCTCTCACTCTCTCTCTCTCTCTCTATATATATATATATATATATATATATATATGTGTATATATACGTATCGATTGAATATAAACGCCGTAATAAGAGAGGAATGTGTATGTCATGGACGTTTTACAAGATGGGCATTTACATTAATATATATATATATATATATATATGTATATATATATATATATAAATATATATATATATATAAAGACAGCAACAACAAAGGGTAGATTACTGAGTATATAGCAGTCGATAACTCGTAAACATTAAGTGACGCAATAAAACATAAAAGCATGATGTATCTCTATATAAACACTTGGAAAATCCACGCTCCAAGACGAGTAAAATGAATTATTTAGACAGACCAGATGTGGACCTTTTGTAAGTCCCCTTAACAAAGATTACAATTAACATATACTAATTCTAAAGCTTATGTCTAGAATCCTTACTTTAATTCAGATCAAAATTCATTACACGATTTAGTATCTAGAAAATGTTAAAATTTATGACTAGTGGCTTACATTAATAATTTTAAATAATCGGAGTTGTGTATTCAGAACAAACCACATTGTAAAGTCGTTTTTTTATATATGAAGTTTTAATGGTTAATCGTGGGTCTGGGCACGCCTGTTTTGGCAAGTCTCTGTTCAAATTTGAATAGAACATTAGATCGGTGGTCTCCCAACTTTAAATATATATATATATATATATATATATATATATATATATATATATATATATATATATATATAGTAGAGAATGGTAGTTTGCTTGAAGCATTGCTGGGTATAGTAGTAGTAAGTTTTTGAAAGGCTGTGGGCAATGCAATTCCGGGTAAGATGCAAGTTGAAAGGAAAGGAACAAAAACAATAAAAATAAATCGAATACGATATAAGACTTACTATTTATTTTTCCTTTTTTTTCCTTTTTTTTTTTTTTCTTACATAACAGCAAGAGTGTTTTAGCTGTTCGTGTGATGTCCGGGTGATTAAAAATCACTATTTGATATTTCGGGAAAAGACATCCCTTTTTCAAAAATAATTAGACCAGAAGAAGAAGAATATTTTATTCTTCTCCGACTGTGTAGAGAATAATACAAAACAAAATGGCTGCCAGATATAGACCGCAGCTAAAAAAAAAAAAAAAAAAAAAAAAAAAACAGTTTCACAGGGAATATAAATTAAGTTAAGTTTTATTTTAATATTATGTTAAATATATGATTGGTGTTTAGAATATTAGTGTAATGTTTGTTAGGTGTATGGTGTTCGATAAACTTTATAAAGTTTATCGAACACTATACACCTAACAAACATTACACTAATATTCTAAACACCAATCATATATTTAACATAATATTAAAATAAAACTTAACTTAATTTATATTCCCTGTGAAACTGTTTTTTTTTTTTTTTGCTGCGGTCTATATCTGGCAGCCATTTTGTTTTGTATTATTCTCTACACAGTCGGAGAAGAATTAAATATTATTCTTCTTCTGGTCTAATTATTTTTGAAAAAGGGATGTCTTTTCCCGAAATATCAAATAGTGATTTTTAATCACCCGGACATCACACGAACAGCTAAAACACTCTTGCTGTTATGTAAGAAAAAAAAAAAAAAAAGGAAAAAAAAGGAAAAATAAATAGTAAGTCTTATATCGTATTCGATTTATTTTTATTGTTTTTGTTCCTTTCCTTTCAACTTGCATCTTACCCGGAATTGCATTGCCCACAGCCTTTCAAAAACTTACTACTAATATATATATATATATATATATATATATATATATATATATATATATATGATCGGGATTAAAATATGTATTCTAGACATAAGCTTTAGAATGATTATATGTTAATTTTAATCTTTGTTAAGGGGACTTACAAAATGTGCACATCTGGTCTGTCTGAATAATTCATGTTACTCGTCCTGGAGCGTGTGTTCCTCTAATTTATGTAGAGAGAGCCATCATGCTATTATGTTTTATTACGTCACTTAATGTTGTGTCCAGTTTTAAAAAAAAGCATTTACAAAAGTAATGTAGTGCCCTTTTATTCTTTATATTCTAATTTTAAGTTTAATTCTTCTTCAGAAAATATACCATTTTCATAACAGCACATGGTGATAACATCCTTAAGTAAACACAATTGGTTACTACGCGGGACGAAAGCAAATACACTCTTCTATATTATTACCTGCCCAATCTCTACCGGCTCCTCGAAACTCCGATACTATATGTGCTTCCAGCAGAACCAATAAAGCCTTGCGTCTTTAATCAATATCGCTAGAGACGTGTTTATCCGACAAGACTTTGCTTGGACAGGATTTATGATTTAGCCGAGATCCGATTGTTTGAACACCTGATCTGTCAAGAAACGGTTCCCTAGAAAACAGATATTTGCCCAAGAGAAAGGGTCAAATGGCAAATAGCAAACACGATTATTCTGTCCTTAATTATGTCGGACACAATATTTTCAATTCAATGAGGAGTTTTAGCTCATCTTTCTAAAACCAATAACCCATATACAAAATCAGACAATATTTGATTTCTACATTAAGCTACTGATTGTCTGATATTTTTATTCAAGATATTTTAGAAAGAAAATTAATGGTAAAATAAGTATAAAGAAACAACATTGCTTAATATCTATACATATATCAGAGACGTATGTATGTGAGTATATTTTTTGTCGGCTTGTTTATTTTGAAACAGAATTACGATAACTGGAATAACAATATGTTTCATAGAAAGAAACGGCAGTATCATTTAAAACTAGGAATATTTATCACAAAAATAAATTTAATAATAAAAAATACCGATTTGAAATATCACTATGAGACGATTACTCGCACATAATCTAGTGGAAACTATTAGTATGAGTCAAAATATGCAGATATTTTAACGACCCGTGTATATTATTTCAAAATCCGTTCAAATTATGGTGTCTTAGAAGGAGAAAAAATAATATATACATAGAATAAATATTACTTAATTAAAACTAATATAAAAAATAAATAAATACATTAATTAAAAAAATGAGTACCAAAATTAATATTTCCTAGCGACACACAACAATATAAATAAATCTAAACAATTATGTTGGTTTCCACAAGTTAGAATATGTCACCTGCTTATTTGACTGACATTAAATGGAAAGCTGCAAATCCATCTCCAAGCCAGAAGTTGTTCAAAGAACGGGCTGTTAAGTTTTGTTTGAGAGTGGTTTGGTAATAGGACAATAATAAGAGAGATACATTGACATAGACAGCGACAGAGACAGAGACAGAGACAGAGACAGAAAGTAATAATATCATTGAATACGACAGAGTAAGCACTACTTAAATACAAATAAATATTAAACAATAACTCAACGCATTTAGCCTGATAATTTATGCACGTATTAAACATTAACGCTTGCATATTGCTTACTTTCCTACTACTTCTAAGTGTTAGTAACGTATTGACCACTGTTATATTAAATACCAAAATAACCGTACTGAATATATTATATCACCTTAAAATATGATATGTCAGGTGTATGTATATATGTGGGTATTAATTCTTTGTATCGGACCGTTTATTTTTTAATAGAACTCATGGTGTAACATATGACATTGTACAATCGTAACTTAATACTATTCCTTTCCTTTCCTTAAGTTGTATTACATATGTGAGGGATTATCTGTAGCATATAAACCGTTTTCGTCATGTTGCCACAATATATAAAAAACAGTTATAATTATTTAAGTTGTAGTTATAGTTATTTAGTCTACCTGTTCCATTAATACAGTTACATGCTTATCGTTTCTAGATCATTGATGTGTTAGAAGGAAGAATGCTACTCCTGTATCTGTAGGTATGTCGAATGAGGCTAAAAGAGATAGTACGTTAGAGTTGGAGAATGTTGGGTAAAAAAGGCGACGTTATGTTTACTAATGTGTGCTTCAATGAAAGAATTTGCCAAACTACACACGGTATATATATTATATATATATATAAAAATATATATATATGTATATATATATATATATATATATATATATATATATATAATTATTTATGAATAAATATTATTTTCACATTGACCCATAAACACATGTGCTTCATGAAAAACCCAATACGAAAGCCATTCTGGACTCAGTAGTCGAAGTGTTAACCGTTGCGGCCAACACGCATTGCCGTGAATATATATATATATATATATATATATATATATATATATATATATATATATATATATATATATATATATATATATATATAGTGGGTCGATAAGGCATTTGCATGTGAGAACACTCGTGCGTATGTATAAATGAGATAACTCCATACGCTCACGTTAGGCAAACTATATTTCTATATAATTTCAGGCGGGTGGCTTAGCGTAATGGTCAACGCAGTCGGTCACAGTTTTAGTGATCGAGGTTCGAGCCATTATCATAGTCAGCCACGCTTATCATCCACTTTAACGTCGAAACACGTATCCGTTCATGACTAATTTATCAATGAAAACATACATATATTTTTCATACTTGTATTATGTTTTTTCAAACTATTACTTTTGGTAATACTTTTGACAACTTATCTATTTGTATGCCTTTCATTATTAAAACACATTCTTTGAAAAGCCAGGGTTCAATGTAAGAAAAAAAAATTTTTTTTTCAATACACCTTGTTTTGAACAATTGATGACGGAACAGTTTTGTATTTAAACAGTCTTTATTCTCATCTTTTATTTATTGCTCTCCCCCTCTCTCTCTCTATCTATCTCTTCCTCCCTCTCTCTCTCTTCCCCTCTCTCTCTGTCTGTCTGTCTGTCTGTCTCTCTCTCTCTCTCTCTCTCTCTCTCTCTCTCTATATATATATATATATATATATATATATATATATATATACTTTTTCCGGCTTTTAGATTTTGCAGGCGGCGTGCTCTCAGTATCGCAAAATAACAGAAAATGGTGCGTACGGGGATAAACGGAACAATATGTTATGAACTTCTGAGTATGAGACAATAGTTCAAACGAAACACCGGTAGATGTCGTTCTAACAGCTTTGAGGTCACAAGCAAGAATGTGGTACAAATAATCAGATTGCTTTGTAAAGTGGGCATTTATAAATGTTTTGTTCAGTCACATGTAATGTTGATGGGTAGTTGTTAAGCCTGGTCATGCAAGCATATTTTGATCAATTGCATATTGATATATATATATATATATATATATATATATATATATATATCGAAACGGTTACTGCACAACGAAAGCAAACCGATGTTTTTTCAATACTGTAAATTATTTTTATGCAAAGTGTTTACTAAATCGGAAAAAATATTTTTATTTTCTTGCTTTTTATCATTTCATTACGACTGACTGTGTTATAAGGTGTGCCTTATCTTCGGATATAACCGTTTTATTTTTGGTTCTAATACATTTGAATAACACAGTAACACGCTTCGCATTTTGAGACCATTGATGCCATTAGCAGGAAGGCTGAACTTGTATCTGGGACAGGTATGGAGAATTATGTTTAGAAAACAGTACTTCAATGCTGCAGGGGTTTTGCTTAAAAGGCGACGTTATGTTTCACAATATCAGCCTTAAGTGAATACTGCTGCCTAAATATATGTACGTCCGATTACAATTACCTATGAAAGGTACCCATGGACATTACATCCATTTTTAAATATGTCTTACATTTATGTGAATATAATTGTATTTCTGTGTCTAAGTCTTTGATAATAAAAGGTCCTATGTTGAAAAAGAGTAATTCGACGGGGTTACAATTAGTTAGTGCACGTAAAGATGACATACACTTCGTAAAATAAATTATTTCTCCCGAAATAATCAAAAAAAGATAGGTGAGCGATAGGTAAATCAAAAATGTGAATTTCAGTTGGGTTAGACAAAAATGTGTGTTGGATGCAAAAGATGATGACGTCATGTGTTCAATGATTTTATAGCAGTGGGTTCATGGAACGCAAGCGAGACACACCCTAAGTTATTCTGTAAAATTTTAAAATAATTAAAAATCGTCCTAATACAGAAGGTCCCCCATAGATGTATGTTCGTCGAGTCCCGCATTTGTCCTCAAGACCAATTAGTTATCTAACCAGACTTCTGCAGGGTGGGCAATAGACAGTAGTTAAGATGAAATGTCTCTTATTTACGTGAAATAAATTATCCCGGAAAATGAAAAAGCTTTCAACGGATGCCTTAAGTCTCTTTTTCTGTTCGAAGGGAAGTGTTATTATCTAGCAACACCGATGACGATCACAACCAGCTGCCACGTCTACCTGCTGAGAAATAGACGGCGAAGTGAAGCCCGGCAGTGAACCCATCGATTACACAGAAGAAAATAGGGTGGCAGAGAATCTAAGGTAAGTGTGCACTTAACTAAACAAGGGAAACAGTTAAAAGACTGTAAGTAACGTTTTTAAAGAATCATAATGTTCAATAATATACAGCTATCGTCACGTCGAGAGATCACCGAAGTTAATCAACGTTGAACATGGTCAGTAATTAATATTGTGTGAAGTTCAAGTGTATTATGTCACAACAATATCTGAATATGAATCTAAAAGCTCATCATATATAGGGTGGGCCAAAATAAGGGTCCTATCTTTAAATTTGAATAACTTGAATTTGAATAACTTCCACAAAATAAAAGTTAGACTCACCAAACTTTATGTGTGTGTAGACTGACCCTTCCGAGATTTTTTGAAATAAACAAAACAAATTTTAGCCGGAAAACACTTCTTAAAACTTACAAAAGCTAAAGTATTGTTTTTTACACTGTTTTGAGTTTTTTAAGCAAAAATAATGTTTTCTAAATGAGGGTACGTTCCTTAGGGCTAATACGACTCATGCTTGCTTCGGAAGTGGTCCAGTACTTATTCTAAAAAAAAAATTTACAAAAATCAATAAATAAAAAAGTTATGAATTTTTAAAAAATAGGACCCTTATTTTTGCCCACCCTGTACAAAACGTGTACGTTTTTGGCATAAAATTACTCAAAGTTGATACGTATTGACATGAAGCCACTTGATGTAAGAACCGTAAAAAAAACGAAATACACTTATGCTGTATTATAACGAAAAGTGTAAGGAGTGTAAAATCACTTCGAAACAAGCTAATCATTTAGTAGACAGTGATACATTCAAAAGAAAATAATAAAAAATAAAGTAATGGACCCAGCAATCCACGCTAGAAATAAATCAAAGAGCACACAGCCATGCCCAACAGCTCCCTTGAAAATCTATCACCAAGTAGCGAGTAATGGTGCACGAGTCTCTGAGGGTGTTATCCTGATTACAGTTTTCTGTACGATTACCTTGGAACGATCCGCCCAGAAAAAGCACTATGACCTTGCTCTCTACCAAGGATACTTAACAATCTGCATCATCTGTCATCATCTAAATAGACAAACGGAGCCTGAAAAAGACCACTAACAGCGATTAATCCACTGCACTTCAAGTAGACGAACAAAAAGGGTGACCAGGCTGACTGACAAAGTTCAGACGCAAAACGCGATGCATCCAATTTGTTTAAATTGAGACTTTAAACAATAAAACACGAATATATAAAATCTAGACTTCGAATTAAAGCTGACTTTAATTGATATCAAAAGGAAATCATTTCGGTATCATATTATGTAACACATATTTTTTGGGTGTCGTCGAATGTTGAAATGCAGCCCTTTTTGTATGGAGAGTTTCGTGATTTTGAAAATGGCGTCCATCGCGTTTTGCATTTGAACTCTTCATTTATCATCAATATGCCGTAAAATCTACCAATACCTGCTCATGTGCTCATTATAAAGATGACCACGCGTAATTTAGGCTTGTTTAGCAATAATTAACAATGCATTTACTATATTAACATCTCTAACTTATTTTAAGTTTACTAGAAAAATGTGCGTCTTCCAAATGCAAATATTTTATATTTTTTGAATACCGGATAACGTATGGCTTGTAAGAATGATATTTCAGGGGAAGGAAAGAAAAGTAAAATAATTACAACGTGTCTTTTATTTGATATCCTTTAGCCTGTTCCCAGATGGGTAAAAGGCGTCAAACGGAAAATAAATGCGGGTCGGGTACATGTCTACTCGAGAAACAAACCACAATTGAATATTTCTGTTCAAAACCCTACTTTCCATGCCAGTTTTCTGAAACATACAATGTCGTACTAAAAATTGAAATAAGAGTTATTGTTCATGTTCATAAATGTATGCATTAAAATAAACGTTTTAAATGGTGTTCAAAAGCCAGCGCGCTAGAATGAACACATTCTTGTCTACAAAAAAATGCTTGAGCAGCATCGTCGACATTCGCCGGTAGGGACGCCTCAGATAACTAACTTTCGCCTGTGTTTACAAAGCTATCATGTCTTAAGGCGGAAGGCAAACATCGGCTTTACTTTTTTTATAAGGATAGAAATAATCAAATTAAATGATATATAATAGTAGTTTATATATATATATATATATATATATATATATATATATATATATATATATATATATATATAATGAAGAAGAATGGAAAGGAATTAGAGAAGCAAAAGTAAAATCATAATTCAATTCAATTGCTCAGAGCAAGGTATATTCCGCAAAAAAGGCAATTTATTCAAGTTAAATTTTCCTTAAGCCAGGCTTTTCAAAGATCAAAATCTTATCATCAGAGGAAGTCGCTGGGATAGATAAGTTGGCAAAGGCCAAGATTTAAAATTTGAAAAAATAAAATAAAATAAAAGTTGTAGGGGGAAGAAACAACAGGGCAAAATTCTTCCCGAATGCAAGCAAATGTCCGATTGCTAAAAAGTCCGGTGTCGAAAAGTCCAGCGGAGAGAATGAGATGTGGATAGGTAGGTCGTTAAAAGGCCCGAAAGGTTGTGAGAGAGGAATCAAAGTTAAATTCCAAGAAGCCACAACTTCAGGTGCGGCGAAAATAGAAAATCCAAAGGGTAAAATGTCCAATAAGTGCAGGCAGGCAGGCAGGCTCAGAAGAGAGTGAGGTGGAAAATATTCGCCATTAACAATACTTTCTGGGCAAAGATGTCAGAGAAAATGCTTTAAAATGGGAAAAAATGTAGCGAAAATAGTTTAAAGTTAGCCCGAAGCGGAAGCCAGCTGGATATTGAGCTATATACTTATCACAATAGGTTTCACTTTTCCTAAAAGTTCGCTTTTAGTACACCACTTTATATATATATATATATATATATATATATATATATATATATATATATATATATATATATAGACTTTTACTAACCTTAAACAAGCCACATTGGCACTGCGACGTAAAGGGTCCATGTGATTAAATGCAAGATTTATAAGAGGAAGCATCAGAGTAAGATGTTCGGCATAAATATATTTGTTCATATGAAATGGCTGCCTTTAAGCAGAGTTTGAAAAACAATGGAAAGGGAGGGGATTCCAGAACAATCCGTATGTGGAAAAAGCTATCATATGAGAAACTTTCCGGTATTTGGGGACCTCTACAGTAAAAGTGATGGATCTTTTCTGCTAGTCTTGTTTGTCGGCGGTATCTATATATTGAGGGCGTACAAGTTCAACACAATTTGCCGGAGAACATCATGTAGAAGTACCGAAAACACACAGGGAGTCAACATAGCGGCGATTAGAGAGGAGCTGAACCTTAGTAGACAGTACGAAGCCTAGTGAGTAAGGTATTCATTTTTGTACACTGTTTAAACGGGAAAAATTAGATGTAGAAAGAATACTAACTGTTTATTAACAACGAATGATGAGCAGATTAATATCACACATTTCTGAAATGTAAATTACACGACAAGCGAAATAGAATGAAGGGTCAAGATACAAATGATTAAAATAAAAAAATATATCAGGATTACACAGTTGTTTTAGTCAAACGATATTTATTGAGGGGAAAATGTTTGAGTCTGTCTGAATGCGTTTGTGTTTGTAAGCTAGTTTCTATTTTAGTAAAGTAACCCTATATTAGATAGCGAAGATAATGTTTGAATAGATTAATTTCAGTAGCGCTATAAATGTGGAAGTCGATGAAATCACGTAACTAACAACTGGGGGTCTCGGTTTCTCTCTGGCTAACAACTGAAGCAAGCGGAGCTTGTTTATCTCATAGGCCCCAGAGGGGGGGGGGGGCGCTCCATCGTGCAATGTAATAAGTGAAACGCGAAAAATGCTTAATCTGTCTATGCTTATGTCTATCGTTCTCTCTCTCTCTCTCTCTCTCTCTCTCTCTCTCTCTCTCTCCATCACGCATAAGTAGTCAATCTTTTTTCTGTTTCTGTGTTAAATAAATCATGTTATAATAGTAAATTTCGGCGTCCACGTGATGTTTATCAACTTTGTTCAAAGCGCCATGACCACACACAGCGATAAGGAGATCAACACATATGCGTGGATCACCAACACGGGGTTAAAACGAAACGATGGTGTATAGCGTTCTATATACACAGTGGAATATGGAAAATAACATTTCGTGCTCGCAGTACTGAAGCGAAAAAATATTTATTAATGAGATGTATGTTAATCAAAGGGAGCGTTTTTGCTGTTCTGTTGAACTGCTTGCTTGTTTACGTGCGAATTCAACATGTCTTATTTTTTTCCGTTGGATCATGTGTGTAATGTCGATGTTGAAGGCTTGTTATGTTTGAACTGGACAAATAAAATGTACTGCATTTCTTAAAAGAACCGTCCTTGTAGTAATGGTTGATGCAGTATATGATTGATGGAACTTATATAAAGATCTAATTGTCTCCAGAGATGCTGCATCCTCATAGTTCTGCAAACCAAGTTAGTGATGAATTAATGAATGATATATGGTAATGATGGGGCCGATCATTAAGGAAAAGGAGCTCACTGTTGGTGAGCTTTTAATTGAATGTTGTATGAAACATGTGTTTTTTTAAAAAGGTTCAAGCAAAATATTAAATTACATTCGATATTATTCACGGTAGTATTATGGCATATAACCAGACAATGTGATGATGTGTTGTTTGACACAAATCATAAATAGGGTAGGGGTGATGGAATGTGTTTAATGAGATGTAGTCGCGTTTGGAATTGATGGCTTGATTCTTTTTTGACAGGATGCGATTTAGTAAATTTGGTAGGATAATTAGTAAGATAGAAAGTGCTGTTTAGAAAAGAAATGTGTAAAAATTTAAACAAAACAGCTTTACTTAATTTCACCTCACTTACCTTTTGGTTATTTAGGTTGTGTTGTTTTACGTCATATCAACCGTTTTCGTGTTATTTAATGCCGTATCCGGTCATTTTGGTAAAAATGTTATTCTCCGAGTTCTTTATATCTTCAAACATTTATGCATATTATTTGCTCCGGTCGTTTTTTTATGGCATATTTACCCTTTCCGGGCTATTCAATGCCGACTATACTTGTATTTTGTGTCTTGTGTGAACTAACACCTACATGTAAGTAAAGTGGTTGACGGTCATCCATGGCGACCCGAAGGCTTATTTGGCATTAGTTACTACACAATAGTTTTAAGGAGAGCGCCAGTAATGTCACTGGATTAGTTCACTTACTGTTTATTGTCATGTTAAAATTCTGAGTTCTAAGGAATGGGGCATCATGTACCAGTGTTGTAATCATTGGTATGGCTCGACTCATAACTAAGATTGTTAAACTGCTTAAACAATTGATGGTCTATATTTATTCATAGTCATTATTATCAAACATACAATAAATAAATATCCTTCTAAAAACATATACACCATAATAATAGATCTTATCTGTCGTAATTTGAGAAAACTACTAAATGGACTCTCGAATTAACGGCTGAACATGGATTTAAGTGAAATGTTCGTTTCGATCGACGAACCTAACTTGAAGTGCAGATGCTTTACCCCATCTAAAAATAATTGTTTTGAACTTAAATGACATGCTCTAAATAGAACATATGTTGAGAAAAGAACCAATATTTCTGCTAAAAGCATTTCATTTGAAATGGCAACATGCTCATACGTGGAATTTGGAATTGCCTTCTAAGTGCTTCTTGAGCATTTTTGATGGTCAGCCTATAAGTACGCATCACACGCGCACCCCTCCCCCCACACACATATATATATATATATATATATATATATATATATATATGTATATATATATATATGTATATATATATATGTGTATATATATATATATATATATATATATATATATATATATATATATATAAACACATTTTTTGTGGTACATAATTTTATAATGGTTTTAAATATTATGAACGGAGTCATAGCGAGTGGAGGCACAATCACAAGAAAAAGAGAGGAAATATTAAATAATATATTTAATCGTCGATTAAAAACTTTTAAAAAGAATGGAACGATCGATTAAATTAACAGAATAACAACTAATTCCCAAGGTACGTTTCTCTTGACAATGTGTCGGCCGAAAGGTACCTTGGGAATCAGTTTTTAATCTGTTAATTTTATTTTTAACAAGTTGTCATATATTTCTAACTAGCAAGTCAAAACGCAACTTGATTTCTACTTTTTATTCAGTCGTTACTGTCACATTTAATATATAAATACATTTGTATCGAAATTACCAAGATGTTCATGTTTATCTAAATATATAAATGAGACCAATTTTGTTTTTAATTTACAACAAAATTATTAATTAGATATGTATTATATTAAATAAATTTAAAAATCATTTAAAATGCTGAATTTTGTGAAGCGATAGCTAGCCAGCGATGCCAGATAGTAAGTAATAAGAAGTTTTTGAGTTGTCAGTTTCCTTATAATTATTCTGTGCCCGATTTCTATGAGTTGCAATGGTCGCCATATAACTTTACGTACATTGAAGCATAGATGTAAATGTAATTATTTCATTAGGTTTGGTAGTTTTGTTTTACGGCATATCAACCCTTTTTGGGTTATTTAATGCCGAATCTGGTCATTATAGTAAAAGTTTTTATGCTTCAAGTTCTTTATATCTTCAAATGTTTAATCATCGTTTTTGGTTTGGTAGTTTTGTTTTACGGCATATCAACCCTTTTTGGGTTATTTAATGCCGAATCTGGTCATTATAGTAAAAGATTTATGCTTCAAGTTCTAAAAATAAAATAAAAAAGGGGAGGGAGAAAGGGAGAGGGGCTGTTGTTTTTGTTTTTGGTTTTGTAGAACATAATTAAGTTTTACAAAAAAAAAAAAAAAAAAAAAACGTCAATGTAGGTGAATTTCGTCTCAGGGTGCCACAGGGCAGCCTGATCTGGAATCACCAGATTATTTCATTAGATTATATATTAAATAACATGAGACTACATTTTAAGATAGTACATTTGAAATGTAATTTAATCAATTCCAAACCCGAAGTTACAAGATGTAACAAGAAATTATATCAAAAGTGTATCTATGTTTGCCAACCTTCCATTTTGTCTCGTGGCCAATACGAATTTGAATAATACATGCTGAGTTGAATGTAGCTTCTTATGATAAAATGTTCGTCATTTATATCTCAAATATAATTCTTATATGTAATAAATATAATGAAATGATGACATAGATTTTATTTGAATTCAGTATTGGCGCCAGAATTAACCATTAGATTTTCTGGAAGCCGTATTAATTGATTTAGTAAATAATACTTTTTACTAGTTGAATTATCACCAATGTTGTGTAAGGATTAAATAACTCTACATATTGGCTAATCAAAACAGTCGCATTCTCAATAAAAAGCAAACCATCATATTCTTGGAGTGATATTTACGAACACAATGGAATAAAACTAATTTTTAGAAAGAGTTTTCTCTTTTTCGATAATCTGATATTTAATTTAAACTATGAAATTCTCAGATTTTCCCATTAAATTGACCGTAAACAATTTTAGCGGTGAAATATTTAATAATTTATTTAATATTTGGTTTATACTTGTTCGTCTTTTACCATAGTCCGTTTTTCACAACTTTTTACAGACCATTTTTTTTCTTTTTTCTGTGTACACTTACCTTTACGCTGCTAGAGAATTCCGGTGTTTTTGGAAAATAATTTCAAATATTTTACATTTTAGGAGGGGGATCAGTTTCCACAGTAAAGTTAACGTAGACTGATCCCCCTCTTTTGTTCTCTGCCTTGATAAATGTTGACTCATAAAAAAAATAAGTTACTTGTAAAATCAGTTGTTGCGGTTACCAGGTAGTTGTTTCCATTTCGAGTTAACTTAAGTAAATTTCTGCTTATTTTTAGATAATTAAAATGAAATGTCAAGATATATGAATATTTTTCATTTCTACTATAGACGTATAAAAAACTTGTTCAACGTTGAAAAAGATATAATGAACAAAAAAGGGATGATACAGTATTGAAAGTAGTGAGTGGCTGGTTGACTCTTTGGCGAGATGGCAGTCTTACTTGTTTTCTCTCTCTCTCTCGACGCCTCCATCTCTTGCATTAAAGACGCCGTGTTATCCACAGGCAAATTGATTTATTCCTTCTTTTTATTGTGGCCATGTAACACGTCCAGGAAACAAACACGAACTCGGAGTTAAAAAAAAACAAGTGTATTTAAAAAGTAGAATGCAACAGATGATAAGAGTGGTTCTACGTCTGTCTTGGCTACCATTATTGTACTGAACACGTCCCAAGTATGTAATTCCTTCCCACCGCAAGTAGATGTAGAACAAAGCCGGAACATCGGAAGAGTTAAGCAAGCACCCCTAAAGAAAGAACAATTTCACATCTAAAAAAATGCCTGGGCAGTCCTGTCGGCATTCCCCGGTTTAAGCGTTTCAGGCAGTAATTAATAGACTTACCTTACCATCAGAGAAGAAGCAAGGCATGGGAGGGGTTACCTTCTTTGACTACCCAGTACCAATGCCTCAACCCGACAGATAAAATGCCACCGAAATGATCAATTCCTGTTCTGTTGGTGTGGTTCAACACGGGCACGCATGTTTTCCTAGTAGTTATGGTGAGCGCAAGAGTACAGTAATCCGTATAGGTAATGGAGTATAACACCATTTCCCACACCTTACATTTTCAGGAGTCACAGTATCGTTTCCTTTTTTAGATTGATGCTGCTTTCAGACTGCTTCTAGATATATGTATGTCGAAATTATTATTCCTGGTAACCATAACTTTTTTTCCTGGTGAGTGCTGTCGGTGTCTTCCGGCAGTTGTTCCCTAATGTGATTTAGGTGTCTCTTATGATAGAACACTGTGCCTCTATCAAAAACAGATTCATATTATCTTTCATAGTGATTTTCTCGTCGTTGATTTGCAACTTTACCGATTCCATCTATGGAGCAATGAGTTCACTCTTTTATCTGCAACTGCTTATCCAAAAATGATTACTACCTTTTTTCAGTTTCGTGTTGGCTATTATACGCGTAAAGTGTGTTTTTATGTGCTTCCATTTCTGCCACATTTTATTTTGAGACCATTTTAAACGATTTTTTAATAGTTGAAACAAATATCTTCTTTCGTTTTTCTGACCCGGTCATCATATATTTTTAATTTTCTGGACAGAATTGTTGGCTGCTAACCCCCACAGGTTTAATAGCATCATCACGTCTGTGCAAAATATATTGTTGTATTTTTTAATATGCAAATGTTTACTTTTTTGCTACTTATGTTTAAAGTAATGTCGGTAATAATTTCAGCCTCGGATTTAATTCTTTCAAAAGCTACTGTAATGGCTATGTAGTTGATATTCTACATAGTCGGTTTATGAAACCCTTTTCATGCATGCATGTTGATTATCGACATGGCTGAATCATTATCTAATTGTATTTTTACATTTTTCTTCGGGATTTACCTGTACATCTATTCTTATAATTCTGCCGTTTTGTTCCTTCGTTTGTGTTGATTTAACTCGAGTTGTATTCCCTCAATTCGTTCGGCAATGGGGCCTCTTGTTTTCAAGTTAATTACAAGTAAGACAAGTTTTGAAAGGGTATGAATAATCAATAACCAAATGAAAAAATCTAAAACGGAAACATGTGCCAGGCGGTATTTTTCATTGGGCGGTCTTTTTGTGTAGAAGCGTAAAAATTTAGAATTGTTTGTGTAGGAAAGTTGAATTGTGTTTCCTGGCGTAGGTTTCTTATGTGCGCAATTTCCGATTTTTCAATGAATTTAGCATTTTGTTTAACACTTACACATCTTGGGCAGTACTCGGCTTATTTTTATGATGTTAAATGTAGCTCACTTTCTAATTTGCTAAGTACTCCTGATCCAGTCCTTCCACAGGTAATAACACATTTAAAGATAGCCGCGCTAAATTCAGCTAATTTGAAATCGTCACAATGTTTATCAACGATTAATGCGAAAGTTGCTAGTTCTCGCTATATTTGTTTACTAAATTCAAAAACTTCCACCGTTTGTGAAACAGAAAAGTCTTAGGGCTAAATAATTATGTCAAAAGATAAACAGCGTCAGAAAAAGTCAAGTCGCTCCTCTTTTGGAGTAAGATGAAGTTCAGGAATTTAGTATGTTCGCTGATTCCACATTTTCAGAGCAGTAGGCGAACTTTGTTAGAGTCTGCCCAATGTTCACACAATATTTATCTGCATACCTTCTGAAATATAAAGCAAAGATGTTATCCTTGTCTGGGAGAATAAGTGAACTTGTCAATTACACTCCGAAAGGCATTCTGAGAAAAAAGCATTTTCGTTCTCAGAATGCGATATTGTTTTCATCAATACTTCGTGTCCTCTGTTTAGTTCTAGCCTATCGTACAATTTTTGCTGTTGTTCTAGTAGTTTTTTTATTTTGTTCTAATAGAAGCTTTTGAAATATTTCTTCACTTTTTTGTTGCTGTTGCTGTTGTTTTTAAATAGGCTTTATGGAATAATAGTGTATCCAGTACAGTAGATATTACAGTTAGTACTTTAGACAACCTAATAAATAAGGTGTGCATTTGTTTTCTTTTGACGGTGGACATTTTCTCTTTTCGAGTGAAAAGTGAATATAATGCATTACTTTCTTGTTAAAAATGAACACAGTGACGGAATAGATACAAAGAAATAACTTCGAGGGTAAATAGGTTGTTTTTTTCGTAATAATAAAAACAAAGAATGGTTTAAAGAAATAATTAAACTTTCGAGATGTGTTTCTCTTTTTGATCCGCCGGTAAATACAGTTTTTAGAAGTATGATATTTTCGGGTAAATGTACTCTTTATTTCTCCACGTTTGCACTTCTAATGTTCTTAAAAACACCTTAATATTCGTCGTCGCCAGTTGTTGTGGCCTCCTTTTTAAGCTCCTCAAGTATCCCTTCATACACCTAGCTGTCAGCTGTTGTAGCTATGTAAAAGATTCGGGGAGGAAAACACGAACTCGGGGTTTAGAAAAACAAGTGTATTTAAAAAGTACAATACAACAGATAATCAGAGTGGTTGTACGTCTGTCTGACTACCAGTACTGGCCTGGTGCGGTTCTAAGTAGTTACTTCTTTTCAACTGTAGGAAGATCTGACACAAGGCCAGAAAATGAGGAGATCTATCCTATACCCGTAAAGAAGGAGCATGCTGGCCTGTCAAATTTGCCTGGGTAGCACCATCGGCATTCTCCGCTCGGGGTATCTCAGGCAGTAAGCAAAAACTTACTCCACCCCAAAGAGGAGAGGAAAAGCCTGGGATGGTTGACCTCCTAGTAGGGCGCGATACTAATGTATCATACTGAGAAAGAAAACGCCCCCGAAATGGTCCGGTTCTGGCCAGGCTGAAGTGGATCCAGGTATCTACTTCCTTCCCGCCGAAGGTATGTGTGGCACAAGGGCAGAACTGGGGAGAGTCCAGCAAGCGCGTCTAAATATGGAGCAATCTGGACATTCAAAAATTGCCTTGGTAGCCCGCTGAAATTCCCCGGTCGGGGCGCCTCAAACCCCGAATGGAGGAGGCAAGGTATTGGAGGGTAGCCCACCTATGACTACCCAGGACTAATGGCTCAGCCTGACGGTTAAAAGGACACCGACAGAGTTCAGTATTTGTCGGGATTAGGGTTGTTCGAACTCTGGGTAGCATGTGCTCTCAGTATTTATGGTGAGCCGTAGAATTTAAGTTGCCCCTATATGTAGGGTACCATACCACTTTTGATTTCATTAAGAATAAATAACTTTGTATTTACATTATCAACATGTTAATGTTTAGATATTCTTACGAATAAATTTGAAAGTATTTATTATGCGTTTGCAAGTAACTTATGAATTTTTTTTTTTTTTTTAATTTTTGTTTCAAGTATTTAACGTAACGAACGTTGTAAATCGATAAAAGGCTAACAACACGAAATAGAAAGAACAGTATATCGTACACAATATAAATGTAATTACATACTGTGGTAGTATTGTCTCTGGTAGAGGATTCTTCGTTAAGCGAGTCAATTAATATCTATTGTCAAGTGTAACAGCAGAGATATTACAGATTCTGATAGAAAACCTATTAGATTAAAGTCCATCTCTTGGATAATGGACGTTGATGGCTTTTAAGAGCACTTTGTAATTTGATTGACCAACACACTTCGATTAATGTGCCACGTATAAAAAAAACGCTTATATACTGAGTTGCGGAAATATTTTTTTCTTTGATATTGTGTTCATTTTATATATCGGATATATTTCTCGTCACTTAACACTTGTCTGATATGTTCTCTCTTTTAACATGTCAGAGATATCCTGGATTTGTTGTGTATATAAATAATGTCTCCCAAAAGATGCGTACACATTTAAAATCGTAATAACTCGTTCAATTTACTGGGTTTTATTTGCAAAAATGATTGAAAGAAGAGTAGAAGAGCGAAAATACATATTTAAAAGTGCTAACGAGTCAGAGATATCCTTGATTTGTTGTGTATATAAATAATGTGTCCCAAAAAGATGCATACACATTTAAAATCGTAATAACTCGTTCAATTTACTGGGGTTTATTTGCAAACATGATTGAAAGAAGAGTAGAAGAGCGAAAATACATATTTAAAAGAACTAACAAGTCAGAGATATCTTTGATTTGTTGTGTATATAAATAATGTGTCCCAAAAAGATGCATACACATTTAAAATCGTAATAACTCGTTCAATTTACTTGGTTTTATTTACAAACATGATTGAAAGAGAGTAGAAGAGCGAAAATACATATTTAAAAGTACTAACAAGTCAGAGATATCCTTGATTTGTTGTGTATATAAATAATGTGTCCCAAAAAGATGCATACACATTTAAAATCGTAATAACTCGTTCAATTTACTTGGTTTTATTTACAAACATGATTGAAAAAGAGTAGAAGAGCGAAAATACATATTTAAAAGTACTAACAAGTCAGAGATATCCTTGATTTGTTGTGTATATAAATAATGTGTCCCAAAAAGATGCATACACATTTAAAATCGTAATAACTCGTTCAATTTACTTGGTTTTATTTACAAACATGATTGAAAGAGAGTAGAAGAGCGAAAATACATATTTAAAAGTACTAACGAGTCAGAGATATCCTTGATTTGTTGTGTATATAAATAATGTGTCCCAAAAAGATGCATACACATTTAAAATCGTAATAACTCGTTCAATTTACTTGGTTTTATTTACAAACATGATTGAAATAGAGTAGAAGAGCGAAAATACATATTTAAAAGTACTAACAAGTCAGAGATATCCTTGATTTGTTGTGTATATAAATAATGTGTCCCAAAAAGATGCATACACATTTAAAATCGTAATAACTCGTTCAATTTACTTGGTTTTATTTACAAACATGATTGAAAGAGAGTAGAAGAGCGAAAATACATATTTAAAAGTACTAACAAGTCAGAGATATCCTTGATTTGTTGTGTATATAAATAATGTGTCCCAAAAAGATGCATACACATTTAAAATCGTAATAACTCGTTCAATTTACTTGGTTTTATTTACAAACATGATTGAAAGAGAGTAGAAGAGCGAAAATACATATTTAAAAGTACTAACGAGTCAGAGATATCCTTGATTTGTTGTGTATATAAATAATGTGTCCCAAAATGATGCATACACATTAACAATTGTAATAACTCGTTCAATTTACTGGGTTTTATTTGCAAACATGATTGAAAGAAGAGTAGAAGAGCGAAAATACATATTTAAAAGTACTAACGAGTCAGAGATATATTTGATTTGTTGTGTATATAAATAATGTCTCCATAAAGATGTGTACACATTCAAACTCGTAATAACTCGTTCAATTTACTGGGTTTTATTTGCCAACATGATTGAAAGAAAAGTAGAAGAGAGAAAATACATATTTAAAAGTACTAACAAGTCAGAGATATCCTTGATTTGTTGTGTATATAAATAATGTGTCCCAAAAAGATGCATACACATTTAAAATCGTAATAACTCGTTCAATTTACTGGGTTTTATTTGAAAACATGATTGAAAGAAGAGTAGAAGAGCGAAAATACATATTTAAAAGTACTAACAGTAACATTAACAAAAAAATGTAAAATGATATTTTAATAAACAGAAAACATTTTTAGCGTAATTTGAAAACTTTCATGAATCAATCCTAACCGTAATCTGCCCACGGGTATACGTTCTGATTACGGTTAATTTATGAATATGGTAGAAGAAATTTAGCAAGACGTTTGAAGGTCCAATATATAACGACATGAAAGATGTATTAAGCAGAAGGGGTTTTATTTAAGATTCGTGTCATGCACATTCTGAAATTACCGCAAGCAACCTTTACGTTGATTAAAGACTAATTGTTTACGCTTTTCTTAATTTTACTTTTAGTATTTTTTTATTCATAGGCTCACTCTTCTAATCTTTGAATAATCTTACAAATTTTTAAAAAACAGTAATTTAAACGAGTTTTAATAATTCAAAGGGAAAACTTTTACTTTGCAGTCTCCTTAAAAGATTTAGCTCGCTGATTGTCAATTAGTGGCAACAGAGCAAATATAAGTCAGGGTCATATCATATTCCAATAACAATGTTTTTTTATTATTTTTATTTTTTCACATTTCCAAAAAACATGACATTTCTGTGAGATATAGTTTCAGGGTACGTTTCATTTGTCTTGTGCCAAACAACATGTTTATGTAAATATCGTTTCTGCAACATTGCACAATCATCAGATAAATTAACAAAGAGTAAAAAGTTATTGGATTAAAGTGTCCTGAAAAAACCTACAATATACAGTGGTTTATTTTTAAGTTAAACCAAACAAAACACAAAGAAAAGACCAAATACATATGTGGGTAAACCCACTAATACGCCATTTTGAATGTTTCGTTCAAAGCACATACATCCTAAAAGTTGTGTGCACATTTATACAGTTTAATTGAGTAATATTTCTTTAAATAGTTAATAAGCTCTATAATTTATTTATAAACATTCTAATTACTTGAGGATAATTTTTTTACTTTCTAAAGTTACCTCAATTAGCCTTCAGATGTCTATAAAGGTGATTTGGATACGAAGCTCTTTTAAGTCCAATAGTTTAGAGCTAGTTTCATAGACTCAGCCATCTATTCAATCAATTATTAATATTATTATACCTCTTTTTTGTGAAAGATGTTTAGTATTTATTTATAAATCGTTTAAATCAATACTAAGATAAGCTTAATTACCCAGTATTCTTCACTTAAGTAGTAAGTTTCTATTAAATGCGAAACTAATGAGGGGGGATTTGTCTAGAATCGTTCAATGACCGCAGAGTGATGAGAATAAGTACAATATTACTACACTTACTAAACATCAAAATAAACCATGAATAAATTAATTGTAAAGCGATAAATAGTTATGTAGACAAAAAAATTGTCGCATTCTAGAAATATTTCTCTTTTATTGATCGAGAAGAGAAGAGAATAGATTAAGTAACATGTACTAAAATTGAGAGTTATTTGAAAATAAAAAAATTAATGAATAAAAATAAACCGAAATTAACCGTTGTTAATTGTGATACGTAAATAAATAAAGATAGAGACAGAAAACACACACACACAGAAAGAGAGAGAGAGAGAGAGACAGAGAGAGAGATATAGTGGTGTCCCAGACGTAGGATGCGGATGCGTATACATTGGAAACATTTTAATTACCAGATAAAAGAGAAAAAGAAAAAAGTATTTGCTCTGTGGAAAACGTATAAACAATAATTAACATTTCGCAAAATAGCGTTGGTATCGATAATTGTAAAAGAAAAAAAGTATGAGAAATAAACATGATAATAATGATATTTTCTTGGAAAAATATGAACTCTGAAATTTGGCGCTTGTTTGAGTACATATGTATGGTAAAAATCAGAAAAGTTTACCTGTGTCGTGTGTAAATAAATACGAATAATGTCGTGTAAAAAAGATAGTATGGACGTTCATGAAATATGCATGAGCAATTTGCTGTATTTTAACCAAAGGCCTTTGCTCGTTTTACGCTGTGTTTTGTTTTAAATTGAGTTAGACGCCTTGAAAGTGTAATGTATCTAAATCCTTAAGTGTTTATTGTAAACGTGTATAAAGTGAACAAATGATTATACATGCAACAATGATAGACTAATTACTGTAATGGAGTGACGCAATGAGATCGATAGGTATATGCCACGATTTTTATCAATGTAGAGTAGAACTGAATTCGTTCGTTCATTTAATTCTTAAATTTTAGAAGGAGTTGAAGTGTATTGTTCATTGTTGTAAGTAACGACAAAACAGTAAATGAGTTTGTGCAATCCGATATTCTGGAATTAGCAAAGAGTATGATTAAGTAGTTAATATTTGATTTTTGAATCCGGTATGTTATTTAATAGAGTGTTCGAAAAATTAAATGAGACAATTAAACTGATTATTGTAGAACTTATCTGAGGTAATTTATTTACTGGCACCAAGTAGGATGGTTGGTGTAAGAAAATGTTAGAGAGGAACGTGTTAGCTACCATCTGTATGGAGTATGTTTTCGTGAGAGTCTGTGACAGGGTCTAAAAGTAATATTCATTGTTTGATGGCGAACACTAATCATACATTTCTTGAAACACGCTTTAGTTATTGTGCGGATAGAGTGATGGGTTTAATGGCTTATGATGCATGTGGTTATATGCTCATTCTCGTTAAGGGTACATGGGTAAAAACGTCCACACTTCATACACACACACACCCACACACACACATATATATATATATATATATATATATATATATATATATATTATATGTATATATATATATGTATATATGTATATATGTGTATATATATATATATATATGTGTATATATATAATGTGTATGAATATAAAATGTATGATATATCATGATATACAATGCTGTTAAAGACAAGATGTGTGAAAACCAACAAACGGAAACACAAATTCAAATAAAGGAAAACTCATTAAAAACTAGAATTTTACCGATTTTGTTCAGATCAACGAACATCTTCAGAAAAAAAGTAAAGATTTAAAATTTATTCGATGACAGTAAAACATAGGAAATAGAAAAGCGCAGAACAGGATGTGTTTACCTATTTGAAAAATAAAAATCGTGCGAAGAAACGTTAAAAAGGGGGGAAAGAAAAATCCTTTCAAAAACAATTCAAATCTGACATAAAAATAGTTACAGCAATCTCAAAAACAATGAAGTATTAACTAAACACCAAACCCGTTTCCACCTTGTCTCTAAGGTTCTTATTCCTTAGACGACATTTACACAATAAAATGTGCCTCATTTCCAATGTTTTATATTTGTGAAACAGACAGAATTATAAAGTTCCGCATTTACGATCACAAAAAGGAGCTTAAAACCCAACAATCGTACTAATGCATTAGTCATTTACGGAAACACTTTTGCCCCAAATGTTGACTTTACAAACTGCACCCTCCTCAAAACTGAATGCATTTATCTGCTTATTATATTTTGTACAATGTTTGGACTGGATTATAATTATACATCTAGCTGCTTATTTCCACAGAAACTTCAGATGCATTTCGTTAAGTGTCATATAATTGTATAATATATACTAAAATAGTGTGATTATTTTGTCACGTCTTGAACGAGTGTAATAAAGAAAACACTAGAAGTTTTCAGCCCAGTAACTATAAATAAATACAACATCTATACCTGGTCCCTTTTTATTCGCAATATATTATCGGGCAGGTTATGTTTGCTGTTGGGTTTGTCGGTTGTTCACTATTTGTATATGATTGCGTACACACGATGGCCTATCGGCAGAGTGGATCCTACCTGAATGATAAATATGTATGCTGATGAGGAAAAGCAAGTTTTTAAATATGTTGCTTTTATGTAAAAGTGATAATAATGCGAGTTCTTTAAACGCGCGTACATGTGGATAAACAGAGTTAAATGTTGACTATTTTAGCTTGAATATAATGTTTATACTTTTAATTAATTATGTCATAATTCTTATAATTGATTTAATTATAATACACACACATATGTATGCACACACAGAAAAAACTCCCCCACACACATATATATATACATATATATATATATATATATATATATATATATATATATATATATATTGAGAGAGAAAGATGATACTTTAAAGATATAAATAACATGTTTAACAAGTAGACTATATCACTACACTATATTGAGCTTTCTTTATCTTGACAGTCTACTAGTTAAAAATATTATTTGTATCTTTAAAGTATACCCTTACTCTTTCACTCTCTCTCTCTTTCTATATATAAATATATATATATATATATATATATATATATATATATATATATATATATGAAAATTGACAAAAGAAAAGTAAAAATATCATTCATGTATTAATCAACGTTTCGTCTTCATTACAAGATTTTTTCTGGATGATTTTTTAAGAAAACATCACACAAGTATATGTGTTGGTAGCCGGCTTATACCCGCGGACATGTTGAGCAACATATAAACACTATGAGGTAAATGGCAGTAGGAGTGTTGTTGCAATCAATGCGGAACGAGTGAGAAACGAATGTCGTCGTTGTTAGAATTAATTTTAATCATGAAGAGATTGATAGAAGACACTCTTGTTGAATATTTTTAATTTCGCTTTGAGAGATAAGGGGCAAAATATTGTCTGGGTCGTTTGTTTGAAACGTGCGCGAGGCGATGGGTGTGAGGGTCGGGTGGAAAAGAAAAGATGATGAGACAAGGTCACGCTTAAAAAACAAGAAGAAGGGTGAACGATGTTATTTCTGTAATGAACGTACTCTGTTGAATATTTTGTATCTCATATTTTGATTGTGTTGCTCGACACGGCCGCAGGTCGAAGCTGGCTTCAACAAACCATCATGAGGAGGTCTTGTAATAAAGAGGAGACATTGATGAATACATAAATAATAGTTTATAGTTTTCTTTTTTGATTTCATCACGTTGGAACACTATTCTTTTCTTATATATATATATATATATATATATATATATATATTTATATATATATATATATATATATATATATATACTCGTTGCATTCCAATGACCCTAAAAACCATCAGTTCAAAACAATTATTGTTATATATTTTTTACTTGTTTCTGTATTTTAATACTAGTGATTTATAAACGTCTCACCAACAAAAATTGTATATAAAGATAGAAAAAAGTCGTACGTACGTAAAATATTAACAATATAATTCAATATTATTAGAAGCCTTTTTAACTAAAATTAAAGAATTGTTGGAGAGATTAAAAGGAGACATTAACTAAAGTTTCAGTGTGAGATTTCGACTCTGTTGTTGAGTTCCATTATATTGTCATGATGTAAAACTCGCCGCTTCCAGTGTAAATATAACTTAATGTATCGTTATCATGGCCTAAGAGATAAGACGAACGATTACAAATTCGTACGTGAGTAAAATATTGAAAATATAATTGGATATATATACATATATATATATATATATATATATCAGAATATTACACGTACTATGACGGGTTAAATTGATTTCCGAACATAAGAGGGTTGCACCACTTTTATGTTACTTTACGGAGATAAAATCCAAATATAATACTATTAAAGCTGATGTCGATCATCCTTATTTAAAGTTTGATAAATATAAATTACATTAATTTGATTCTTGAAAATGTCGAACATGTAAAGTTGTAGCTTGAAAATCAGGGAATCGTTTTTAATGTGTGTCAAATGAGTTTCAGTAACTTTTAATGTAAATCTGAAATATTTACTTCAATTCGAATATGAAATAGTTTAATATTCAAAGCGGAATATCTAAAATGTCACGAAGGGCTTCACCACCATCTTATTGAATTCACACAAACAAAATTTAACTAAAAAATAGTCCGCATAACTTAGTATTGCGCTTAGCAGGTCTGTTCAAATTTGTATGATGATCGATTAATTATTTTCGGAGTAAATTATTTACATATACATATATAATCATATACACATACCTTACTTTATATAAAGTAAAACACACACACATATATATATATATATATATATATATATATATATATATATATATATATATATAAGTGTTTTAAGGTTCATATTTTTTTTAAAAAGCATCTATTGTTAAATGTAAGAAGGAATAGGTAAAATAAATAGCTTTTGAAGCATTAAGATGTGATATCAATTTTTTTCATAAAAAAGAAAAATAATAAATGTAAACCGATTTATTATTATTTATTTTACCTATTCCTTCTTATATATATATATATATATATATATATATATATATATATATATATATATATATATATATATATATATGAAGGTTTTTAACTAAAAGATAACTTTTAAAGAATTAGACCTATTGTGATGAGGAAAGCTCAATATACTGGATAGAGCAAAAATAAGGTGAGTCAATGAAAAATAATTAGACCTGTAAATGGAAACAGATCAATATCTTCAGTTGTTCAGAACAAGGAGCATTTAGTAAATAAAAGTATTTATTCTTATTCTCTTTCAATTGCATTCCTTAAGCACGGCTTTTCAAAGATCAAACTCTTTTCATCAGAGGAAGTAGTGATTGATAAGTTGACAGATAAGAACAGTCAATATTCAAAATTTGGAAAAAGTTGTTTTTTTTTAAGTTCTTTTAAAAAAGTTTTTAAAAGTTCAAACGGGTGTGTAAATGAAAGTCACCAAACACGGAGATCCAAGTTGTATAGGGTTCAAATATAATTGGTAAATCCAGAAGAATCTGCAAGAAAATCCAACGGTGAAGATTCCACCCAAGTCCTTTGTCCTCAGAGGGGGGATCAGACAAAATTAGCCATATTAAGAAAACGCATTTCTTCCTGTTTTCCAGTAAACAGATCCAAAGGCAAAAAGCAGCGAACCAAACCTCAATGAAAATTGGAAATCCGAATTGTTGTAAAGTGTGAAACTTACTTGGAATTGTGGGATATGTAGGGGAGGGTAAGAGTGAGAAAAAAGTGGAAATAGCAAAGGAGGTAGGGGGGTAGGTGCCGAAAAGACAGAAGAATAAAAATGCGAAAAGACAAAAAACAAAAAAACAAAAAAGAAAAGAAAAAAACAGAAGAAAAGGAGAGAAAAAAAGAAAGAAGAAAAGAGTAAGGAAAAAAGCAAGAGAGAATTAGGAGGGGGCGCCAATCCTATGAGTGGGGAAAGGGGTTAATGATGGTTAGGTAAAAGAAGGAAGAAAACAAATAAAATCAAGGGTGGTCAACATTAGGAATTTTATAGTTTTCACATTATAGCTTTAAGTTATGTAAAAAGCCAGTAACAAAATATTGCACCCATATACTGTCTGAATATTTGTGCAAGATTATTTGAAACGTCAATATGGTAGACATTATAACGACCTCAACTTGCAGATTGGTCCAGACAGCAGAATGCTTCCTTTCTTCTGAGAAGAAAGCGACGATGGTACATCTTCTGCGGGTGGACGCACAGACTGCAACTAGGTGTTTGGGTGAACAAAACTCTTAGTAGATTTATATGACCGTTGATGATACTATATGCACATAATTAGTTCCCTTCGCACACTTCGGCGCTAATGACAGAATAATAATCGTTCTGTCATCTGAATTTTTGTGTAAGCATTTAATCATTCACTCTGAAATTTCTGGCACTTTTTTACTGGCTCTATCATCTATGATATTGAATTCATTAAATAAACTAATGAAACATAAGGCAAACACATATCTTCTACAAAGTGTTCATGTATTTTAACCTTTTAACGGCTATATTATTGCTCTATTATCATTGTTAACTGATGTTCTACGATATTGAATTCATTAAATAAACTAATGAAACATAAGGCTAACACATATCTTCTACAAAGTGTTCATCTATTTTAACCTTTTAACGGCTATATTATTGCTCTATTATCATTGTTAACTGATGTTCTACGATATTGAATTCATTAAATAAACTAATGAAACATAAGGCAAACACATATCTTCTACATAGTTGTCATGTATTTTAACCTTTTAACAGCTATATTATTGCCTTATTATCATTGTTAACTGATGTTCTACGATATTGAATTCATTAAATAAACTAATGAAACATAAGGCAAACAAATATCTTCTACAAAGTGTTCATCTATTTTAACCTTTTAACGGCTATATTATTGCTCTATTATCATTGTTAACTGATGTTCTACGATATTGAATTCATTAAATAAACTAATGAAACATAAGGCTAACACATATCTTCTACACAGTTTTCATGTATTTTAACCTTTTAACGGCTATATTATTGCTCTATTATTATTGTTAACTGATGTTCTACGATATTGAATTCATTAAATAAACTAATGAAACATAAGGCAAAGACATATCTTCTACACAGTTTTCATGTATTTTAACCTTTTAACGGCTATATTATTGCTCTATTATTATTGTTAACTGATGTTCTACGATATTGAATTCATTAAATAAACTAATGAAACATAAGGCAAACACATATCTTCTACACAGTTTTCATGTACTTTAACCTTTTAACGGCTATATTATTGCTCTATTATTATTTTTAACTGATGTTCTACGATATTGAATTCATTAAATAAACTAATGAAACATAAGGCAAACACATATCTTCTACACAGTTTTCATGTATTTTAACCTTTTAATGGCTATATTTTCTTGACTTCACTGAGCGTAGATTTAGACAGGAAATCGGTATATCATATGTGAAGAACATCTTACTTCTCCCAAAACGAAAAGATATAAGTAATCTCAGTCTGGAAGAATTTCTTATTCATTAATCGAGGGATGGACAGATTAAGTATAAGAACAGATACTACAGGGTTGTGCAGCAAACTCCAACACTTAACAAAAAGTAAACGGAATACCAGGAGGCACAGAGGATCATGGTGAAGCCCTGTGGGAACGAGATCGCTGCCGACGCCATTACGACTTCCAGCAGGACCCCACTTCTGCATACAAGGCCAAGACGACCCAAGATGGCCGCTTTATAATGTACCTCCCCAGTCGCTGGGATTGTGGTCGCCCTCCTTATCTGACTGCCAGCACTTGACTATTTCTTCTGAGACGTGATGGAGTCTAAGACACACATGCTCGCTCACTATACAGTCGATTCTCCGAAGGCTGCTATCGTCGAGCCGTTCGCCGCTAAAGACAAGGATATGATCGCCAAAGCATGTGATTCATTAAGCGGCCGCCTTGAGATGGGCGGCGGTTATGTTGACAAATAATGTAGATTGTAATTCTAGCAGTTGCTAAATAAACTGTCGGGTGTCTGCATATACAACTTATGTTTTTTATTGCTTTTTTTCTTTTTGTCAAGTGTAGGATTTTGTTGCAATACCATGTAAAGTGATTCTAGCCAAGTCACCGTTTTGACATATGTCGCCATTTTAACTGCATTTTCCTGAATAAATAATATAATTTCATAAGTGTGCGATACTCAACATAATCCATTTTGCAAAATGTCAGCAACTGAAGAAAATAAAATCGAACTATTTTTAACTAACGGATTTATCTACTCGTACAAAGTGATGTTTAAAATTATTTTATTCTCATCAAGTCTTAGAAATTATTGATCGAAACAATCCTTCTTGATTTATTTTCCTTCTTCAATTTTTTCCCTCATACCTACTTTGAGCCTACGCTTTAACTCGCGACTTCATCAACCTTTTTTTAATTTCCTTCGATTTTAAAATTCTCAAACCAAAGCTATTGTACTTTGCCAAGAAGCACTGACCGATTTAATCAATGCCATTCAGTTCTTCATTTTCTCAAAATAACCAGAATATTTGTGTATTCAATTCAAAAGAATAAAAATAACCAGGAATAAATTAATCTAAAATGCTTTTACGATTCAACGGACTCTTACCATTATTTTTGATAAAATTGCAGTGCTCTTCTTCAGGATAAATTTTCTTCAGGTTCAATTAGTTAGACTTCAATTGCGAGAGATATTTTAACCTGAGTGCATGTGTGTATCTATGTACGTTGCCTTATTTTTAACTAACTATGTAGGTATGTGTATGCGTATAATTGCGCATATGTAAGCACCGCTAGGCGTGGATGTATGTCAACATGCGTCTCTCTCTTTCTCTCTCTCTCTCTCTCTTTATATATATATATATATATATATATATATATATATATATATATATTACTTATATATATAATGTATATATAATGTATACACATATATATAATGTATACATATATATATATATATATATATATATATATATATATATATATATATGTGACAGAACGATATATTAATATTTTTAAATTTTCTTTATTACTCGATAACTCTACTGGGGTTGTTTCTCACTACGAATACACTCATGAATATATATATATATATATATATATATATATATATATATATATATATATATATATATATTTATAAATAGATAGAGTTTGAATTATCTAATAGGAGAGTTGTTATTACGTTCTAGACATGAGAGTTTGAATTACCTGAAAGACAGGTGGGTTCAAATTACCAACTAGACACCATTCTCGAGTGTATTCCGTCTATCTGTACAATGGTTTCTCAAGCCAACCTGGCATGAGGATATTTCATCCTACAAGTAAACGCTGAACAAATATTCAAAATAACATCGGATGTGAACCCCAAAATAAGATCTACTCGATACGGCTATATACAAGCTTATATAAGGAATGGTGTCCCTTTTCCAATGGAAGAATGGTTCCCTTTTTTCACTAATCTAGATAGTCCACCAGCCTAGATTGGTTCTGGCCATGGAATCCAGTAAGACCAAGAGACCACAAGAAAGATACACTATGACATAGTTGACAGGTTACTTGGGGTAAGGGTAATTTATGTTCTTAAATTATTTACTAACTGAACGTTTGAGAGGAGGAATTTAATAGAATATTCGAATATCTATGTATCTCTTATATAAAGATCAAGTGTTAGCCCCCAAGAATGAGCCCCTTGGCTTCTTAGAACGTCGACTGAAATCAAATGTAACAATATATATATATATATATATATATATATATATATATATATATATATATATATATATGGGAAATGAAAAAGGAAAAACCAAAAAGGATGTTTTGTTTATGTATTCATCAATGTTTCCTCTTTATTTGTAAGACTTCTTCAGGATGATAATATTAAGAAAAATGTCATGCAAGTATGTTAAAATATTGGGTTGACATGATGGGTTGATGGGAAGAAGTAGTAGCCACTACTGGGAGCAGTAGGACCGAGGTCCGGGCTTGGTGAGGTCAGATGCATATATATATATATATATATATATATATATATATGAAGCAATCCAACAAAAGATATAAGCGTCAACTAATATCTTATAATTAGTGAAACATCCGGATAAAAAAACTGAAGCTCAATATACTGGATAGAGCATTAATATTATAATATAAAATGAAGTAATAAAATAAGGTGTCAATCAAATTTTATTAGAATTCAAAGTTCATGCAAAGCATCCTTAAGTCCTTAGCTCATGAGTTTTCAAAGATAATTCTTCTCTTCAGAGGACCATTACCGCAGTTATACTACTACAGGCAATAAAATTACGCTTTGAAAATATATAAAATTATATACACAAATATATAAAAAATACATAACATCAAACATATCAATCCAAAAACATACTTTTGTTGAATCCATTGTATTATTTTGATTGATTTATTTATTTATTTATCATTAACATTGAATATGGACACATTTCGCGAATGGATAACCTTGCCGGCCCCTTCAATTTCACATATTTGGACTGCTGTTTGTATCTTGGAGTGATGTCCTTCCTGATTATGCTTCTCAACTTATATGACCTGGATGGACTGTATGGATTCAACAAAAGTATGTTTTTGGATTGATATGTTTGATGTTATGTATTTTTTATATATTTGTGTATATAATTTTATATATTTTCAAAGCGTAATTTTATTGCCTGTAGTAGTATAACTGCGGTAATGGTCCTCTGAAGAGAAGAATTATCTTTGAAAACTCATGAGCTAAGGACTTAAGGATGCTTTGCATGAACTTTGAATTCTAATAAAATTTGATTGACACCTTATTTTATTACTTCATTTTATATTATAATATATATATATATATATATATATATATATATATATATATGTATGTAGTGTATCTGCCTATGAACCATTATTTTTTTAATTCTTACCTAACTGTGTACGTGTGTCTGTGGACGCATCTTTGGGTGTATATGTTATTCATATATACTTATATGTGCGTATCTACGTTTCTTACCTAATGTTTACCTATGTGCGTATATGTGTATGTATACAATTCTTTACGGCACTATCACATCTTAGTTTAGTGGAGTATCCAACTTAGTGCGGTTATTTGAAGTAATTTCAATATAAGAAGATACACTGGGTGAAATACCATGAAATGCTGGTATTTTAAATTGTCTGTTTCTAACGCCACTGTCGGTAGCATCGTCAATTTGAATCTTCCAGTGTACCGTCCTCTAGTCAAATCAGGGCAGCTAACTCATGCATCAAAATGTCTTCAGGCAATGGAAATAACTTTAGGGTAGAATAGTTATTTCCCCTTAAACATTAAAACATTATTTCTTAGATGGATATTGCTTTTGCTGTACACTTTCCTTTCACTGTTTTTTTTAGTAGGCAAAGGCATTTCGTAATCACTTTTTACAAAAAAAATGAAAAATGAGACGTCCAATTAACAAGTCGACTTTGCTGAATACTCTGATGTCAGTAAGATAAGATGATCCGAATTAACGCACTTAAAATCAGTTGTTCCAAAAGGCAATTCTGTCAACCCTTCAACGAAAACAGTACATTTTAGATAAATACATTTCAAAAAGGGGAATTAGTTTATGTATTTGAAAAAAAATCAGTTGTTCAGTAGTTCCAAAATGCAATTCTGTCAACCCTTCAACTAAAACAGTACACTTTTAGATAAACACATTTCAAAAAAGGGAATTAGTTTCATGTATTTGAAGAAGTTTTATCTGGCAATTATTTTCATGGTAAAAAATAAAGAATATTTATCATTTTTTTTTAAATATAAATTCTTAAATTTTAAATAAAGAAAGAAAAAAAGAGATGTTTGAATTTGATGTATAAATAAGTATATTTAGCTGATGCTGACAATTATTTTTACGAAACAAGACATGGCCAGTGTTTTATTTTATATTAATGAACCTTACATGCATTGATTTTTCAAATTTTCAAAATATTACTCTTTAGAGTAAAGTATACAGATTGATCTTTAAAGCATCGTGGAATTTCCACGGGGTCCGCTAGTTTTTATAGGATTTCATTTTTTAATCGTATATATTGTGCTTGCTGGTATCATTCGCGCAGTCATTAATGTGTATCCTTGCGCAACGAATCGCATTGTCTTACGGCAAATTCATTAAAACAGTATTTATATTTCATTATTTATTGCCAGGGCTGCTGCAAAGAAAGTGGGCTCCCTCTACCGTGTCAGTAAAATTCTCACACCTGACATTATCATATATCTCTTCAAAGCCACAACCCGCCCTTGCATGGATTATTGTTGCCACATCTGGGCTGGTGCATCATCCGCTAGACTCTCCTTCTTAGACAAGGTCTAAAAAAGAGTCGCTTGCTGCTCTAGTACCCCCACGACGTAAATTCACTAGACCAACCCGACAATCTGCCAAATCCCATACCTTCACTCTGGAGGTCCCCAGATGCCGAAGAGCTTTTTACTCTAAAATCTTCTTTCCCCGTGCTGCTGGACTCTGGAACTCCTTCGCTGCTCCCTGTTTTCCTGACGTTACTGACATGCATACATTTAATAAAAATGTAAACAGACATGTCGCTGCACAGCTCCCAATTTAGGTTGACCCCCCCAATATTTCACCCTTTTTCTCGGTAACCCGGTACGTCTACAGTGGCAGTGTGCCTTGTTTGGGGTGAAATATGTAAAACAAACAAATATATATATATATATATATATATATATATATATATATATATATATATTATTAGAACTATTATTCTCATTTCAGTTGGTAGATTCAGGAGTGTATATTTTTGGAATTGGGAATAATAATGTCGAAATCGGAAACGAGTTTGGAATTTAAATCTAAAAATATATAGATATAGATATCATATAAGTATCAGACACAAAATTAAAGAAGGAAACACAAAGTAACCTTATATTTATGACGGTATTTGGTTAATTCATTTCTTCTGAATCAAATGGTTCTATTGTTGGCATTTGATTCTATCTATACTTTGGAATTGGAATCCTTTCTAGAACGACATCGTGTACTTACGGGAGGGAGAAAAGGAAATTTACCAAAACCATAAGTAAAGATTCTTCTGTGGAAACAAAAAAACTGGATTTAAACTTTAAACTCTCAGCATGTTAGTACGTGACGTAGATCACTATGCCACCATTATCACCCGGTATTTTGTTAACAGATGATTGATTTAAAATACTGACTGATTAAAATGCGTTCTTTACATACTAACATAATTCCTCCTATATATCGCCCCTCTTCTTCTTCTTCTTTTTCTTCTCATTCTTCTTCTATAAATCATCCCCTTCTCTTAGTTGTTGTTAGTTGTTACTCTTTTTCCCTTCTTTCTCTACTTCGTCTTCTTCTCCCTATTTTCTGTTCATATTATGTGTATCCACAGTTTCTTTTTCGTCCTTTTTTCTTTTGGGTATCCTTATGCTCCATCTGCCCATAATTTTGCTCCTCAAATGTTGCCTCTTAAATTCTCAACTTTCTTTTATATATTTTTTTCTCGCCCTTCTTATACCTTTTCTCCTTCGTCTTCTTTTTTCTACATCCAATTCTTCCTTGTGTTCGGTGTATTTTTCCTTATTCTACTCATATGTTGTATCTTCGGCTATCCTTTCTTTCTCTTCTTCTTCTTCTACTCCTTCTTTTTCTTCTTTTTCTTCTTTTTGTTCTTGTTCTTGCACTTGTTTTTTCTTCTTCTTCTTGTTCTTCTTTTTCTGCTTCTTCTTCTTTTCTTGTTCTTGTTCTTCTTCTTCGTATTGTTCTTCTTTTTCTTCTTCTTCTTCTCCTTCTTCTTTTTCTGCTTTTTCTTCTTTTCTTCTTCTTCTTTTTCTTCTTTTTCTTTTATTTGTTCTGTTTATTGTTGTTGTTGTTCTTCTTCTTCTTCTTCTTCTTCTTCTATTTCTTCTTGTTCTTCTGTTTCTTGTTGTTCTTGTTCTTGTTCTTCTTCGTATTCTTCTTCGATTTCTTCTTCTTCTTCTATTTCTTCTTGTTCTTCTTTTTCTTCTTTTTGTGCTTTTTCTTCTTTTTGTCTTGTTCTTGTTCTTGTTCTTCTTCGTATTCTTCTTTTTCTTCTTTTTCTTTTTCTTCTTTTTCTCTTTTTTCTTCTTTTTGTTGTTCTTCTTGTTTTTGTTCTTGTTCTTCTTGTTCTTCTTGTTCTTCTTTTTCTTCTTTTTCTTGTTCTTGTTCTTCTTCGTATTCTTCTTCTTTTTCTTTTAATTTTTCTTCTTTTTTTCATTTGCTTCTTGTTTTTCTTCTTCTTCTTCTTCTTCTTCGTATTCTTCTTTTTCTTCCTTTTCTTCTTTTTCTTCTTCTTGTTGTTCTTCTTCTAATTTTTCTTCTTTTCTACTTCTTCTTATGTGTCTTCTTTTTCTTTTTCTTGTTCTTATTATTATTCTGCCGTCGCTGCTGATACTTATACGTGTTATTCCCCACCATCTTCTTCCTTCATTACTTCATGTTCTATTCCTACCTCTTCTTCAAATTCTTCTTCTTAGTGTTTATTTTCTTCTTCATCAGCTCTTTCTACCACTACGTCATTTATCCCCATGTCCTTCTTGTTTATCTTCTTCTTTTGATTATTTTGTTATGAATAATAATAGTAGCCGTATTAGAATTATTATTCATAGTCTTATTATTATATTTATTAGTAGTAGTGACAGTAGTAGTAGCAGTCGCATTTTTAATACTATTACATTACATTATTTGCTGATTTCATTCAAGCGGGTATTATTCCTAACGCATAAGTGGGTCTTTGATCTTTTTCCCGCCGCATCTTCACGACAGCCGAAAGCGTTCATTTCAAAGAACGCCGCTCCGATGATTCATCAATTATTTTGTTGAAAGTTGCAACCCAAACGCAGCGGTAACGCACATACCGCTTGCTTGTATTTCAATGCATTTTCATTTTGCATGCACTTTTATCGATCGTGTGTTTGATCAATTAAATGCACTATAATTTTAGCCGAACGTGTAACTCGACACGTAGCGCTATAATTAGCCGTCTTTTCTCTGCGGCATACATTTAATGATTCTTCATTTATTTATAGGCTTTTCTGCTGAGTCGATAATATTATTCGATACATAAACGTCAATTCACCTGCAACATGGCGAATGAACTGATAAATGTTGAATACCATTAATTAATTTACATCTCTTGATATTTTAATTAAATCGTGCTTACACATGTGTCATAAACTGTGGAATATTATCGACAATAGAATGAAAGTATGACCGAGTTCTTCTATATTTTATTATATGAAAAACAAATAATGTGTATATATATATATACATATATATATATATATATATATATATATATATATATATATTTTAAATATATTACTAAATACGTACACGTGTTTCGCGGCATAAATAAGATAGTCATCCACGCCGAAGAGCTGTAGATACATCGAAATACGTGTACGTAAATAACTGTTTGATATATATATATATATATATATATATATATATATATATATATAGAGAGATATATATATATATATATATATATATATATATATATATATATATATATATATATATATATTATAATATAAAATGAAGTAATAAAATAAGGTGTCAATCAAATTTTATTAGAATTCAAAGTTCATGCAAAGCATCCTTAAGTCCTTAGCTCATGAGTTTTCAAAGTCAAACTCATGAGCTAAGGACTTAAGGATGCTTTGCATAGACTTTGAATTCTAATAAAATGTGATTGACACCTTATTTTATTACTTCATTTTATATTATAATATTAATGCTCTATCCAGTATATTGAGCTTCAGTTTTTTATCCGGATGTTTCACTAATTATAAGATATTAGTTGACGCTTATATCTTTTGTTGGATTGCTTCATATATATATATATATATATATATATATATATATATATATATATATATATATATATATATATATATATATATATATATATAATGGTAATAATCCAGGTAAAAACATCCACAGGGTAGTAATCAAAAGAATTTAAACCGGGTTTATAGAAAAGTGCTCAATATCAAATAGAGCTTTATATGTGATTATTTTTATTTATACAGACATGTACAAAATCTGCGCAATGGCATATCAATGTTATCGATCAACAGTTATTATAAACTGAGATCTCATCAGCCAGAGTTAGAATCCGATCTTAACCTCAGATAATATATGTATATTTATATATGTATTTACTTTGGTACATAAAAAATAGTACAACATTTGTATATATATATATATATATATATATATATATATATATATATATATATATACATATATATATATACATATATATATATATATATATATATATATATATAAATATATATATATATATATATATATATATATATATATATATATACGTCTTTAATGAGGCGACGTAATGCAAGCAATGCATGTAAAGGAGATACTTTTGTCAATCACCTAAGATATAAATTGCTAATAGAACATACCTTATATATATATATATATATATATATATATATATATATATATATATATTATTATTAATTACAATATATGTATTACCATATACCATCAGTTCCTTTTTATTTGTTGTCTCCGTTGAAGATACAGCTCAATGCTTGTCAATTATTGATAATAGAGCAACATATAAGTAAGTTTATATTATATTCCAATACCCATGGTTTTATTTCCCAAAATTCTTTACTCAAGTTTCGCATTTTTATTAGTAACTTACTACTTGAGTGAATAATTCTGGGAAATTAAGCTTATCTTTATGTTACTGGAAAAGATTTATTAGTAAATACTATGTACCTTCCACAAAAACACCGATGTAGAATAATTTTGTAAATAGTTGATCGAATGGACGGCTGACATTATGTAACTAGCTCTAAACTGTTGTACTTAAATGAGTTTTCGTACCTAAACGACCTAAATTATTATTGGTGTAACTTTAGTAGGAAAAATAAGTGAATTAGAATTTTATGAATAAATTATAGAACTTAACTATTTTAGGAAATATAACTGAATTAAAATTTAAAAATTGTTCGCACTACATATTTAGGATATACTTGCTTTGAACGAACAATTCAAAATGGCGTAATAGTGTGATCTCACACGTGTCAGTTTTTGCTCTCTCTTTTTGTTTGTTATTTGTTTGTTTTCACCCTAAAATATAGTGTAGGTGTTTTCAAGACACTTTAATCCAATAACTTTTTACTCTTAGTGAATTTTTTCTGATGATTTTGTAGTCTTGCAGAGACGATATTGACATAAAAATGTTGTTTGGCAGAAGACCAATGAAACGGACCGTAACAAATATATCTCACAGAAATGTTATATTTTTTGGAAATGTGGAAAAATTAAAATAATAAAATAAAACCATTGGTATTGGAATATAATATAAACTGACTTATATATAGATATAAGGGATTAAGGAAAAGTTTACCAAATGTTCGTCTTATTTTCAACCCGTTATACTTATTTTCATTATTTCTACAATAAGTCATGTTTTCACAAAAATGTATCCTACCATTCAATTGTAAGTGTAGTATTATTGCACACACACACACAAACACACACATATACACAAACACACACCCATATATATATATATATATACACACATTTATATATATATATATATATATATATATATATATATATATATATACATAGATATATATATATATATGGAAAATGAAAAAGGAAAACAAATAATATTTATGTATTCATCAACGTCTCGTTTTTTTGTAGATCTTATCCAAGATGATAGGTTTGAAAAAATATCATACACTTACAAAAATAGTTTACCAACAGGCTTAGAGAAGAATGGAATTAAGCAAAAAAGAAGAAGAAGGAATAATAGTCATGTGAACAATTTAAAAAAATTGGTCACATGACTATTATTCCTTCTTTTTTGCTTAACTCCATTCTTCCTGGATTCCACCGACCGAGTTAAATTACAAAAACCTTTCTGCCTGATGAGACCTCAGCTCTTGATAGTTGTAGATCGATAACATCAACATGCCAGTGTAGCTGACTTTGTACATGTTTAAATAAAAAATCATTCATAATACAGCTTTATATTTTTATTCAGCACTCTTTTATAAGCCCGGTGTGATTCCCTTTTGATTTCTACCCTTTGGATTTTTCCCTACCTGGATTACTATCTCTCTCTCTCTCTCTCTCTCTCTCTCTCTCTATATATATATATATATATATATATATATATATATATATATATATATATATATATATATATATATATATTTAGATTTTTCACTTATAAGATAGACTATTCAGTGAAAGACCGGGATTAGGCCAAGAAAAATAAGCTAATGATACTCGATTACAGAGTACAGAGCATTTATATGTGCTTTTTTTAAGGCTTACCAATGCATTCCGTTCAGAAGACCAATCATGACCACACACGACTTTTTCTTTCAAAGATTATTTATTTATCATATATATTCAAATTAAAGAGTGTTTTTTCCCTACACGTGTTTCACTACCAAGCAGGTCCTTGCTTGTCAGACTATCAGGGAAATTAAGTACCTGGAATAAGAGTTTCATAAACTGACAACACACAATAGGGGGGTTGCCTAAATTGGGTCACTTAAAAAGAGAAGAAAAAATATATATATACATAAACAAATTTGGAACATTATTTATATCAGTTCCAAAAATTCAAACACAACGTATATTTGGCGTACGATCGTTTCTAAAATAATATGGACAATTTTTATTTTATATTATAATTCTTATAATTTTAGATTGTATAATATCACATATACGAGTAAAACAAAAAAGGATAAAATCTTCAGAAAAAACACTTATATTTAGTCAACATGGGAAATTATTATCTTGTGCAAGTTAACACTACTCCATTTGTAATAACAATAATAATAATGCATCTGCATATATATATATATATATATATATATATATATATATATATATATATATATATATATGATAATTTTATTTACACAGACATGTACAAAATCTGCGACACTGGCATGTCGATGTTATCGATCAACAGTTACTATAAACTGAGATCTCATCAGGCAGAGTTAGAATCCGATCTTAACCTCAGATCATATTTGGAGAGAATGAAGTGGAGGGATAGAGAAAGAGAAGAAGAAGGAAAGAAATTTAACATTTCAAAAATTAAAGCCGTTAAAAAATTAAAATTAAAAATTAAAAATTAAATCTAAGAAACAAAAAACAAAAAACAAAAATCTAAAATCTAGAATCTGAAAAAGACAGGGCAAATAAATAAATAAATAAAAATATAAGGTAGAAAGAGGAACAAATAATGATGAGGGGAGAGACACATAGAGGAAAAAGAAGGAGAGAGAGAGGGCGTCTGTTAGTTCAGATCGGGAGGGAAGGAGGGGGTGGTAGACATGCACGAATCAGGTGTCAAAAAACCGTCGAGTTTATAAATGTATTTTTCCAAGTGAACTGTAATAGTGTGTATATGTGTGTATGCATGCGGGCAAACTGGGCTGATTGTTATGGTGGTGGGGCGGTGATCAAATGTGTCGCGATTCTAGGTTTATATTGTCTTTATAATTTGTCTGGAGTTAATTTGAATAAATAAGTATATTCGTTAAATGTAACAGGAATAGTAATAATAATAATAATAATAATAATAATAATAACAATAATAATAATAATAATAATAATAATAGATACCCCTAATAATTGAGGTAAAGTAATTGAAATAATAAATGAATGATAATAAAATGATAATAAAAATACTAAAAAAACTACTAAAAAAACTAAAAAAAATAACTAAAGAATAACTAGAAAATGCCGGCGTTATTAGTTATTAATAATAATAATGATAATAATAATAATAATAATAATAATAATAATAATAATAATAATAATAATAATAATAATAATAATAATATTAATAATAATAATAATAATAGATACCCCTAATAATTGAGGTGAAATAATGAAAATAATAATAAATAAAGTATAATAAAAATACTAAAAATACTCAAAAATATTTAAAAATATATAACTAAAAGAATAACTGGAAAATGCTGGCGTTATTAATTATTAATAATAATAATAATAATAATAATAATAATAATAATAATAATAATAATAATAATAATAATAATAATAATAATAAACATAATAATAATAATCATGATAATAATAATGGTAATAATAATAATAATAATAGTGGTCAATAATATTTTAGAGTTTATAAAAAATAATAGTTTAGGAAAGAAATAGAATAATTAAGTAATATTAGGAATCCTAGGGGGTAGTGATTATCATAATAATATTAAATAATGATAAGATAATGTTTGCCGATATTATGATATGGGTTAATGGTTGCAATAATGCTGATCATATAAAAATAGTGGTTTAACAGACAACAGTAATCAGAGTTGTAATCCCAGTAATCTAAACAATAGTAATGATGATAGTGAAAAATTATAGAAGTAGTCATAATGGTGGCAATAATAGTAGTAGTAGTAGTAATAATAATAATAATAATAATAATAATAATAATAATAATAATAATAATAATAATAATAATAAGAAGAAGAAGAAGAAGAAGAAGAAGAAGAAGAAGAAGAAGAAGAAGAATGGCAGTGGAGGCAAAAGTAATGTAACGGTAAAACATGGCAATATCACTATTATTATTAATAATAGTGATACTGTTAATTTCATTGCTGATAAAAAGTACAGAAATGAAAAAATGAAAAAATGAAAAAAATGAAGAAAATAATTCAATGTCAAATAGTTAAGTTTAAGATATTAATAATAGTAGTAATAAATAATTGATAATGATAATCTAAAAATAATCTAAAAATATAATCTAAAAAATAATCTAAGAAATATATAAATATTAATCAATAAATGGATAAGCATAAAAGGGGGGTATTTAAGAGTAAAGAAAAATACAGAAGATGACCATTAGTGTTAATCGGTGTGGGTATGATAATAATGATAATAATAATAATAATAATAATAATAATAATAATAATAATAATAATAATAATAATACCAACCAATACTACCGCTTACAGTACTACTACAAATAATACTACAAACAAAAATGCTACTACTAATAAAAATAAAAATAAAAATAATAATAATTAATAAAAGGTATAAGATGATAGTTGTGTTGACAAAATTTTCAGTTGGTGGGGAGGTGTTTTTTTTATTTATTTTTTTATATAGTAACAGCCTAAGGGGTTATGAGTGGATTACTAAGAAGGTGTAATCTATTATGCCTACAGTTAATTGATGTTTCTTGTTTTTTGTTTAGAAGTTTGCCCCTACACTAAATTTAATTATTTCAAGTTTTTCTGTTAGGCAAAGGTAGCAAGGTGAGTTTAGGGAACCACAGGTGCTAGTTCTTCTAATTGTGTTCCAAGTTACTGTTGGTGAAAGGTTATTGTTGTATAGTTCCCAGTAATATATAGAAAGTGAGGTTCTTTTTTGATATGTAGGGTTATTAAAAGAACACTTATGTCCAGTATATCTTTCTTTGAAGGTATTACCAGCCATACCTATGTAGAATTTTTTCAGGGTTGGGTTTTCTTTAGTAGAGATGGTTGCTTGATATACTGATTGGGTTATTTGGCAATTATGTTGTAATGGGCATTCTTTTTTGTTTGTGCAGTTACAGGCCTTGGTATTTGCTGTTTTAGTTGCGGTAGTTTTTTCATTTAGAATTTTGTTGTTATGTTTTTTTATTATATTTTCTAAATTTTCACCACAGCTATAGCTTAATTTGAGGGTGTTTTTATTAAAGATTTTATGCAGTATATTGTTGGGAGGGAAGTGTAGATTGATTAAGTCTAAGAATCTTTTACCGAGTTTGGTTTTAAACATGTTGTTATATGGGGGTGTGAACCAGATAATTTTTCTACCCCTATTTTTGCGTCTGTTGTTGGGAGGTGTAGGTTTAGTGAATTTAATTTGGGTGTTTTTGTATCCACTTTGCTTTAACGCTTTATTGTAAAAGTCCTTGTGTTTGTTAAAAATTTCTTCATTAGAGGAGTTATCACTAATTCTTTTTTCGATTGATCTGGGGATGTGTTTAATAATATATATATATATATATATATATATATATATATATATATATATATATATAGTGAGAGAGAGAGAGAGAAAGATATACATATAATGATGATGCGTTCTAAGCATCATATAAAGAAAGATAAGAGTTTAACTTATCTGATTTACCATAAAAGTTTCCTGTAACGATCCTCTTCGTGTCTGATTTAGATAAATTATTGTTTAGTGTTAAACAAATTGTTTTGTTCAAATTCATCGAGTTTTATATTGTAAGCAGTCAGTCTTTTTCTATGTTATTACTTATTCAAACACGGGAAAATAACACATTCACCCTGCCATAAAACATCATACTTTTCCATAACACGGTAAAAATGTATACTAATATATGCTGATTAGATAATTAAGATCAATTTTCGTATTGCAGAATTCATTTAATGAATCTTCATTTATTGATAGTTTTTCTGTTGAGTCAATAGTATAATTCGATACATAAAAGGCGATTCACCTGCTTCATCACGAATGAACTGATAAATGCTGAATGGCAGTAATTAACTTACATGCTTTGATATTTTAGTTTGATTTAAATGACACAATTATAAAAATCCGTATAAAGATGCCGCTTATAGAATCAAATAATGAGGAATTCTTATATCCTCTACTATATTAAAATGTGTATTTCTTTCTATTTATATATATATATGTATATATATATATATATATATATATATATATATATATATATATAAATAAAAATGGAATAAAGAATAAGCAATTCAACAACTAACAAAAATAAACTCAAAAACTCATGTTGTAAAGTTCCACCGAGATATTTCGGCCGTAGATACGACCATTTTCGATCAGTTAATAAACTTTATTTCAAAACGGAAAAGTTTTCAAATTTATACAGAGAATGCGATTGGAAGAAAATGTCACGTGCAGAGAACAACTACTCGGGGAGAAAAAGGAATGCGAGGAATGTTATGAAAAGAGAAAGAAAAAGAAGATGAAGAAAAGGAAGAAGAAGAAAGAGATACCAATCAAACAGTATCTTTAGAACGTCAGTTGAAGAAGACGAAACGAAGAAGAAGAGAAAGCGAGAGCAAACGTGAGAAAGGTAAATCGACATGTCGCTGTCGAAAACTATTGAAGAAGAAAAAAAAAAAAAGAGAGAGAAAAAAAATCAGTGCTTAGATATCGCCTGCTGATTGAATTCGGGCTGAGAACGTCAAAAGTCAACAGGATTAGTAGTAATTGGAGCAGTGAACGTCGAGGGACGAAACAAGGGAAGAGGAGGGGGCAAGTGAGGAGGGGAAGGGGAAGAAGAGAGACAAGGGTTAAAAGTTAGCCAGAGTCGTATTCATTTAGATTCATCTCGTATAAAATCGATCTTGCCGAAGGAAAAGCAATATTATAGAAACCGTGTCTTTGGGCAATGGTGTTCTTATGACATAGGATCAGACAGGATTCTGTGAGACGTCGAAGTTTGGTGTCATGAATATGTTTGATAAGGATTGCCTTATGGGTATTGAAGTGGTGGCCGGAAGAGATCATATGAGTGCATAGTGCATTTGAGGTATCGCCGTTTTTTATGGCACGATTATGTTCATATATTCGTTTCTTTAACGGACGTTGTGTCTCGCCGAAATATATTTTTCCACAGTCGACGCAGGGAATAGTATAAATTCCAGCTGTAGTGGGTGATGAAAATGGTCGTATCTACGGCCGAAATATCTCGGTGGAACTTTACAACATGAGTTTTTGAGTTTATTTTTGTTAGTTGTTGAATTGCTTATTCTTTATTCCATTTTTATTTTTACATATTGTCTGAAACATTGTTTCTTTTTTCCCATATATATATATATATATATATATATATATATATATATATATATATATATATATATATATATATACAAATACGCATAAGCTTAACATGACGTCGTGTGTATGTATTATTGTTATCAAGCCTCTGTAAGAGAGTCAAATGTGAGACATATTAAATAAGACTTTTGCTATTGCTAGGAAACAATTATATTTGTTACGAAATATAAAAAAAAACATACATTCACTTAAGCTATAATGCAAAGCTCCGATTAAGGTTGTTTAACACTCTAGAGTGGCTAGCGTTTACGGCCTTCTGTATTTTGCATAAAAAAACAAGTCATTCTCTAGTATATCACGTGATAATTTCCTGTGGTCTTGGGGATAGAGCGAAATCGTTCGGATATATGTTTACTCTGTGAACCGGATTCGCACCTTTTCATCGTCTGAAATCATCGCTTCCTGACACTGACGAAGGCATGAGTTTGAAACAGCGTCGTTCTGTGGTATAAATAATTTAATATTAATTTAGGAATACATATATATATATATATATATATATATATATATATATATATATATATATATAAACTTATTATTATATATACTTATTTCATCAAAAGTGAGAAGATGGAAAAATAGTTAATTGCTAAAAATTAGCCTTAAGTCCTTATTGCATGCCCCTCAAAGAGAAAGATCATAATTATAAATTAAATTGAACCTTCACAATTATCAAAATCGATAGAAAAATGTCAACACTAGTATTAAATAACACCCGATTTTGTATATCCCCCACTACATAATGAATCCAATGTTTAAATGTGTTTATACTAGCTAGCCTCGCCCGCTCGCCATAACTTGAAACATTAATTTACAATGATAAGCATTTCATTCATAACTGTCTTATAAACACGAACCACCATCTTTCTCATTTACTTATATAAATAAATATCAATGTTATTTTAATTTGGATACACATGTGTATATTCTTTAAATGTGACAGTAAAAAAAAAGAAATAAGAGGAAATCAATTGGCTTATTCAGTTGCAAATTAAAAATAAGTCGCAACATGTTAAAAGTCAAGTCGGCTCAAATACGTGTCTCAGAGACAAACATATATTTTGAAAAATGATTATTTGTTTTATTACAATTAAAACAACACGTTACCGTCGCCTCTGTCTAGGCCGACTGGTTCAAGGACTGATGCAAAACCTGCCAAGTCGAGCCCTCGCCTGACTACGTCGCTAAGGGCAGAGTGGGGAGGCAGGCGACCGGCACTAGATCGACAAGAGAGAGAATGCAGGGATAACCCGTCAACGACCTGACCACAGCGAGACCGGGTTAGGTGGCACAAACGGAGTCCCAGCCGTTGTGAGACGGTGATCCGGATAGTGCAATTGTCCAAGAAGGTTCCAAGTGTCGCTGAAGGGATGGTACTGAGCCAAGCACCGCTGTAAGGTGAAGCCGACGCTCTCAGGCAGGCAGCTATATGATGGTTACTGCTACGGACGAGATCGGCAAACACGGATTGACATTGAATGTCGCCCCATGGCGACTGATGTATGAGATCTGGAGGTTGCTGAAGGTTTGTAAACGTCCATGTTGACAAAACGGCTGTCAAAAGATCTGAAGACGGGAATTCGAGATATGAGGAGAGAATCCTGTCAACGAGACCTGTCGAAGCGTGACTCGAGGAAGCATATGTATCGGTTGCAGAGCGCAAACCAAGGCCACCGCACCGAAACGGCAAAGTGACCTGGCGCCAACCGGTGTCGTCAAAATATACATTACAAATTTCACTGGCCGAGCGACATAAAATGTTGTAAAATTTTTCCAGAAGTTTGACTTTGTTGTAACATGGAACACTTTTCAGTGTGAATAGAAGTATGGGCATTGCAAAACAGTTTTGCAGCAGGAACAGTGCCGCATGAGCGTCGATCATGTTGAGGCGCTCTGCCATATACTCTAGCTTTGTAAACTTGTCTTGTAGGGATGAAGCTACACCTTTAGAGTTGATAGGCGACCCAATAATTATTGTGTTATCCCGTTCAGTTATTGAGACGGATCCCAGGGCGAATCGTAGGCCATCTATTCCCCGTTGAAACTAACCGGTGGAATATCGCTGATCTGGGACGCCACTTGTTCCGACTTCTTTTTCACCAGCAAGGATTGCGGAATCCGTGGTGAATCCCGGCACGGCGGCTCTGATCGCTAAAACAAGGAAGCGCAGAAAATACAGCTCGCTCACTGACCATTTCGTCTTCCAACCAATTTAAGTAGAAACGTCGGGTGTGCTTGGCCTTAAGACTGTTAAATTTTTTAAGGACATGGGAGGGAGGATGTCAACGTCTAGATACGAGCCCCGTGAGTCAGCCTGGTTGTTCCAACGCATCTCCCTGGCTATTGTTCGTGACAACGCTATATCAGTAACGGCGGCGTCACTTCCGTTCTAATCGTCATCTCTTGACTTTTTCTTTATTTCTCTCCCCTCTCTATCTACCTATGTCTGTATCCATTTCTTATCAGTATCGTGTACAAGTTACGAATGAATACAATTACCATATTTTTAAAAATTAAAACAACCATTCTATTAAAACAAAATAACGAATACTAGTTAATTAATAATTAAATACTTGTTGATTAATATATATATATATATATATATATATATATATATATATATATATATATATATATATATATATATAGATGTGATAGGGAGTGTTTTGTTATTTATATAAATTCTCTTTTTGTTGTTTATTACTTTTGTTTATATTATTTTATAGGAAATTCAAAAGTTAGTTTTTATTAAATCTAAATTGAATTCATTTGCAAAAACTAAGTTATTAATATCTATTCTGCTAAATCGATAACATAATTCGATATAAAAATGTCGATTCACGTGCAACATGACAAATTAAATGCAATATGATGAATGCCATTAATTAATTTAAGTTTGTTGATGTTTTAATTAAATCGAACTGACACAATTATCAGAAACAATAGAAAGATGTCAACAATAGGATCAAATAATCTTGGATTGTTATTTCCTTCAATATATATTAAAACCGACATGTGGATATATATATATATATATATATATATATATATATATATATATATATATAAATGAAGGAGAGTGGAAAGGAATTAGAGAAAGACAAAGCCAAATCAAAATTCAATTCAAAAGTTCAAAACAAGGTATAATCCGCAAAAAGGCAATTTATTCAAGTTAAATTACCTACCTATCTACATCGTATCCTCTCTGCTGGACTCCTCGACACCGGACTTTTTGGCAATCGGACATTTGCTTGCACCCTGGCACAGTTTTGCCCTACGTTTCCTTCCCTACAATTTTTATTTTATTTCATTTTTTCAAATTTTAAATATTGGCCATTGCCAACTTATCTATCCCAGCGACTTCCTCTGATGATAAGATTTTGATCTTTGAAAAGCCTGGCTTAAGGAAAATTTAACTTGAATAAATTGCCTTTTTGCGGATTATACCTTGCTTTGAACTTTTGAATTGAATTTTGATTTGGCTTTTGCTTTCTCTAATTCCTTTCCACTCTCCTTCATTTCTACCTGCTCTATCCTGGATATTGAGCTGTATACTCTTCACAATAGGGTTTTACTTTTCCTAAAAGTTCGCTTTTAGTACACCTCTTTATATATATATATATATATATATATATATATATATATATATATATATATATATATATATATAGCATGGAAGTTCCGAGTTGAACGTCTTGTTATTGGAAAGGTATCTGCTTCTTCTCGTTTTTTCTTGTCTTCGTCTTCTACATTTAGTACATCTACGTGTTTGTAAATTTCTTTAACCTTCCTCTTATTTAGCTTCCGCCCATTTTCTACTCACCTTCTATCTTATTCTTTCTTCTACTTATCCTCTATGTTATTTCATATACTTCTACTTACCCTTTATATTATTACTTCTTCTACTAACCTTTTTATGTGAGTTCTTCTTCTTCTTCTTCTAACCTTCTGTGTTATACCTTATCCTACTAAACGTTTATGTAATTCCTTTTATATCTACTCACAATCTATGTCATTCCCTCTTATGATAACCTTATATGTTATTCATGTATCTTCTACTACCGTTCTATGTGATTCCTTCTTCTACTAACCTTTTATGTAATTTCTTCTTCTACTACTACCAATATATGTCATTTCTTCTTCTGATAACCTTATATGCTCTTCCTTCATCTTCTACTAACTTTATGTTCATCTTCATCTCACATTGTATGTTATTTCATCATCTTCTACTACCTTTATATGTTATTCCTTCATCTTCTACCTACCAACCGTATATGTTATTTCTTTATCTTCTACTCACTTTGTGTTATTCCTTCATCTTCTACCTACTTATCTTATACGTTATTTCTTCATCTTCTACCCATTTTATATGTTATTCCTTCATCTTCTACCTACCTAGCTTACATGTTATTTTTTTTATATTGTACTAACTTGATATGTTATTCCTTCATCTTCTACCTACCTACCGTGTATGTTATTTCTTCATCTTCTACTCACTTTGTGTTATTCCTTCATCTACTACCTACCTACTTTATATGGTATAACTTTATCTTCTACTAAGTTTACACGTTATTCCTTCATTTTCTGCCTCCCTACCTTATATGTTATTTCTTTATCTTCTACTAACTTTACATGTTATTTCTTCATCTTCTACCTACCTACCTTATATGTTATTTCTTTATCTTCTACTAACTTTACGTGGTATTCCTTCATCTTCTACCTACCTACCTTATATGTTATTTCTTTATCTTCTACTAACTTTATATGTTATTTCTTTATCTTCTACTAACTTTACGTGGTATTCCTTCATCTTCTACCTACCTACCTTATATGTAATCTCTTTATCTTCTACTAACTTTATATGTTACTTCTTCATCTTCTACTCACCTTCTATGCCATTCTTTCATCTACTCACTGTATATGATAATCCTCCATATTCTACTAACTTTCTATGGTATTCTTCAATATTTTACAAACTTTATATGTGATTACGTCAACTTCTACTCACCTTCTATGCCATTCACTCTTCTGATAACCTAATATGTTATTCCTTCATCTTCTACCTACTTTATATTTGTTTTCTTCTACTCACTTTATATGTTATTCCTTCATCATCTACTCACCATCTGTGGTATTCTTTAATCTTCTACTCACTTTATATATTATTCCTTCATATTCCAATTATCTTCTATGTTATTCTCTCATCTTTTACTCACGTTGTATGTTATTCCTTCAACTTCTACTCAACGTCTATGTAATTTCTTCATCTTCTACTCACTTTATATGTAATTCCCTCATGTTCTACTAACTTTTTATGTTATTATTTCATCTTCTACACACATTATATGTTATTCTTTCATACTCCACTTGGGTTGCTAGATTGTTAGTTTTTAGTGGACTATTTTTTGTATTCTATTATTACTCTTTTGAAGTTTTACTCGAATAATCATTTTACTACAAATATATAGGAAAACAAATTTAAATATACTTATTTATGTTAAGGAAATCTAGGTTTCTTTTATCTAGTCATCATTAATTTAGGAAAGAATCAAGCCTCTTTATATTCCATAAATATTATGTGGCCCTATTCGTAGCCGCTAGCCAAAATACCGAGTTGTATCGGCCATTAATGTCGGATTCAAAAGCTACCAGCTCTGTACGGGATAAGTAAATATTTCTGGGATTATCATAAACACCTCAGATGAACAGTAAAACTAACTAAGATATTTGCCACAAAAAAGTTATATATTTAATGCAATATTTGATGTTAACTCTAGTTTACTACGACTGATCGCTTTAGTTGATTTTTCTACTAACTTGTGATACATACTATACCACTGTGTCAATCATGAAATATACCGCACATATATATATATATATATATATATATATATATATATATATATATATATATAAGCTCTATTTGATATTGAGCACTTTTATACACCCGGTTGAAATTCTTTAGATTACCACACTGTGGAGGTTTTACCTGCATTATATATATACATCGTTATATCTCTATTTTGATTAAGTTAGTAACGTAATTAGATTTATGTTAACTAATACATGGATCATTTGGACATTAAGGACACCGCTGCATCTCTTTGCCGATTAGAAGCATTTTAAGTATTACTAATACCGACTTTGATCAATTTTAAAGTAAATTTGAAAATTACTCTAAAACCATTTAGTTTGCTTTACCAACTTATTTCTGACCTATTTGCGTCAAAAATAATTAATATTTCAAACAAGTAACTTTTACATTTTTCATATATACTATTTCTCCGAACTCTTAGCCGTCTTTACTTAGTGAGTTAACTAAACAAAATGTGTTTTCTTGTTCAGAATTAGTATTTACGCGTGTTTGAAATACTCGTATATTTTCTTAGACACTGTGTTTTTTAACGCAAATACATCATAGATGAGTAGGTACATCCTAATACATTATGTTGCCCCTTTTCCCAACTGTATTTCATTTAAAGTAATTAGGTCATAATTAGTAGCGTTTATACAGGGTGGGCCAAAATAAGGGTCCTATCTTTAAATTTGAATAACTTGAATTTGAATAACTTCCACAAAATCAAAGTTAAACTCACCAAACTTTATGTGTGTGTAGACTGAGCCTTCCGAGATTTTTTAAAATAAACAAAACAAATTTTAGTCGAAAAACACTTCTTAAAACTTACAAAAACTAAAGTATTGTTTTTTACACTGTTTTGAGTTTTTTAAGCAAAAATAATGTTTTCTAAATGAGGGTACGTTCCTTAGGGCTAATACGGCTCATGCTTGCTTCGGAAGGGGTCCTTTACTTATTCTAAAAAAAAAAAAATCAATAAATAAAAAAGTTATGAATTTTTAAAAATAGGACCCTTATTTTTGCCCACCCTGTATTTATACCTCAAGCTTCATCACAGACCTGATATTGCTAGTCTTAGTCTTTTCTATGAATACAATTAGTGTATGTGTTCTTCAGAATTGTCTATTCCCTGATAGCTTAGTCCCAGCTAGTTTCACTCGTTGGTCTAGTGGTCTGCATCAATTTGCTGTTGTGATATTTCATTGAAATACAATGTTATCTCCAATAGCTGATTACCAAGAACTGCAGGATTGTGGAACTCTCATCCTGACGACTGTTTTCAGCCTAACAATAGCATTTGTCTTCTACAGCCTTTGGCCAAGATGAATGTTCTATCTTAGTGATGATCATCTCTCGTTCTTGTTAGCTCTTTAAATCAAGTGGTTTCATGATTTGTCTGCAGTGATTTCCATAAAAAAGCGTGACAGACCAAGTCATATGCTATTTAAAACTTCAACATAACATCAATCGAACGACTGACATACAGAAGATGTTCCTATTTTTTTGCTTCCCCACGTGGAGTGAGTAAGGCACAAGGTTGCTTTTCAATGAGGAGTAAATCTATCTTAACGAAAAGAGACAGTCTAAAGTGAAACAAAAATTTAAATTGCCTCAGTCTAAGAGGAGTTCCTATTAACTTACCGAGGACAGAAGGATATAGTGTACTATAAAAACAGATGCTTCTAGTTAAAAGGCAATGCAAATACTGACAGAAAATGGCATTGAGCTAGTTGGACGAATCTTACAAATAAGGGATGTGTCAACGAGTTCATCGCCAGTTCGTGACAATATGCTCGAGCGAGCTCGTTAAATAGCACTGTTAAGAATGCCGTGCATTTACCAAGGTCATCCACAACTGAAACGACCTGCTTGTAAAAGCAAGCGAAGAAACACATAATATACAGTTTCAAATGGAAGCTCATGTAACAATAATGACAATATCGAATGAATAATTGTCGACGAACCTTTAATCATCGGAGCATTGTCAGTTGGAAATTGCTTGATTTCCATTTGTAAAAGAGATTTTCTATTCTTTTATTGAATAAATGTCATCTTATATCTGCTTTCAATGGGCTTACTTAATGACTTCTTGCATTTTCGAATAATGCAATATATATATATATATATATATATATATATATATATATATATATATATATATATATATAAATAAATATATATATATATATATAAATATATATATATATATATAGGTATGCGAAAATGTAGTTTTCATCATATACTTTCTCTTCTTTATGTGACCTCTTCAAAGTTAAACCTCGATTATTTATAAACAGCGTTTTTCTACATTCCAAAGACCAGCATTTTGTTTATCTTACAAATCTTGTTTTCAAAACAATAACTTTTTGTTCGATTACTGGCCTGTTTCGTTCAAAAAAAGACCAACCGACATTTGATGTCAATATCGGGTCTTTCTTCATTGGCTTAATCAGAAGAGCAGAAAGTGCTCAATCAAAAGAAAATACATAGCGATTCAACGAAGAAAAATCCAAAAAGCAAACGACTCATATCAGACTCTCCTCAAGGAAGAACATTCCGATATTCTCATACAAATTGCGGTTGGTTCTCTCTTGAACGAAACGGGTCCGTAAGTGTACCAAATGTTTTTGTTTTGAAGAAAAAAATGATTCGTAAGATACACAACATCTTCGCATTTTAAATGTAACACCATGTTGTTTATATATATATATATATATATATATATATATATATATATATATATATATATAATTATCTTTAGTAAAGCACACATTTTGCTCAGAACATCTCCGATTTTACCGATTTGGAAATTAGATTAATAATAATATTAGCCAATAATATGTTTGACATTACCATGGGAGCATGGCACTGCTCAGGTAACTGATTTAGCAGGTCTATACCTATTACAGTATATAAAGGTGCGGTTCATTTATCTGTCCGGTTTGTTGTACAGAGATTAAACACTCTTTTTTCTAGGGAGATACTTAGACGATATAATTGCACAATAAAGAGTTTAGATATATTTGTAAAATACTTTTGGATCATCTACTACCGTAAAACCCGACAAGAGAACATCAAACTTCCTTTAGTCCACATTTGACTTGCAATCTGAACCATTTACCTTACACGATACACCAACAAACCAATAGTTTACATTCATAAGCTGTCCAACAAGCCAAAATCTATCATTAAATCAATTGTCCTGACGGAATATCTAAACTATCCGCTAATACATCAATTTTTGACCAATTTTCGATCCCAAACTATTTTTGACGCAACCTATGTTATATTCATCTACTTATTATAAATCAGTAGCTTAACGGTCCCACTTAATGCAACCATCGCTTGAAACCTATTTGTCATCAGAGGCGGGTTTTTATCCAGACGCTTTTAACATACCCCGCCTTCAACTTACCTGTCTCGCCACTCTCTATTGGCTATTTCTATCTTCGAAAATATTTCCATTATTTAATTTGAACTTCAATTTCTATTAAGGTTGAGTCAATGTTATAAATTTCTCCTGAGTTGCATCTTCTTACCAGCGTCCTAGCCTGGTTTTGTACACCGCTTCTTACTATCTTATTTTGAACTCAAATCTATGAAAAACTGTAAACGGTGAGCCCATGCCAGTTGTCTAAAATAGAATTTATACACAGCTTGCATCCTAAAAAACGTCTTTCAAGTGTATTATCTGTGCCTTTATTGAGTTCACTTCTCGAGGTTCATATGATTTTGCGACTTGCAAACGCCAATTTTACATCTAATAATTTTGAAGTCACTGCTACAGTTTTGTGACTCCTTCAACCGTAATATTTTCATATATTTTGATTCTATTTGCTTAGACCATTTTCTACAATTTTCCAATATTTATTTCATAGCTGTATGCACATTTTTTTCAAATTATGATTTTTGATAATGCCTTTGTCAACTTATCTTTCTGTATTCCTCTCATGATGAAAATCAATTCTTTGAAACACCATGGTTTAAGAAAGGAAACATAAATATTTGTTATTTAAATACACCTAGTTTTGAACAATAGATGGCATAACAGTTTCTGTATTTTAACAGGCTTTATTCTCATTATTTAGTTATCTCTATCTATCTATATATATATACATATATATATATATATATATATATACATATATATATATACATATACATATATATATATATACATATGTATATATATATATATATATATATATATATATATATATATATATATGTATATATGTATATATATATATATATATATATATATGCAGTTATAAATATTTGTTTATCTACATACGTATACGTTTCATCCTTTAGGGAATCGCCACTGTACAGATAATTTGGCATACACGTTGGACGATTAGAAATACCGTAACGTGTTCTAAGTTAAATTATGACGGTTAAACCTATGAACAACTTGATGAATCAGTTACAGTGTAAACCTATTATTGGCTATTGTCGTCAACAGTGTTTAGCTAATTAAAAAAACATGCATTTTATGACCATTTTCGGATTGGAAAAAAGGCCTACCTGTGTATACGGCAAATATATTACAGAGCTTAGGAACGATTTTACCGAACTATAATTCAAACTGGTTACATCTGCCTGTTTTCTCAGTTGCTCTCAGCAGAACAAATCGACGCTAACACCTAACCGTCACGGCGCTATTGGTCTGAGGAGTTAAAATGCACCCGCCTATCTTTCTATTGTAGTGTAGATCCTACATGTTCATAATGTTTGTATTGTCAATTAGTTCTCTTATTTTAGATTTTCCGTTTGTACTGGTTGTGGCGGAAGAAGTTCACAGTATCACATCGTTAGCAAACACATTTATACCTATTAACAAGGCGGTGCGTCTAAAAGACCCTGTCATAGTAAAAAGCTATTTGCCTTATTACAGAATCTAATTTTGTCCAAGTCCTATGAATATATTAAGGTCATAGTGTCCTTAGTATTTGATAAAAGTGTAACGTTCGTGCGAACAGAGAAATACGCAGAATTAGAAATATGGCGCAGAACAATCGGAATGTACGCAAAGAACATTAATACCAAATAGATACAAAAAAAAGCAAAACAATGCAAGATAATTTTCTCGTGAAGGACACTGGAAATGGTAATCATCCGATACTCAAGGGATCGTTTTTGGATAAGGATCCGAACAAGCTCCTACCGAATTATCATTGTCGATCGTATATGCCTTCACATGAATAAAACCTCCCGGGGTAACATAAGGTGACATTGCAATCACAACATTTTCGCATTCATTCGACTCAACATGAAATATCTTTGCGAAAATCGCGCTGTTTTGCGTGTTTGTACCTGTCTTGTAACGCACAGTGCCAATTACTGATTCAAACATTCGATTTCGCCTCGTTCTTTTCACATTTTAAAAATGTTGCCTTGAGAAAGAAATTTGATCCAAAAATAGATAATCATATCGAAATGTTGAATACCTTCTTGCATCATACAAAAACTAGTTGAAAACGATATTAATCATCTTCGGTCACAAAGCAAAACGTATTTGGCTACATTATTTGTTAGCAAAATTAATATTATCCTTCTGGTGTTGTTCATTTTTATATGTTGAAAACGCCTTACCTTTGTATTATATATATATATATATATATATATATATATATATATATATATATATATATATATATGTATATATATATATATATATATATGTGTGTGTATATATATATATATATATATATATATATATATATATATATATATATATATATATATATATATATATATATATATATATATATATAATGGTAATAATCCAGGTGAAAAATATCCACAGGGTGGTAATCCAGAGAATTTTAACCGGGTTTATAAAAAGTGCTCAATATCAGAATAGAGCTTTATATATGATCATTTTATTTACACAGATATGTACAAAATCTGCGACACTGGCATGTCGATGTTATCGATCAACAGTTACTATACACTGAGATCTCATAAGGCAGAGTTAGAATCCGATCTTAACCTCAGATCATATTTGGAGAGAATGAAGTGGAGGGATAGAGAAAGAGAAGAAGAAGAAAAGAAACTTAACATTTCCAAAAATTAAGACCGTTAAAAAATTAAAATTAAAAATTAAAAAATCTAAAAACAAACAACAAAAAACAAACAACAACGGCCTTAATTTTTGAAATGTTAAATTTCTTTTCTTCTTCTCTTTCTCTATCCCTCCACTTCATTCTCTCCAAATATGATCTGAGGTTAAGATCGGATTCTAACTCTGCCTGATGAGATCTCAGTTTATAGTAACTGTTGATCGATAACATTGACATGCCAGTGTCGCAGATTTTGTACATGTCTGTGTAAATAAAATCATCATATATATATATATATATATATATATATATATATATATATATATATATATATATATATATATATATATATATATATATATATATAGTGAGAGACAGTAGGATAGAGAGAAGTACAGAGAGAGAGAGAGAGAGAAAGAGAGAGAGGGAGAGGGTTCATATATATCATATTTATAAATAAATATCAAATTACTTGTAACCTACACATGCTAGCGTGTCAAGCTTATTGCTCTCATAATTGCATGAAAGGATCGATTTCAGACGTTCGGGAGACACGAACCCGGTTCACGTAGGCAGCTTAGAATATTTTAAGATTTAAGCAATCGCCCCATCCTCGCGGCTACCGGACACTGGCACGGGATTTAGGGAAATTAAGATATATATTTGTCTGTAAGCGGGTACAGACCGACGACTAATCAAGAGAGTTCGACGAACGTATTCGAAACTTTGCATGATAGCTTTCTGACAGTCTATTTTAACATCCTCGAGAGTGGTCCACTTCAATGTCTTCAAGGGGCTTATTATAATATTCATAAGTACATTGTTAACTATTTATGACTTACAGAATCGAGCGTTTCAAGTGCAATAGAATAACTATTTCAGACGGTTGAGAGGCTCGAACCCGGTTCACATAGTAAGCCTAAAATCTGCAAGAAGTCGCCTATCCTTATCCAGAAACAATATATATATATATATATATATATATATATATATATATATATATATATATATATATATATATATATATATATATATATATATATCGTAGTACTAGTTGTTATTGTTAACGATAAATAACTGCGCTACAGCTCTTAGTAGGTTTGCTCTCTGTGCAGTTTAAGGCTCATCAGCGTGGCTGACTATGTCAAGATTCGAAGCCTCGATCATGTCGACAGTCGAAGGTCGACCCTAGCTTTAGGCACTAGCTGGGCTACCCGCACTGAAGAGATGTGATACAGCGAAATAGTATATATATAAATATATATATATATATATACATATTTTTAAATGTAAAAGTGTTTTTATACCTACACACGATATTTTTTTCGGATTTTCTACTCTTATTACTTCATGGGGGACGGTTTCCGGCGGCCGCATGGGATCGAAAGCAGTTTGTAGATTCAGCCTAGTACAACGAGCCTAGCGCCTATGCACACACAGCCGTGAGAAATCGCCACAGATGTGAACTGTTATTTAACAGAAAATAAATGTTTATGGTAACTGGAAATTAAAACAGCCAAAGGTGCTCATTACAAAGAGGGGGGAGCCACGTATTATAGAAGATTCTATTCACGACTCATCTGTTGGCATGTTAACAGCCACTGCATGCTCGATCAGTATCGCTGTCTGAATCAAACTGGCAGCTGGAGAAACACTGGTGTTAGAGTTTCAATAAACTATTCTAAAAAAATATATTCATACGTCAGGTTAATCGATTGGTCGATTGATCGATTCACGAGTGAGCTAACCTGTTTATTAACACTAAGAAAAAAAGTAAGTCAATATATTGTATTGCTACACAGCATAGTCTGTGCGTAACAGTGAATAGCCGGGAGTTTAACAAGATAGCCGATATGGCGACGAATAACTGAAATCTAAATAAAAAATAAGACTATGAGCATGTATACTCGATAGTGTAAAACTACACAAATAATAGATCAATATAAAAGTATGTTCCCGTGAACAGCACTGGAATTCTCTGGAAAATGTCGAGGAACACGTTTAATAGCGAATTATCAGTGTCGATTGTACCGAACCATCAGTCACTCATTCTATGTACCGATTAGGTTCGGATCGGTCATGCACCAACTCATACAATAAACCCTGCTTCGGAACGAGATTGGTTTATTGCGTATTTCATAAGGTGAAATGACCGAGAAATTCCGACGAGTCTGTTTGGAACTAATTTTTTTACCAGAGTGCTTTCTCGAGGGCACTGGTTTTATTCAATGTCTAACACGAAAGTATATGCACATTTCCTGTATTCGTAATAAGGTCACCAAGACAGCCGAATATCAGCGGGAAATTCTGAGCATACAACACTGTAACCACATTAAGAACATTTCGAAGATAAACGCTTTTTCTGATCTCTGAAAACATGGAACTCTTCATCTGCGCTTAATCTCTCTTCTCAGAGTTTGTTAGCCTCAGCACATGCAAGTTAGTCCCGCGCATTCAAATAACAAAACTATATAAATTAAAAACTATGATTACAAGTTTTCATTCCCTTTAAAATAGTCGCTCGACACGTAATAAATCTGACACATTTTTCAGCTGGTACATTTTCGTATCTATTGTGGCACTTGTGCTACCTTCTACAATTTTACGGACATATTGTAGAAAGGTTATGATATTCTTAGTGTTTGATAAAAGGGTATACTTCGCGCGAACGAGGGAATAAGCAGAAATGTCAGCAGATAAGCGAGATGGCAAAAAAGGTAATATACATAACGAATACGAGCATGGACATAATACTAAATGCATAAGAGATACACAAAAGAACAGATCAATGTAAGATTATGTTCTCGTGAAGGACACTGAAAATGGTAATAATACGATTCTCGAGGGATCATTTTTAGATAAGAATGCCAACGAGCTTCCTGCCGAATAATCATTGTCGATCGTACATTCATTCATAAAAATAAAGCCTCTCGGGGTCACAGAAGGTGACATTGCCATCCAACCATTTCCGCATTTATTTGATTCGTCATAAAATATCTTGGCGAAATCGTGCTGATTCGCGATTTTTTTTCGTCTTTTAACGTGCATTACCAATTACTGATTGAAAAATTCGATTTCGCCTCACTTTTACAAAAAAAAAATGGTTTAAGAAAGAAATGTGATCGGGAACAAGATAATAAGATCTATATGGTTTATACGTTTTCGCAGGATACAAAAACTAGTGGGAAACGCTATTCATCATCTCCGAGCACCAAGTTAAATATGTTAGATGACATGATTTGGTATCGAAATCAATAGTTTGAAAGAATTAGCCCTATTATTTATTTGTTTATTTATGTTTGAGGATTTGCTTCATTTCATATACATATATATATACATATATATATATATATATATATATATATATATATATACATATATATATATATATATATACACACACATATATATATATATATATACATATATATATATATATATATGATTATTTTTAGTTACACAGACATGTACAAAATCTGCGACACTGGCATGTCGATGTTATCGATCAACAGTTATTATAAACTGAGATCTAAACTAGAGTTGGAATCCGATCTTAACCTCAGCTCATATTTGGAGAGAATGCAGTGGAGAGAAAAAGAAGAAGAAAAGAAATTTAGAATTTCAAAATTTAGGGAGTCACGTGATTTAGGGCCGTTAAAATTTAAAAAGTTAAAAACTAAAATCTAAAACAAACAAAACAAATAACTAAAAGAAATAAAATAAAATAAAGTGGAAAGAGAGACATATAATAGATATGTAGATAGACAGATAGAGAAATGGAAACGTCTGTTGATACAGACTGAGAGAAGAAAAAGGTGGGGGGAGGAAAGAAACATGCAAGGTAATATGTCCAGAAATCGACAGTCATTTTAAACTCAGGGCGACTAGGCGAATTTTCAAGTCAGCTGCCATATAAGTGTGTATGCGTGCGTGATGGGGGAGGGGGTAAGGTTTTTTTACTCAAATGTGTTACTAATTCTGAATTTATAGTTTTTAATTTTTTTGTTCAGAGTTTACCAACTTATCATTAATTAATTAATAAATTGAACAACTATTTTAGTAAATTAGTTAAGTTTAACATAATTATTGGTAACAATGATAATAATAATAATAATAATAATAATAATAATAATAATAATAATAATAATAATAATAATGGACACCAATAATAATTGAAATGATATAAAATGATAATAGTTGTGATAATGCTAATGAAAGATAATAACAGTGATAATTTAATTTAATTTGAAAGTACAAAAATTCCGCCATTATTAATTATTAATAGTTATAATAAAAATAGTAATAATAATAATAATGATGATAATAATAATACTAATACTACTACTAATAATAATAATAATAGTTATAATAACGACAACAACAAATAATAATAATAATAATAATAATAATAATAATAATAATAATAATAATAATAATAATAATAATAATAATAATAATAATAATAATAACGACAACAACAACAATAATAGCGGTCAGCAATAATTAAGAATTAATAAAAAAGTAATGGTCGGGAAAAAATACAGAATAATTAAGAAATATTGGAAATACTAGAAGGTAATGATAATAATAATAGTAATAAAAATAATAACAATAACAATGATAATAATAATAATAATTATAATAATATAATTATATTAATAATAATTATAAAAATATAATAAAAGTAATAAGATTAATAATAAAAATAAAAATATAGAAGTAGGTTGCAATATCATGGTGGTAAATATAGTAATATAAATCAGTGGTTGCAATAATGCTGATCATGTTAAAATGGTGATAATAGTAAGTATACTAACAGCAACAATCGCAATAGTAACCCCAATAATCCTAACAATAGTCATAATGATATTAAAAATTATAAATAATCATAAAACAATGCAAATAGTTGTAATAGTGATTATAATTATAATAAAATAACAATAATAATAGTAATAATAATAGTAATAATAATAGTAATAATAATAATAATAATAATAATAATAATAATAATAATAATAATAATAATAATAATAATAATAATAATAATAATTATAATAATAATGATAATTATAATAATAATAAAAATAATTAAAATGATAGAATTATAGATGATGGCAAAGCTTTTAATGGAGGTATTAACATTATTACTAAACTATATAATGACAATGGAAGTAAAAGTCAGGTAACGGTAACCAGTGCAATATCAATATTATTAATATTATTATTAACAATCATAGTAAAATGGTAATATTGCGAATGCCACAGATACAGATAGTGATAATTATGATAATACTAGCGAACGGAGCATTAACATTAATAATAATAAAGTTTTTTCTTTACCCTCTAATATTCCCTTATATTTGTGTCCATCTATTGCTTACTATTTTAAACTATCATTATTGATTATAATTATCATTATTAAAATTTTAAATTTAAGTATCAGACATTTAATTATTTGTCATTTCTGTACTGTTATCGAGATTATTATTATTATTATTATTATTATTATTATTATTATTATTATTATTATTATTATTATTATTATTATTATTATTATTAATGTTAATGCTCCATTCGCTTTTATTATCATAATTATCACTATCTGTATCTGTGGCAATATTACCATTTTACTATGATTGTTAATAATAATATTAATAATATTGATATTGCACTGGTTACCGTTAACTAACTTTTAGTTCCATTGTTATTATATAGTTTAGTAACAATGTTGATACCTCCATTAATGACATTGCCATTATCTATAATTCTATCATTTTAATTACTTTATTATTATTATTATTATTATTATTATTATTATTATTATTATTATTATTATTATTATTATTAGTATTATTATTATTATTATTATTATTATTATTATTATTATTATTATTATTACTACTACTACTACTACTACTACTACTACTACTACTACTACTACTACTACTACTTATTATAAGCTTCACAATTGACTCAACATAATACCAGTTATGTCAACGATCGTTTCTGAGACAGAATGGACCTTTATTGATACCAAGACTTACTCAGGACAGGTTATAGAGACTAACAGTGCGGAGTAAAACAGGGCAGAAAATGACAATATTGTCCAATCTCAATTAAACAACAATTCGAAAACAAGCGAGTTTTTTGTATATGACAGTCCCACCCCCTTCAAAAGAGCACACATTATCATTAAACCAGACATAGGAAATAATACAAAAGGAGATAAAGAATATAAAAAGTAAAAAATAGAACATGCCGACACTAATAAATAAATTATAGTAAAACACATTATCAAAGTATTAGAAAGTTTTTAAGTTGAAAAATTGATTAATCTTCAAAATTAATTGAATAAAAAAAATATTTTTTAAAAACACAATTCTAAAAACAAGTATTTATAAACATATAGTTATAACATATATTTGACAAAAAAGCAACATAAAAGCGAGGCTTACATTTGCACTAAATAATAGTAATCAAAATAATAATGAACAAATAGCAAAATTAAATAAAAAAAATATTTTTTAAAAACACAATTCTAAAAACAAGTATTTATAAGCATATAGTTATAACATATATTTGACAAAAACAAGTATTTATAAGCATATAGTTATAACATATATTTGACAAAAACAAGTATTTATAAACATATTATTATAACATATATTTGACAAAAAAGCAACATAAAAGCGAGGCTTACATTTGCACTAAATAATAGTAATCAAAATAATAATGAACAAATAGCAATAGAAGTAAGACTGGAAGAAGTACATTATTACAACGGTATAACTTGACAAATAAACGAACGCCACTGTTTAGAAATAAATCTAGGTAAAATAAAATACAATATATACAAAACTAAACAGTGTTTAGTAGGATACGCACACTACCAGTATTGCTCATCAAATATATTGTTGATATAAACAGACGTTGTAATACGTATTCAAACGTGCGTAGATGAACACATGTATAAGAAGCAGGAAAAAGGTGGCAGACAAAATTCTGAATACAATTAAAATAAGCCTTTTCAGAACGCGTTACACCTTTTAAAATGGCTGAAAGGAAGAGTTCGAATATACATCATGTCTACACAAGGAGGCTACTTTTAAAAAGCCTTCGGACAAAAATTCATATCACCTCAAAATGTATATAGGGCGTAGAGGTAACCATACGTTACATTTCTAAACTTGGCCTGAAATATCGATGTAAAGCGGCGAATTTAGGAGAGATAAATTCAAAACGTCAGACTATGGAAGACGCGGCAATATCGAGATCGTGTAAGGGAGATAACCACTTACTGAATTGAAGTACAATATACTCACAATCTTAAACGAACAATGAAGGGGTAATTAACTGTGGGTAAATAAGTGTGTTAGGAATCACAATAGCAAAAATTCTCATTATTTAAAAATACAATGTTCATACCTATAAATTAATATACGATATTACTATGAAAATATGTAAATAAATAGTTGTTATGATCATATTTGAAGGTGATCGGGATTAGAGGAATTGTGAAGGGATGTATTTCAACGAAAATAATAATCGATAAGCAAAGATATTGAAACTAATACAGTTAACAATTTGAGAAAGATATGAAGTTTTATGATGTGGGTAAAATGCTTATAAGTGGGTAAATGTTACATTATGCCTTTTTTCAATGGGCTTTACTCCTTCTCGAAATACGAAAGTTAAGAAATAACACGAAATTTCTTCGGAAGATCCGGCCAAGGCTCGTCTCATAAAACCGATTTACGGTTTTTAATATCTTTCACAGATGCATGAATAATTAACAGTTTTCAACAACGTCCCAATATTTTAAACTTTCATAATCGTTCTTAACTTTTTTCTCGTATTCATATAAATGTATATAAACATTATACTTTTCTCTGTTCATTCTATAAATTACATCAAACACTTTTCTTTTTAAACAACTCATTTTAAAACATTTTTCTCGTAAAAACATGGTTCACTTTTTCTTTCTTTTTTTAACGGTCACAGGCTTTTTTTCACTTTTTCAAATTAGGACCCGAAAATGTTCAATTGTACACAAAAACTTACCTGATAGTTGTTTACTGGTCGTCGTCGTTATCTGTGCCGGGGATTTCATTACGTCTCTGGCCGTGTTCGGTTCTGGTGGCTTTTGTTCTGTGGACAAACTCTGTTTTCATGCAGGAGACAAAACTCGGAGACAGGTTTTTCTTAGACAGAGATTCAATTGTTTTATTCATCTGTCTTGTGCTGTGGACGGATTTCCATCCATTCGTCTCATTCCCTTCGTCTCATTCATACCTTTTGTTGTTAGGTGCGACGGATGCATGTCGGATCTCATTCGAGATCCAGACCCTCATTTTTAGCCCATATTTTCATGGGTCCGCTTGCTTCCAGGACGAGCAGCTTCATCATAGGTCTTATCGCTCGCAGCTCCCAAAGCGTCTCTTTTCAAAACTCCAGTGTTTGAGAAAAACAAATGACGTAACAGACATTGCCTCGCGTCGGCCAATCAGATACGACATTCAACAATCGTTTCATATCTGACCTTCTCCGACTCGGGATTCCCTGTGTCGGTGCCGAATTTGTCACTTTGTTACGGTTTGAAAAATGATTCACTCACACCAATCCCCTCCAGTGCATGTAAGCTTAACCCGCACATATTGTCTCAACTGACCCCAGCCATGATTCATACTAGCAAGCTTAATCGTTTCCAAAAATATGAGGCCCCATCCATAATGTACCATAAGCTATCTAGTGTTTACACTTATATCAGTCTAATAGAAGTAATTATTTGGTAAAAATAAGTGAAAAGTAAATAATAGAAATTAGAATTTAACATTTAACAATTAAAGATGAAGTAATTAAAATTTAAAAATACAAATAATAAAAATTGAATAATGATAATAATGATAATAATAATAAAAACTAAAGATGTAATAATAAGGAAGTATACTACTACTACTACTACTACTACTACTACTACTACTACTGCTAATAATAATAATAATAATAATACTAATAATAATCTTCTAAAGGAAAACTCTCGAATGTGGGAATTTACCCGCATAAGCTTCATATGTTAACAAGTCACATGAAAGTTACAATTGGTAGAAAGCACAGCCATAGGAAGAACCGTACCGCACAAACCTAGCTACATAAACAATAATACATATCATAAGCTTCCCCCCTCACACAAAAAATGATGGTCCTGGCCTCGGCTCGCACCACACAAAATAGTGGTAGATGGTCAAGGAGAATGAAAAGATTGAGGGGGGACAGCACTAACCAAAGGTCGCTGCCAGCGAGAAATCAATTGTAGGTGGGTGTTGCGAGAATGTTGCGGTGGTGATCGAAAAAAGGGTGGAGAGTCCTGGAATTCTGAAGGCGTGTGTTGTCACCAAGACTCCACAGAGCAATCACTTGTGTGATTGCTCCTAGTGAGCAGAAATAATAATAATAATAATAATAATAATAATAATAATAATAATAATAATAATAATAATAATAATAATAATATGCAAGAAAACGGTACAAACACAAACCAGAAACTGTACTAGAAAACGAAAAACACAAAATCATATGGGATATGAATGTACAAACAGACAAACCCATAACAGCAAGGAGACCGGATATGATAATAATCAACAAGAAAGAAAAATCCTGCAAAATCGTGGACTTTGCCGTTCCAGCAGACCACAGAGTGAAGATCAAAGAGACGGAAAAGAGAAGCAAATATACTGAACTTGCCAGAGAATTGAAAGGAATATGGAACATGAAGAAAGTCAGTATAACACCAATAATCATAGGAGCACTAGGAACAGTCCCCAAAAACATGGAGAAAAGACTAGGAGAAATAGGAATCAAAGGGATAACTGAGACAATACAAAGGACAGTAATGATCAAAACAGCTACAATCCTGAGAAATGTCCTCGAATGCGGAAACCAACCCACATAAGCAACGAATGGAGAACAAACACATGGAAGCACAAAACAACAGAACCGGGGAAAATACAACCGAACGAGAGAGGCGCAAGCATAGGCTGACGCCACGAAAATTATGGACAGAGGGTCGAGGAGGGAAAGCGCAAAACCAGACCTCCACTGGAAGAGCGCGGACAGCTCTGGGACCTTGGGAAGGCTTGTTGCCACTCGGGCCCCAGAGGAGACCAATGGCCATTATCAGCGAGAAATCGTTGGTAGGTGGCTGTTGCGATTACCGCAAGATCATCAGCGGTGATGAACGAAAAGAAGTGGAGCATACTGGAGGCCTGAGGAGACTTGTTGTCACTCAGACTCCAGGGAATACCACAGGTTGTCGGCAGTGGGTGACCACTGACGATGACCAGTGTGATAACTCCTAGTGAGTAAATAATAATAATAATAATAATAATAATAATAATAATAATAATAATAATAATAATAATAATAATAATAATAATAATAATAATAATAATAATAATAATAATATTGTATGACGGAAAGTAGACAGGAAGAATTGTTATATTGAAATTGTATAATACTAGCCGACTTTGCGAGTTTCGCTACTTGAAATATTCGGAGCTAATTTGTTTAAATAATACATTTTTAACTCATAAGTTTCTTGATAAAAACTTTCGAATGTATTCATATAAATAGATAAACATGATCATTTATTCATATACATAGATACATATTAATATTTTTGTAATTTATATACATTTTAAAAAACGAAACGGCTAATAAAGTAGTGATAATAAATACTCCTCTTTAAAGAAGGAACATTTACACATAAATACGAAACGTTTCCCAACACGATGAAAGGGCTCCTTGTTTTTTTTAAGCAACAATGAAAATATGGCGTCGTCAACAAGATAAAATTAAAGAGGCTAAGACAAGAGAGAGAACACAAGCAAGTCAGCAGGCACCACATCCCCTTTCTTCATGCACGCTTCTTGATTATCCCTCGTAAGTATATAATTATTGGGTATCTTTTACTTTACTTTGCAGAGTCGTGAACGGTGTCAAAAAAACGAACGAAAAAGTGTTTAAAAACATAAATATGCAATAAGTAAAGGTGACCTACGTCGAGAATAGATATTTTCCTACGTAACTATGACATTTGTTCGTATTTTTACGTAGTATACATGGTGTTTCATTAGATGTAAAAAAAAACATTCTTGTTTTTTTTTGCACACAAAAAGAAAATGGCGACCGGTTCTTATTCTCTTACATACCCCCCTATGTCGCCATCTTGGGTTTGTGCGATGTTGGTGTGACGAATACTTTAATTTATAATACATAGCAATTGGAACGTGTTATAAATACAAACAAATGCCACAGGTAGGTTTGAAAATAACTTTTATCGCCTACAGTTACTTTTATTTGTTGTATATTTGTTTTTTGAGCGTTTTTAGTCTGCTGAGTAAAGTAAAAGATACCCTAATTCTTTATATCTCGAAATTTAAGAATAATTTGATTACCGCTCTTGGAAATGAATGAACACATATATTTTAAATCCCTTGTTTATATATGTACTTTTATGAAATCAATTTAATTAAATAGCGTTAATGTCGACAAACCTATATCACATATATTGGAACAATAGTACAATCAAATTACAAATAAATAACACCACCTATTGATTTATTATGACCTGTTTCAAAAAGTCATGCTAATTAGGGATTGAAATAGCAGTATTTGATTATTCGCCTGTGTCATACATACAATATTACCAAATAGTATGATGTATTATTGATGTAAACAACTGTAAGCTGTTTTGATGGGAATGAAGGAGTGATTAATAAAAAATACTTTTGCATTTATTCACTAACTTATATACTAGTATAAATGTGTGCTCACCCATCTAGCTTGAGTTAAATAGTTTGAACTAGGAAATCTAGTTCAATATAATATAAAATACTAAATAAAAAATAAATCGGGTTCTGCTCACTACATATATACGTATACCACTATTTCTTTGTATATCTCTATATATATCCAATGCATTCTGGATATATTTACCCATTACAAAAGTGCTTGTAGTTATTTGCAGTGCTGGCTCATATATATGGGTGTTTGGGCTTTCGTCCACAAGATGATGATTCAAAGTAATTTAAACTGAAAAATATTAATTTGGAAACATTTATGTTGATGGTAAGGGTTGATTATGAAAGCTTTCGGATTTGTAGGGATTGTGTGTATGTGTGTAAGGATAGGTGTGCTACACATGTAAGAAGTGGGTTTTGGTGTATATATCTTCTAAAAATCAGTCCTCGCTAAAATTGCCCTGCTTTCCACTTTACTCTAGCGTCTTGTCCGCGTATATCAAAAAGGATGTTACAACCCTACCATATATGCATTTTTAAAAATTATACATATACCCGTAGGTGGAGTCATAGATGGGTTTTCGTAAACTAATATATATAAACGTGGATATAAAGAGTTATATAAAGGATACATGAATATAAACTCGCATGAAAACACCTAACTATGAAAATGGGAAGGCGCACATGTACAAACATACCAATAGACACACGCATAAACGTATACACACATACGCCTATGTATATATATATATATATATATATATATATATATATATATATATATATACAGAGTAATTTTTAAGTCACTTAGCCATTTAAAATGAAGCACAAACCTACTATGAACTTTTGATGATTGTTATCTTACTCTCTAATTACTGCTATTTGTTATTTTAAATTTGTTCGTTTATATATTTTTTCTATATATATTTATTTTTATTTATTTAAATTTGTGTAAATCATCATATGTGCTTTTTCTTCAAGCAGTATGCCATTTACAATTGAAATTTGATGAATCTCCCACACTTGTTGAAAGGCAATGACGATTTTAAATCAAAATCACTGCCGAGTTTGTTAAAACTAATCAATGCTACAAGAGTCGTAAATTCCTTGCAAAAAAGAATGGAGCTATGCATGCAGAACGAGGTGGACATTTTGAACATTTTCTGTAAGTTAAAACTCCCATAAATGAATTTGTTGAATAAACTTTCTGTTTTGTAGTACCGTATTTTTTAACTTTAAAATTTCCAAAAATAAATAGCTAAGTGACTTATGAATCACCCTATAAATATATATATATATATATATACATATATATATATATATATATATATATATATATATATATATATATATACACATATACTTTTATAAGGTAATATAACATATTGTTAATATATGTTTTACATATTTACTTTAACATTGCTCGAGACGTGAGTAGAGATTAGCAATGGAAATGTATATTGTCTGATAGTTTCCTTCAGAATTAAATGCACACGTTTTTGTGTAGCTTTCTTAAGATAAATATATTTTCATACCCCTATTTATATTTATACAGAGAATGGGAAAAAATTCATATATATCTATATATATAAGAAGGAATTTTATTCCGAAATTGATTGGATTAATGTAAAAAAATTAAAATAAATTAATCTTGTATTGCTAATATGGCTTATATTTCAATTTTATTAACTAACCCTGAAATACTTTAAAATTGAACGACCAACCCACACTTTTTCATAACAGCGAGCCAACGCTTCTTTCGTTCGACACCGGATTTGAATCATAACCGCCGATAACAACACTGCGGACACATCGTACTAAATACGTTTATCAAGTAACCAAGAAATAAGTGTGTTTATTCTCGTTTTTTGATGAAAAGAAAATGACTCAATACTGGTCACCCCTGAAGAAGGAATTTTATTCCGAAATTGATTGGATAAATGTAAAAAAAATAAAATTAATTAATCTTGTATTGCTAATATGGCTTATATTTCAATTTTATTAACTAACCGTGCAATACTTTGAAATTGAACGACCAACCCACACTTGTTTTCGGATCAAGCAACGTCTTCAGAAAAAAAGTCGGTTAATCCAAACGAAACTGGTAAAACTGTCCGATTTCATATTATTTATTTTTGTTTTACATACATACTTCATCCACGAGTTTTTATTTCATGAAATAATGCACATTTTTGGCTCATGTATATATATATATATATATATATATATATATATATATATATATATATATATATATACATATATACATATATCTATATATATATATATATATATATATATATATATATATATATATATATATATATATATATATATACAGGGTGATTTATAAGTCACTTAGCTATTTAAAATTATTACCATATGAAGAACAAACATACTATGAACTTCTGATAATGTTTATCTTACTCTCCAATTACTGCTATTTATTATTATAAATTTGTTCTTTTATATATTTGTTTCTATATATACTTATTTTTATTTATTTAAATTTGTGTAAATCATCATATGTGCTTTTTTTTTCAGGCAGTATGCAATTTACAATTGAAGAGCGAATTGTTCTTGTAATTTATATGGCCACATTTGATGAATCTCCCACACTTGTTGAAAGGCAATGGAAACGTGATGTGAACAGAAAGCCTCCTTCGCACAACACCATGCTACAACAAATATGCTGTCAAGAGTTGTAAATTCCTTCTAAAAAAGAATGGAGCTATGTGTGCAGAACGAAGGTGGAAATTTTGAAAATTTGCTGTTATTTTAAACTCCCATAAATATTTGTTGAATAAACTTTCAATTTTGTATTACCGTATTTTTTAACTTTAGAATTTCAAAAATAAATACCTAAATGACTTATGAATCACCCTGTATTATCGACAGTAAAATTAATGTGCACTAAATCTGATCACCTGATTGAGTGGAGGTGAGATTAATGCTGTATTACAACAAAGTATGTTTACTTCCTGTTGCTATTATCGTATCCATGCGTAGACATATGCTTTTGTTGACTCTCATTTCACTTCAGATCGGCTTTAGTGAGGAAAACAATAAAAATCAACGACATCTAGAGATGTTTTCGTTTTTTGTTACAAACATATTTATTTTGAATCTTAGGTGTTAACGTTTATGTCTGTGTCGACTATTCAGACTAGTTGATGTGTAAAGACAATTTGAGGAAAATCAAATGAAAAATGGAAAAACATATTTATTTCATGTTTTTTATGTTTAATCTCTTTAATATATATTTTCTGTTTTGTATGATCCTTTTTGGTGTTATATGAATACCACGATTAACTCATTCTCATTTTTGAATTTACGAAACATATGTTCGTTTTCGTTCAGCGAAACCGCCGTATTGTTTATGTAGTCATTTAAAAATAATGTGTAATTTACTATTTTATTAAAGCTTTATTAAGTTAGATATACTTATATATTTGTATGTACTGCATTACTTCATAAATTATTTAATCGATCATGGAATTTTGAATCACAGCTGGTAGAGGTAAGAGTTGAAAAGGAAGGTTATATTGAAAGTCATTTAGTCATAGAGTCAGAAGTGTTGAAATTCTTGGTTAAATTCAGATACATCCAACTGTTGTGAAATTTAACCAAAATTTATTAGATACGAAAATAATAATACATATAATAATTAAAATTTAGGAAATATTAATATAAATAAATATTTCTCAAATTTTAATTTACTTTGAGTATTTTTAAAATGTTTTAATGGATGGACACAACTTTCCATTGCAAAGTTCAAATTTTTTTTATTTCCATAAAGTTTTCCATGATTACCGAATGTCATATTATGCAGTTTAAATCATAAACATAAGATATGTTCTAGAATGAAATTCACGTATTGCACTTAGATTAAAATTGAAAAAAAATATAGTTTAATCCCATATATATTAGTTTTAATCTTCGTAAAAGGGAACATGAAAGTGGTACAACACTGACTTGGTCGGAAAATTGGCGTTATCCGTCACAGTACGGGTATTTATATATATATATATATATATATATATATATATATATATATATATATATATATATATATATATGTATATATATATATATATATATATGTATATGTATACATGCATATATATCTATATATATATGAGTGGGTATATATATATGTGTATATTTATGTATAGATAAATATATATATATATATATATATATATATATATATATATATATATATAAAATACCCGTACTGTGACGGATAACGCCAAGTCATATATATGATGGGTCAATGAAAAATAGTTAGACCTGCAAATGGAAGCAAATAAATATCTTCAGTTGTTCAGAACAAGGAGCATTTAGTAAATAAAAATATTTCTTCTTCTCTTTCAATTTCATTCCTTAAGCAAGGTTTTTCAAAGATTAAAATCCTATCATCAGAGGAGGTGGTGATTGATAAGTTGACAGATAAGGACAGTCAATATTAGAAATTTGAAAACAGTTTTTTTAAAAGGTTTTAAAAGTTCAACCGAGTATGTCTCAATGTAAATGAAAATCACAAAAAACGGAAATCTAGTATATTGAGCTTTCCTCACCTCAAAATAGGTCTAATTCTCTAAAAGTTACTTTTTAGTTATAAACTCTCATATATATATATATATATATATATATATATATATATATATATATATATATTCACTTTTCATATGACTTTAACTTTTTATATGAGTTTGTTAAGATGCAACTATCGTCGAAACACAAATAAATTAGTGTCGGCTGACACCAATGTTTATCTAATATTTTGAATGATTTACTTTGTATTTAACGCTTTTAAAAATATTAGTTTTGTGTTCATTATGTAAATGTATTTAAACCTGGGTAAATAAATAAAGAAATATATATATATATATATATATATATATATATATATATATATATATATATATATATATATTAACTGTAGGCTAAGAAGTTACTGTGAATTAGTGTGTAGGGTTAGTGTGTCATCTTAAGTTGGGAGCAGTGTAGCGAGATGTCTGTGTACATTGGTTTAAATCATCTGCCGTGGGAAAGGGAGCAGGGATGGAGTTCAAGATGCTGGCAGCACGGGGGAAGAAGCTATTGGAGTAGAAGACTCTCCGGCATCTAGGGGCCACCACAGTGAATGGATGGGATTTAGCTGATTGTTGATTGGACATATATGATGTATGAATTGTTGTATTCGCTCTGAAGGTAATTTCAACGGAATATAAAATTCACAAGTGGTCTCTTGCTTGATTTATACTAGAAAATATCACATACGGCGATTATTCCAGACTAGTCACCCATATTGTACTACTAACACTTAATGTGTATATGTCATATATAACCTTCATGATTAGATGATAAGTCAAGAGATCTCAGGCGACTTGCTAGCTCAAACTCGCGAGTTCTTAATTAAATTAATCATTTTGTATATTTAATTTCGTAAACATTGTTATTATCCTAAATATTTGCTTGATATATACCTATTATTTTCTCATAATCCTCCCTTTAATTTGGTTACACAACACGGTATCTAGGTCATGTCGTTTCTCATGCGTAAAGCTATATGTCACGATAACAGAGAAGAGTCGTTAGCTGAAGAAATGATTCATCATCGACAAATTGCTGAATAAAAAAAAACAAGAAAAATGAGTGTTTATTCCTGGGGCAAACTCTGCAATTAAGCTGCATATTTCCATGTGTAACAAGCAGTATATTCATTTACGGATCGTAAACTCTCGCGTTGAGAAAAAGAAAAGAAAAAAGAAAACATGCAGCGATTGTAAAGGGTGTTTGCAAATGATTGTTTATTGTATGGGTAATTATCTAGAAGGTACCTAATATGTAATTATTATATGGGTCCCTTTCAAATTAAGTAAGATATCTCGAACTAATTTTTAGATTACCTCTTCACTGAGTGATCACTTTCGGTGACATACGTAAACACTATTTGTTTCGTCTTTGAACAATCATATATATATATATGATGTTGATCCAACAAAAGATATAAGAGGCAACTAATATCTTAAATTAGCGAACATCCAGATAAAACTGAAACTCAATATACTAGATAGAGTATTAATAGCATTATATGGACTGAAATGATAAAATAAGGTGCGAATCAAATTTTATTAGAATTCAATGTTCAGGCAAACTACCTTAAAGTCCTAAACTCATGAGTTTTCAAAGAAAATTCTTCTCTTCGCGACCCGGATATGGTAACTTAAAGATGAACATACACCTTTTACCATCAAATGGAAGGTAATTGAGAGAAAAACATCCATCTTTTCAGCCAGACATAGACGCCCTCTCTGTAACACTAAATAATACCATATATCAAGGGCCATCATTGACCCGAATACAGTCTGTTTGAAATACGAGATGAAACCTTTAAGGGATGCATTTCAGGAGACAAGCACTACACATAAGCTGGACTTACCGATACACATGAAAGCCTAGCTACACCCCTCTCTGCCAAATATATACCCCCATAATTGATCCACTAAATACCGACTTCCACTCTAGAAAATTTTCCCAACGATCACCCCTCATAAATATAAATACAATTAAAGAATACGAACAAATACCTTATTAAACACATATCCACACTACTTCTCAAGAGCAATAATTTCAACTTTCCCAAAAATATTTCTCCTGTCATTAAGAGGGTAAACCCCCATTTCTCAACAGTATTATTACTCCCATTAGTCTCCACCATTTCTCGGTCATGATAGTAATTTCCCATATCTCCCAAACAGATCCAATCACCGACCCAATCCTTACCCTTATCTGTAAACAAGTTCTAGTCAACATACCAATTTCACCACCTCCCGAATTTATTCAAACGGTTTAAATCCCATTTCTAAACACCTACAGAGTTACTGCTCTTAGACCGCCAGGATTATACTTTTATTTAAATTCTTTCGAGATTGGTTTAAAGTTATTTAATCCAGGATTTACACACAATTTAATTAATATTGTTTCTTTTTACCTCTTTTATACATAAACCCATTTCTCTCCCTAATTCCTTTAGAAGACACATCATCACACTCAAAAACAGTAACGGCCAAATATACGATACTCATAATATTGACGCACGGGAATTATATACAAATATTATTTTAAAGCTTTTAAATCTCCTCCGCTTTCAATCTCAACTGTTACTATTCATCCCTCCTCTTTTTTCAAACCTTATGAAACCTTCTTTACACTAAATTTACACAAACATACATAACACTCTAAACAAATAACGCGTCCAAACGAGAGTGACACGTGACTCTACATTTCCGAAACAGATGACAACAGAAGCTGAAATGACCCGGATGGTTACGTCTTTCCGTGCTTGAAACACACGGAACGAATGTTGTACTCATGTTTTCTGTACCAATATATATACATATATATATATATATATATATATATATATATATATGAACAAATATTAAATTATTATAACCTAAAGACGTTAACGTTTCAAGCTTATTGCTCTAATTAGTTTGGGAAGTGACAATGTATTAAAGCCGTAGAACGTGAAACTCATTCAGAGAGTTAGCCTAGACTTAGCAAACTATTGCTTTATCCCCATGGCCATCAGAAACTATCAGGTGATGAAGGAAAACATAACGTTTTATGTGTGTCTTCACGAAGCGGACAATAATATATATATATATATATATATATATATATATATATATATATATATATATATATATATATATATATATATATATATATATATATTTACACATATATATGTATATATATATTTACATATATATATATATATATATATATATATGTATGTATATATATATATATATATATATATATATATATATATATATATATATATTTCAGAAGAAACATTTTTTTACTCAATGAAACGGGCGGGTGGAAAAAATGGCTAAACTTGTCCTTAAGGCCTTATCGTCTTACCCTCTAAGAGGAAACGCCAGAATGATAAATTACAAACTAAGTAAAACAGGTTAAGTTTTAACTCCATACGTACACTGACGACTTTACCGGCGAAGTAGAAGCGAGAAAGGAAAGGGAGAGTTATCTCGCTTGATCCTCCGCTAAATCCCCCCTCCCAAAAAAATGTTGTACCTTTTGTAACTTGATGGAAAAAAATTAAAAAAATTAAGATTGAGAGGAAAAAAAACGTAAAGCTCTCAACGTTCTGGTTGATTTTAATCATGTAAGATCTCCAACTGATGGTTCACAATCTTTTGTCGACACAGGCAAGGTCGAGAATTGTTAATAACTAACGCCTCAATGATATTGAGATAGTAGTTCGACCGGGCACTGTGTAAAACAGAAAACCACACATGGAGTACCTGTCCGAACAACTATTTGTACTAACCAGATGATTACCGATGGCTGATTCCTGTGCCTGTATGTTCCCGGAGGATCTCGAAACCTAATGTAAACAAATATCACGTGGTATGTGTTCGGATATTCGAATTTCTAATTATTGGGATGGCTTACTAACGTAGTCAGCTCCACACTAACACATGAATTTATATACAACATAATTCTTTTGAATGGCTGGCAAAACATCCTTACGAAATGAGAAAAAGTTTCGAGTCGTGTAAACTACTCTCAGCATGGTTGCTTTTAGTAGATAGAAGAACTTATTTTTACAATATCAAGGCCGTCAGAACTTAACAATGGAAGTTTCAAATAAATAGGGCAACGTGACTGGCCAATAAATTTACTACCATTAAATAACGCAACTTTGTGTGCAATGGTGCTTTTTTATGATATTGATGGGGTATCTATTAGCAAGAACAATATTAGTAATTTCACCAAGTTCCGCATCGAGTCGTGTTCGTGAACAAATTATAAGTGGTCGATGAGTGAGAGTACCAATAAGACTTATTTGTCTTGCTTGAGGGGCGATAGAAATCCAATTTAGATAAATGCATGCACACGTTGGTTTTCTATACACAGGTTTCAAACGATAAACCAGCTTTAAACACTAACACATAGAGGAATGGCAGGGCCACAATCCTCGACCTCCATTGTAAATTGCAACGATGGATGCAAGTCACAAAGAAGAGAAAGAAACTGTTCGGCATCACTCTGTGAGGGAAAACAAGCAAAGGTGTCATCAAAGTAACGGGTGTAAAAAGTCGACTTGGTCACTTTGAAAAATAATTGGTTTTCCAAAAATCCAACAAAAGTGTTGGCTTACGATGGACCAAAAGGGATACCCATAGATATACCATCAATTTGCGATTACATTATATTATTGACACTGAAGGAAACTGATTTAGTAGCAAGTTCCATCAGTTCAACAAAAATGTGTTCAGGAAATTGTGGAGATTTTAAGGGGCCACGGTAAAGATAATCTGCACATATACCGATGGTTCCATCCAATGGTACATTGGTAAACAGACTACTTATGTCAAAGGAAGCCAAACACTCGGTATCCTTTGAGAGAGATAATTTATGTATATAAGACACAAATTGAAAGGAATCAGAGATAAGAATACCAACTAACCATTTACCAAGTGCACGTTGTGCAGAACCCAACATGGATAGAATAGGCCGTAAAGGAATGTTAGGTTTATGAAGCTTAGGTGTATATATATATATATATATATATATATATATATATATATATATATATATGTAAAAATAAAAATGGAATAAAGTATAAGCAATTCAACAACTAACAAAAATAAACTCAAAAACTCATGTTGTAAAGTTCCACCGAGATATTTCGGCCGTAGATACGACCATTTTCGATCAGTTAATAAACTTTATTTCAAAACGGAAAAGTTTTCAAATTTATACAGAGAATGCGATTGGAAGAAAATGTCACGTGCAGAGAACAACAAAACGGGGAGAAAAAGGAATGCGAGGAATGTTATGAAAAGAGAAAGAAATAGAAGAGGAAGAAGAAGAAAGAGATACCAATCAACCAGTATCTTTAGAACGTCAGTTGAAGAAGACGAAACGAAAGAATAGGGGAAAGCGAGAGCAAACGTGAGAAAGGGTAAATCGACATGTCGTTGTCGAAAACTATTGAAGAAGAAAATATATATATATATATATATATATATATATATATATGATATTATATTGAAGTCTAGTACAATGCGTAGTAATTTTCAATGTAATACTTCATGTAATTAACATATGGCGTCAATCAAACTGCCTATAATATCAATGGTATGAATTAAATTTACAGCCATACAATTTAACATATCTGTGGTAGATTGTTAGAGGGATGCAAATATGCATAGATTACGTTTACGCGGCTAAATTGATATATATATATATATATATATATATATATATATATATTCTAAATATGTTTGTCTTTGTTGAATTACTTTTTTGAATTTAATGAGATGGAATTAGTTCACGTGAGTTAGTGATTGAATAGATTATATTATGTGTGTCATGTGTTCTTGTATATTTTGACTTCATTCTAGGGTGACAATTATTTTACCTTTTTAAAATGTTATTCTCGATATAAAAAATATATATGTTCACTTGTCTTCATCTGTTACTTAAGTAGGATGGCATGCCCGTTTTATTCTGTTCTGTTGATCTTATTTTATACATCCTGTCATCTCTATATGAGATGCTGTCCGTCGGTAGGTTGATCTTTTAAGCTTGACTTTGAAATTATATTTACTTCGATAGGTTGAATAGACGAACCTTATTTCAGACGTATCTAAAGGTTATGATACGAGGTCACAGGTTTTGTGATTTTTGTTCATGTTTTTTATCATTCTGTGATAAGAACATTTTCTGTCTTTAAGTTTGATTCTATCTATATAAAATATATGTCTACATGTCTACACCTGTTAGTTTTACGCTTTCATCCAGACTGCTGTTTCACAACAACAAAGAGAAAAGTTTTTATTAACTATCATACATTTTGATTTGACCGATTATATTCGTTTTTCTGTGAGAGTCAAGGACATCGAGGAATAAACTTTGCTTCGATTATTAATTATAACCAGCCTTTTCAGAAGTCAGCTCACTGTCTGTAAAACATCATGCATGCACAGGTCAAAAGTTTAATTATGAAGCTGAAGTTTGTAAGTATTATTCAGAGTTTTGAAGATATATATAACAATAAAACAACACAAATCTAGCTTTAATAACAAACACTCATGCTTTTCTACGCTACGATTTAATTTTAAATGAATACCATATATAATTAACAACTTATGACTTTTATCTTAGCATGTTATGAGTTCTTACACAAATTATAAAAATTAAATCAAAAAATTAAAAACCACAGGAGACAACCAATTAACCCTGTCATGCATACGGCTGTTGAAAAACAATAACATTGTCATAAATTATCATAAATATTAACCTGACGAATTATATTTGTTTTCATGGGAGTGATGGACATCGGAGAATACATTTTGCCTCCATTATTTGTCGCTTCAATCTTTTAAGAAGTCAGTTAACATCGACGGAACCTAGTTTAAGAACAAGCAACATCATGTACGCCCTCTTTCTGTAAAGCATACTTGTTAACAGAGTGTCATTTCCTGTGTGTCTGTTGCATGGCTCTATCAGACACGTCCCCCTATCTACATGCGAGGTATGGTCCGTCAAAACCTTGATTTGTTACGCCTACATTAAGATTTAAATCACTAAAACGGGAGATTAAATACTCACATATTATTTAAGATATGTTTAAACGTGCCCTGAATAGACTATCCCTATGATCATCTTGTCGTGTTTTAAGTCAAGTATCCTTCCATATATTAATTAGCAGGGCTACCCGACGTTTCCCAGGACAACAGAGTAAAATATTTCTATTAAAACTTATCTCTGTTGATCTCTCTCAATCCATCTGTCTTTCCATCTTCTTCTCTTTCCCCTTACCCTGTGTTATCCCTTCTTCCCCCTACACCCGCTTTCTCTCCCAGCCCATAGCTAATTCTGCACATACACACACAAGTCTCCTTTATATAGATTCCTTGAGTAATCAGTCGTCATAAGGGAAGAAACTCTTTAATAAAACACAGAGTTATTTCTCTTTAGGACATCAAATATCTGAAAAACCCTAACGAAATCTGTGCCAGTTTAGGATCAAATAATGTATAATTGTTTCTAAATTTTAGATATTAGTCTACCAAGGTATCGTTGATTAAGAATATACTAACTAACTGGTTGTTTGTCCTGTAGTGTTTGACTTCTAGTTTGAAATACACACATGCACGCAGACATGTATCCTTTATATTGTATATAGGGAACTGCTTAGCAAAGTCAATAGCAAATCGAGGATGAAGCTTATGGGTAGGATGCTGAACATTTATTTACAGAAGTTTAAAACGATGAATGAAATAGACAAAAATGAATTAATTTAGATACGCTTTGTTGACCTTGTACTTACAGCCAGCCATGTTTTATTTGGATTATAATTCTGACGACTGTTCTCATATTTCATGTGTGTCTATCAATGTTTCCGTCGAAGTAATATCCAACCTTCTTCAGGTGTATCTTGTCGAACTCGGGAATCTGTAAGGAATCTTGAACGGAACCCTTTTATTTAATCCACGAAGATAACGTGCTCTCCTCCTGTCACCCATAAACGGGTAGAAATGTGAAGTAGCTCGTAATTGTATGTTTAGTATCGCCCGAACTGAGGATTGCACCAGAAAAGTGTCGTGTGAATTGATTAGCACTTAGTAATGTATCCGTTACACCACGGGTCTTTAAAGAATACATGTACGAATTATTTAAGACATCTACCCGATCATGGTTCGTGAAACGAAAACAAGCTTCTACTGTGGATTAGATGAAAGGGTCGGGTTGAAATTACAGATTCCCAAGTTCGACAAGAACACCCGAAGTGTAAGTTACACAGTGGAATCTTTGTCAGAATATAATACAAGATGAGAATATAAGTCAATCATACACATAATACAAATTATCAATCCTCATCTAAAACAATCCCGAAACATAACTATGTTATAGTCGGCAAGGAAACAGTTCCGTGCTAATGTGTTACACAGATGATAAGTTCTTAGAAAAAATATATGTTCATGAAAATTTCGTTTTGGCCCTCCCGCTAAACTGTTAACTATATCTTTTCTCGGTTTCTTAAGTGTGAAAAAACGTTTTTTTTAATCTTTACACGCGTAGTCATTGTCTACAATCAATTACCATGTAAAAGTTGAGTTAATAAACGTTTATTGAGTTAAACCTTATTTTTATATATATTTTAATCACATAAACATACATGATACGGTTTTCGTTTCTATTATGATTGCGATTGAAAAAACTATCTATATATGAATACGATAGCGTGTGTGTTCGTGTGTCACGCTCACAACAAAAGCTCTGCGCATGCGTGGCGCACATAAATTTGGAAAATCATACAAATCACCTACGTTTCGTAATATTTCGTGTACTTCCCTTTCGCGCAACGGTTAGCGACGTAGGATGTTGACGTCGGTTTTAGACGTCGGCCCAACTGGTTTATAATTTGATCCCAACCAACCTCTAAGATTTATTTCTACATCGAAGGGGGAGGGGAGTAGGGAGAGGGCGACCGGGAAGACACATATTAATACGATAGCATGTGTGTTATTTTGTGGGTCACGCTTAAATCAATAGCAACGGCCTTCCGAATATCTGTATGCTACTTATGAATGACCATTAATAAAGCCCAAGGACAGACATTCGATGAGGTTGGATCTACCTACCACAAAATTGCTTTACTCATGGACAACTTTATGTAGCCTTCTCAAGAGCAAAGTCTATGAACAGTGTAAGAGTAAACATTTCGTCTTCAGAATAATTCTACTCATGGTCAGAGAAGAAGAACTGCCTTCAGTAGAAATATTAAATATAAAGATGTTTTCTAAATTGTTTCATATATTGTTCATTTTTAAAAATAAATAGACAAGTAAAATCTTATCATATTTTATTTAAGCATGTATAGGTTAGGAACAAGATAATTAGTATTGAAAACATCATTTCGTGTAATTTACACGGGTTCCGCTAGTTTTAATTATTCCAATTAGCCGTAATTTGCAAAGCACTCAAAAGTTTACATGTTTCATAATTTTTTAGATGAGCATTAGTAATTTGTATAAATTGCTTTATATTTAGTCTAGTGTTTTCATCTTAGATGTTATTCTCGCAAGGTCTCGGTCGATGTAAGCTCATACTTTCTTACAGTGCGTCTTGTTGAACTCGTGATATTTTATGTCGAACTCAGAAATATGTACGAGATCGACTTAAAGCTGTATGAGTTTGACAAGAAGCACATGAAGAAGGTCGGAAGTAAAATCGACTGAGACGTTGTGAGAATAAACATCAAAACTAGTTTGAATAATTCAAATAATACAAGTCACTCATCTGTTACTGAGTTATTTTTAGTACCTTAACATTTTCTAACTATATGTATCATCCGCTCTTATTTTATAGTGTATCTCTCTCTCTATATATATATATATTTATCTCTATCTCTTCATCTCTATCTGTATGTATCTATCTACACCTCTGTTTATTAACAGGCAAATCTAATAAAATAAACACTGACACAGAAGAAGAGCATATCAACAATAAATGATATCAGCCAACTATGAATGCTATTTAACCGAATGTGCAGAGATGACAAGAGAGACATATATATATATAGAGAGAGAGAAAGAAAGAGAGAGAGAAAGAGAGAGAGAGAGGGGCAGAGCAAGAGAGAGGCGAAAGAATATATATTGCGAGAAAAAGTCTAACATTGACGTTCGTGTTTTTTTACTATTTAAATTTAACTGGCTTTGCAAATACACTTTTCCTTCGTCAAACAATCTAACCCAATCTAGATAAATAATACAGGTCCAGTTTTTTCTCAAATACACTATCCGTCACTCGGTCTCTGACGTTTATTTAAAAAATATATTTTTTATTTGTCTTTCTCGGTTAAATTTGAAATAGTATTTTTGTCGGTCTACCACACTTAAGTATGAAATAGGATTGGACATGCGTACAGGCATCCCCACACAAAATTAGTTGATTGGGTCGTCCGTCTGACACGTTTTTATTATCAAATAGAATTTTGATCACTAGACGCGTAAATTGTACTAGTTTATACTCGCCCTTTGAACGGTGTTGGCAAAGTAACTGGGTATGTTAATCTGTACCTAGCGTGTACCGCATTGCATTCAGTATTTAAAAAGTTATTAGTGAAACATCGCTGAATAAACACGCTACATGATATTTGCATGAGAGAGTAAGCACCTACAATACATCTTTTGCCGTACTGTTTTTTTTATTGCCAGAAGAAATAATGATTTAAGTAATTGCTTTCATATAATAACGAATACCAATTGTCAACTTTTTTTTTTAAATTATGCAAAAAGCTGCCTTAGTTTTTAAAAGAAATATACGTGTAATGTTTTTATGTTATATTGTTTATCTTTTTGGCTTAGGTGAGATTTGAATTCGGGTATTGACATCGTAAAAACTACTGTCTTAGTAATTTGTTATATCTAAACCAATAACATATTTTTTTTAATTTTATTACAGAAAGAAAATTGTTTTTTTAATAAAGGGAGAGAGAAAGAGAGAGAGAGAGAGAGAGAGAGAGAGAGAGAGAGAGAGCCAGACATATATTAATCTTCTGAGACAAACTGAGTATTGCGCTATTTCCATTTATAAAGTTGTGTCGTTGAGCTTACTGACAGCGACATCAAACTTTTAATTTGAAAATAGAATATACATGGCTAAACGCGGAAATTTAATGGAAGTATGTGTAGTATCACCCCTTTGATTAATGCCCGTCTCACCCCTTTGATTAATGATTGAACGTTCTACATTCGTGTAATATATTAAGAGTAAACACTGAATACTATGTGTGGCAGTAAGCAAAGAATAGTTAAATAAAACTCATTCTTAAGTTATGTTCGGCTTCCAGTTTTATTACTAATTATTATCTCTAATACTAGGATTAGAGTATTGCTGTCACATATTTACTTGAGTAACAACCACTATCCACTCCCTCTTTGACTGGAACACCAAAATTGCTATACTCTAATATGCCCTATCTACCAACCCGTGTTTCATCACTGCATTTTTGCCTTCTTGTACATGTTTTACAAGTATTTTAATTAAATGAGCTCCAACGGTTTTGTTGTACTTGTGCCCTTATCGACGTAAATATCCTCGACCTACCCGACAATTTGCAACAGCACACCTCTTCATTGTCGATCCCCCCAGATACCTGTAGATTTTCCTCTCTAATAGCTATTTTTCCTCCTCGAACAGCTAGCTTTTGGAATTCCATTCCTGACCCTCCCTCCTTGTTCTATGACTGTTACAACATGCAGTGATTTAAATGTAATTTGAAAAAAAATATCGTGTACAACTTCCCAGTTATGATGTTTCTGCATGTACGGCCCTTAATTCACAGTAACGGTTTACGTCTCAGTGGAAAAAAAAATCTTGTTTGGGCGAAGTAAAACAAAAAACAAACAAAGTGTCAACTTTCAACTTTGTAGAAATTTCGAATCCTCACTCGGGAGGGGTGCTAGAGGCATTGAAGAGCTGTGATAAAGCAAAAGAGTGTAGCTGTGAGGGACTATATAAACCCTTTCCTTCTTGGGTCGAGCACTGTCGTTGAGTGATGGTTCCTGCTGCTTCTTCGTGAAATGCAAAGCTCTTTGTAAATAAATAAATGTACCACGCTGGAAGTGGCGGTCGGTGTTCATATAAATAAGCTGTAGATATCATTTACAATGCGTGTCTTATATTGCCTAATGATAATAGCTGCTTACTATTCATTAGATAATTGAAGGTTCGATTCCTTGCTCGATAGCAGTGCTAGTTAAGGCGCACTGAATAGCGGTGATACAGCGAAACATACTGCTTGTGGATGACTATATATATGATTGTGGAGATATAGGTGTTAGCATATACTTTCAACACTTTATGTTTACCAACTTCTTCCAATGAAACCTCAATAATTGCAAAGTAGTAACAACAGAACATAGACAATCATCACTTGTTAAAATAGAGCAACACAAATAAATTAACATTGCTAGGGTAGGTTACGCGAGTTATGTTGTTTACACTGAATTGTCGTTCTACGATTGCGCTCTTCCGAGGGTCGCGCGTGAGTTCAACGTTTCGTTTTGAACGCGTGTCCATCATGTCACACTACGTTGCATAATTCTTTTAAATTAAGAACTGTTGACGTACTTTCTGACGAGATTGAGGTGGACAGATACAATATTGACATAATAATGTTCGTTGGTTTACTATAAGCAAAACGATTCGTAAAGTAATTTGAAGTAAAATGAATCTGTTTTAAAAATATTTTGTATGAAACACAATTTTGGCATTTGAAATAACTTTGCTTTTAAATATATATATATATATATATATATATATATATATATATATATGTGTGTGTGTATATATATATATATATATATATATATATATATATATATATATATATATGAGTTTAAATGCCCTTTGGGAGACTGTGTCTCCGACTACGAAGAAAAAAACATATACATAGGTTTGACTAACACGACTTTGTCGAAGAGGTTGACGATGCATTTATCTGACACTAGCGTCATAGCCCAACACTTAACTAACAACCACTCCTGCCCCCGATCGGAATTCAGAAAACTCTTAGTAGAAAATACAAACATTTTTGAAATTAGTACGGACAAACACAAACTCTATATATTAGAAGCTATATATATAAAAACAACGAAAAAAATCATATTAATAGAATAAACTATAATATATATAATAATATTCTTAAATGTTTATAGCTCCAATACAGGTTCGTACTTAGTACATAATTCCCGCCAAACCCATTCTATAAATACTACACATGGTCTAGACTGATTAGCCTAATTCCCCGTGAAGATGGACCCAGATGGGTCCGAAAGTACGTGGAAGACAGATACGAATGATGGCAAATTCATCAGCAAATTTCCATCCAAAACTAAGACACTAATTCAGACTATTGAAAAAATATACCAAAGGGTAACGAGACAGGAGTTTTCTATTATGTTCAACAATGCTTGCCTGAAAGAGAAGATGCTGCCCATATATATATATATATATATATATATATATATATATATATATATATATATATATATATATATATATAAGTGTAAGTGTAAGTTTGTAATCCGAAGGCTGGAGCAATGTGATATGGGTACCAGAAGGTGACACAGATGAAGAAAAAATAAATGAGAAGAGAATATAAGAATGGAATCTCAAATTAATTTATTAATATTTCGCGTAAAACAGATTAAATACCAGAACAATAAATAAAAAAGAGGTTACTGCCAGGCAATTCAAAGTTCCGGAATAAGGTAAACTTACATTTTCGAGATGGGAACCTCTCATTATCAAAAGACCAAAAAAATACGACCGAGTGGTCGAAAAACGCAAGATGGACTGATGGAATCAACTGTTGACGAAATACGGCAGAGAATGTAAAGTAGATACGCAGAAAAAGAATTAAGATAAGCTGATTGGGCATCACTATTAATTATTTTTATCATATTGTAATAATATAATTATTCACCTAAAGCTTATCATCTTATTAATATGTGTTTATTTATATACTATTTATTATAATTTTATTATTTTTTATTTTATTTGATTTATTTTCTTTTTCTTTTTCTTTTTTAATTCAATTTTGATTTTAAATTTAAATTTGAGAAATGTAAGTCGTTACAGGCGTACGAACGGTCAATGGGAGGTAACTTTGAAATCCAGAATCTGGTTAGAATTAACTCAAAACTGAAGAACTGAAACATTGAAATCACTTGCTTAATAAAAGGTAACTTTATAGTAATGAGAGTAAGAAGAAACCATTGAAAAGGGATGGGGGAATTTTGAAACTAACAATACATACATACATATATATATATATATATATATATATATATATATATATATATATATATATGTATATATATATATAAAGTGTAAATTTCACAATTCATATATATTTTAAAGGTATAATATTCCTAAAATTAATTTATTTAAATTAAAATTTCATTTTTTTTAAATTAAATTTTATTTAGGGATCATAAATATATATATATATATATATATATATATATATATATATATATATATATATATATATATATAAAGTCTATATACATATATACAGGGTGTTTCAAAAGTCTTGGGAACATAACGATTTTTAATAACTTAAAAACTATTAGGAGTTGAAAAATGAAATTGGTACCGTTGGTAAGGTTAAAGTTTCAAGTTTTGTGGGGAATCTTCAAAGTTGCTCAATATGATCACCATTCGTCACACGGCAGACATCTAGTCGATAGTCCATTTCCTGCCAAACGCGTTCCAGCATCTTGACGTCAATGGTTCCCACAACTGCCGTTACTCGAGCCTTTAGTTCGTCAATATCTCTTGGAAGGGGCGGCACATAGACTTGTTGCTTGACAAAGCCCCAAAGGAAAAAGTCACACGGGGTAAGATCTGGAGACCTAGGAGGCCAGGGCATGAGAACGTCATCACCTCGGCCAGATCTCCCAATCCATCTACCAGGCAGCCTTGTGTTAAGAAACTGCCTTACTCTAAGACTCCAGTGTGGTGGTGCACCATCTTGTTGAAAAATGAAGTCATCAGATTTGCTTGTTCCAACTGAGCCATTAACCAGTCTTCCAGCATGTTGAGATAGGATTCACCAGTGATAGTTGCCTCTTCAAAGAAGAACGGTCCATAGACACTTTTCTTGGAAATTGCACAAAACACGTTCACTTTTGGTGAATCTCGCTCGTGCTCAAGAAGTTCATGAGGATTCTCAGTACCCCATATGCGAGTGTTATGCTTGTTAACTTTGCCATTCAGATGGAAGGTCGCCTCATCGCTAAAAACAAGCCGGTCATCAAAGCCGTTATCTTCCAACTTCTCTTGCATTGCAATGCAAAAGTCACGGCGAAGTGGCTTATCAGTGTCCTTCAACTTTTGAACCAACTTGAGTTTGTAAGGTACCATTTGCAGTCGTTTCCTTAAGACACGCCAGACAGTTGCTGGAGCAAGCTGAAGTTCCCTGCTGGCTCTTCTCACTGATTTACGGGGGCTCCGCTGAAAGGCTGTCCGAACTTGCTCAACTGCATCTTCTGAAGTTGAAGGGCGACCTGTTCGCTTACTTGGGCACAAACACCCATCTTTCACAAATTTAGCATGCCATCTGACAATGGATTTCCTTTCAGGGGCTTCTTTTTTAAATTTCCTGCGAAATGCACGCTGAACACATGTCCACGATTCAGTCTTTTCAAATTGGAGGACGCAAAATGCCTTGTCTTGTTTAGAGAACGCCATTACTGCACCTGGAAAGATAACACGAAAATCATTAGTATGACCAAAAACTTGATTAAGCAAGCTTTAAAATGGCACCAGTTTCATTTTTCTACCTGGAATAGTTCATGAGATATACGCATTTGTAATGTTCCCAAGACTTTTGAAACACCCCGTATATATAAAGTGTATATTACTCCATTCTTGTTTATTAGTTATGTTTTTCTTTTTTTATGTTTTACTTATTAATATGTAATTATGTAAATTTAAGCACACGATAAAACGCATTGAGGTGTGGGGTGGATGGTTCTGGGCAAATAGATGGAAGAGGCAGAGGCAAGGAGGCTGGAGTGCAAGAATCAGAGGATGAATGGAGAAGCAGTTCATATCTGTTATTCAAAGTTAGATGATATTTCGGGATTAGAATAGCTTCCGAAATTCGAAGTTGACCGACATTGCGGACCGAGTTGAGGATGCGGACACTAATAGAGCGATGTGTGTTTCCACATGATATTAAGTGTTTGTGAAAGGAAAAAATGTGGGTGTTCAGATATGTTTTCATGCGTTGGTGTAGATGCCTGACGGTGCTACCGATATAGAACTTCTGACACTTAGCGCATTGTAAGATGTACACCGTTTAGGTGCGGAATTCTCTGCGGTATTTCGTCAACAGTTGATTCCATCAGTCCGTCTTGCCTTTTTCGACCACTCAGTCATATTTTTTTTGTCTTTTAATAATGAGAGGTCCCGCTCTCGAAAATGTAAGTTTACCTTATTCCGGAACTTTTAATTGCCTGACAGTCACTCTTTTTTATTTACTGTTCTGGTATTTAATCTGTTTTACGTGAAATATTAATATATTTATTTTAGACTTCATTCTTATTTTCTCTTCTCATTTATGTTCATCTATTCCACCTTCAGGTACCTATATCACATTGTTCCATCCTCGGATTACAAACTCACACTTATATTTACCAGCAATGCTTCAAGCAAACTACAATTTCCTTTTATATATATATATATAGATATATATACATATATATATATAGAGAGAGAGAGAGAAAGAGAGAGAGAGAGAAAAGGAGAGAGAGACAGAGAGACAGACAGATAGAGAGACAGATGGAGACGGAGGGAGAGCGAGAAATGAACGCATCTTATGCATTCCCGTTCGTGTAGTTTCTGTTTTGTCCTTTTCTTTAATAGTAAATAACAAATAAAATGTCCCCGTTCATTCTCTATTCGAACGGCATCGTCTCACGAATTAAATGCGAATTGCAAGCAAATTGCTTCTGTACGTGCCTTATCAGTATTAGAGATCACGAACCTTTGCAAGCATTTTCAATCATGGCGACAATACAAAATGGAAAAGTTAAAGCGTTATACACTTTATTTAAATCGATGTTATTTTGTTTTCGGTTTTTAAACTTTAGTTTCTTATTATTTAAAACTGTTAAAGTCTGAAACGATAAGGCTGATTTTGTTGGCGTGTTATGGAAAACACTATCAAATGTTTTGATAGCATTATGGAAGGCCAATAAATAAGTGAATAGAGAATGCCTATGTATAGCCACGATAAAGAGCCGTGATACAGCGACAGCATGTATGTGTAAATGAACAATGTATACATTTATATATATATATATATATACATATATATATATACACATATATATATATATATATATACATACATACATATATATATATATATATATATATATATATATATATATATATATATATATATATATATATATATATATATGCATATACATTGTTTATATGTTAGATAATTGCCCTATTGGAATGGACGTATGTGTTGGAAATCGTTGGTTTGACTTTCACGAGTAAACGCGGGTGCAGTCGAGTGCAGAATAGGGCTTGTCCTCACAGTCAGAGCTAACAGACGTGACAAGGTTACCGTGTGACAAGACCCTAGATCAAGGGTCAGTCTGCACCTGCGAGAAGCTCTGTGACGTCACTCGTTCTCGTGAGAAGCGAGTTTTAGTCAGTCTGATTCGGAATGCGAACCGAGCAGGACGTGCGATTCACGATGTAAAAATAAGGAAAATATTTCCCTTAAGGGAAAACATGCGGGAAAAATCCTTTCCCACATCTCTATGAATAGTTAAGAAAACATTGTTAACTAACTACGATAAAGTAGTGATTTGCTCTCCCCCCCTCTCTCTCTCTCTCTCTCTCTCTCTCTCTCTCTCTCTCTCTCTCTCTCTCGACGTAGTGAATGACTCTCAGTTGAAATAACAACGCTTGTAATAAAATGAGTTAAATTTAAAAGAAGAGTTTGTCTTCGGAGTTCGTCATGAGGTTCACGGCAGGAAGCAAATAATAAATAATTCATCCACTAGACGACACACCATCCTCTACAACAGATGAGGGAGAACATTAAGGTATACAACACATTTATATATATATATACATATATATATATATATATATATATATATATATATATATATATATATATATATATATATGTAAGCAAACATTGTTAACAGTAATAGAATTCGTCTGTTTTATTATACCTTATTTTCAATATTTATAAAGATCTGTTTGTGGTAAACTCAATAACACTGTATCCTCGATATGTATCACGAACATTTTCGCTTCATCGTCGAATCATCTTCATGTGCCAAAAGAAAATGCACAAAAAAGGCTGGAGAAAAGAAATTAATTTTAAAAGATAGCCGAGGAACGTCACGTGATGAACCGTGTCGCATTGTGGCAACAATGATGTAAACATTTTAAATACCCTGACACCAGAATTAGCGTCACCGAATAACATTGTATTACGTTAAGAAGTGTAACACGTTGTTATTGCTTCTATAGGTTATTTTCTTAGAGTTGATTGTTGGCTTTTGCTAAAGATGACTTCGAATATTTTAAATTGTATTAAATTGATTTCAGAATGTATATTTTCGTGTAATAAACAAAAATGTGTCTTAAAATTCTTAATTAATATAGTGTTAGCAAGTGACGGTCATTTTTGCGTCTCAGAATTTGAATAGTACACGTATTTCACAAACAATACGAGAAGTGTTTCATGAAGTTGTTTCTCGGTTAATATTCGAATTTCTTTTTTTTCCCAACGATTTTTTTTTCTATTGGCTCTTATCATCTGAAGATTATTCGACGAAGAATCGAAAAGATCCGTGATAAATATGAAACATACATCAATTACTTTTATTTTAACACAAAAAAAAGATCAGGAAAAAATTTAAAAAATAAAACCGGACATAATTGGACAGAAGAATTATGTTATTTGTAACTATGTTTACTTAAGTAAAAAAAAAATCAGGCTAAATACACGCACTATATATCTATGTGTGTGTGTACAAGTGCAAATGTATTGACAAAATAAACTTACAAAAAAATTGTTCAAAAGTGCTCAATACAAGGTAGAGTTGTATAAATACTATCATATATCATTTAAAATTGTCTACAAAAAGCAATGCATGTTCGGTACTATCGTGTACCCCGTGGCGGTCAAAATCTAATACTCTATTTAAGAGTCCTAACGAGATACACGGTGATACAAAAATACGAATTGAGCTGTGCAAACAATTGTTATTTTTACAAGTATATATATATATATATATATATATATATATATATATATATATATATATATATATATATACAGGGGGATTCATAAGTCACTTAGCTATTTACTTTTGAAATTCTAAAGTTAAAAAATACGGTAATCCAAAACAGAACGTTTATTCAACAAATTAATTCATGGGAGTTTGTAATTACAGCAAATTTTCAAAATTTCCACCAACAACCTGCATGCATAGCTCCATTCTTTTTTCCAAGGAATTTACGACTCGTTGTTGCATATTTTATTGATTATGAAATAAATATATATAGAAACCAATATATAAACGAACAAATTTAAAATAACAAATTGCAGTAATTAGAGAGTAAGATAACAATTATCAAAAGTTCATAGTATGTTTGTGCTTCATATGGTAATTATTTTAAACAGCTAAGTGAAGTGACTTATGAATCACCCTGTATATATATATATATATATATATATATATATATATATATATATATATATATATATATATATTTATATATATATATATAATATATATATATGTATATATATATATATATATATATATATATATATATATATATATAGTCTGAAAATGTATATATTGCAAATACGCTACGAAAAAGCATCCATATTGTATCACTGCAGTGAATGGCCATGCTAAGTACAAAGATGTTATTAACCGATTATTTTTATATATCGAAGTAGTATTTAGTGCAGCAACCAGTTTAGCTTATAAGATTCGTAGTTATGACTCTGTCACGAATTTTTTTTTTTATTAGCCAATTACAGATACCTTAACCATAGACCTGGCCGACTTTTACTTGACAGTCTTTTCTTTATTTGGATGTAGACACACCTTGTTTGTAAGTGTGTCAAATTACCAGCGGACCTAAGTTTAGCACGTGCAGGATTGAAATAATGTATGTTCTATTCATATTGTTTTTTTCTTTACTACTTTAGATGTTATAATTAGTTTAGTGTTATTTTCTGACTGATCTATTTTATTAGATTCATTTATTTGGTATATATACAGTTATCTTAAAATATAGCGTATTTCATGTCTGAGTTTGTTGCTATTTCTCTTCTACTGTTTAGTAAATTTTGTTGATTTATAAAATTTTTAATTTCAAACTGTAAATCAAACAAAATCTACACAGCTCGTATTAATATCTACATATACTGGCCCTATCGTAATAGTTTCCGTGACTTAGATCACATATTGATCTTCTTGCTAACTTACTCACACTATATATCTAACAATTCACGTGTCATATGGTAAAGTTTAATGTTCTTCCATTAATTAATCTGTATTTATATGTGTGTAATTTGGTTTCAACCTTTAGAGTGCCGGGGTTCATCTTTTATACAGAGAAGATTAGACGCTCAGCGTACAATTCTCAATAGCCACGAGCGTAATTTCATAAAACGTCACATCCGCCACTCATCACCCACTTTCTTTCTCACGAACCGACATATTGTCGACCGTTCGATATCATACCTTCAACGCTTCTTGTCTCCTAAACAAAACTTCCAGAGGTGTATCAGTTAGTATACCTAATTATTAATCCACCCATATTTAATAGCAATCAATTTAAATAAATCACGATAATGTGTAATAAACTAAGATTCATTAATCTGCAATTTTACATGTTTAACAGTTTTTATTGAGCGGTCGAATAACCTTAAATGATGTATCTTATAATTTGTTTAAACAAACACCGTTGTATAGTAAGACTATACCTTATGCATACATCACGCTAGTTGCACCTTTCTAAAACATTCAAGATTGAAATATAAAATATAGTTATAATAAAACAGATGGAAGTTTGTTTCCCATGAACTTTGTTTATTATTTACTATTTTCTTCTCGGTTTTTTAAATCTCAATGATGTAAATAGAAAATATATTTGCACGTGTAGATGGGAGACGTCAAACATGAGAGTGCCCGGATTCACCTTTTTACACCAGGAAAATAAAATGTTCTACGTACCATTCTACAAACAATATGTCTTCACGTCCGCATTCTTATAATACCTCTTTTTGTTTACGAACCGATGTATAGAAATCCTACAGACTATTCTGTGTAATATTTTATCCCATGCCTGCAACGTTATTTGTTTCCTAAACGAAACGCCCAGAGTGTATCAGCTGATATGTCACTAGATCATTTATCCATTTCGAATATTTCACACTTCTAATGTTATAATTAATATTTACTTAACTTGAATTAGTTCAACTATATATGTACCTTCGTAATTAAATATGTGTATCCGCGCTACTTATTAATATGTCTGCTTCAAATAAAATTATATTTGTTTCGTAAAAACATATAGAAAACCTCATTATAGTAATGATATACGTTTTACTTAACATACATATATTTTCATTAAAAGACGAAATATCAAATCCTGTTCATTATATCACATATTAAGAACAAAATCAGTTCTGCGATTAGTTAATTTATTACTTTCTGTATTTGCCAGCTTGCTATCGCTTCGAATATGTCACTACTTGAAATAGTTGAAAACAACATGTTTAATATAAAACATTTCATTCATAAGATCGTTGTAAACACAATACACAACTTTCGCATCCATTCATATAAATTACTAAACATTAAGATCTATTCGTAAATAAAGAGAAAATCAATTCGAAAGACCGATAGTGTGGGTGTGTTTTGTTTTAACTTACAATGTTTTAATAGAATTCAAAAACAATAAAATATGTGACGTCGTTCATTAACGGTGGGGAGCAGTCAGTGACGCTCCCCCTTACTCTCTGTCGTGTCGCTAATATAATATTTTCGTTGAATTAGTTCAATTTTAATTACAACCCTTGACAATAAACAAGCACGTATTTAAAGAAATGTTTAATGATGTATTCTTTTCTTATGAAATAACTTCAATTACTTACTGTTAATATCGACAAAACTATTGCATATACATGGAAAATATTGGACAATAAAATTACGATAAATAACACCGATTATTATTTTATCACCAACTGTTAAAACATTATTAGGCAAATTACGTGCACAAGGTTTTTCTTTGGGCCTTACAGTATTTCAAAATCATATGTTTACTTAAATAACAGGAAACGCTTGTGTGTGTAATATATTAGTGATGAATAGTGAAAACACTTTCGCATTAATTTATGTAAATTAAATATTTCTGCGAAAAAATGTTGATGATCTTTGATGGCGTCAATAAAATGATTTAGCTCGATCGCCTATTAAATAACGTTCACGCATAGATGACAAACGTAAAACTCGAGAGTTTTTAGTTTAACCTCTTACGATTCTGTAACAGCCAGAAATGTAATTACATATAACGTCATGTCCGTCCACTTATCATCGACTTCCTTTCTCATAAGTCTATATAATTCAGTCCTACTTATCGTCATCTTAACTTTTTTATCTGATGCGTATAACGTTTTTAGTCTCTTTAACTAAGATCCCATATCGTCTTACCTAATTTACCAACTATCTTACTTATACACTTCGAATCTATCATACGTAAAACGTAAACTTTAACGTATAATTAACTTGAATACGTTTAAATATATGTGTATATGTGTAATGAAATATTATAATAGGTTTTACAAAAAACATGAGTATTTCAAATGGTATTCTTTGTTTGTTTAACACACATATAAACACGAAACCCCTCACTATAATAAAAATATAATTTTACTTAATATATCATTAATACCTTCATTGAATAACGAAATATAAAAGTCTGCTTCTCCTGGACGGGATTAGTTCCGCGATGGCTTTATTCATTATTAAATATGTCTGCGAGGATGTTCTGCTGAACTTTGATACCGTCAATAAAACATTTTAGCTCGATCGCCCATTAAATAATTCACACGTGCAGATGACAAACTGAAGAGTGCCGGGTTTCACCTTTTAACACGAAGGATATTACACACTCAACGTACTATTCTATAATTGTCAGAAGTGTAATTACCATTCCGAGAGAAAGTCGAAGAATTATTTCGGTGTATTGCTTTTGTTGTACGAATAATATTCCGGGAAAGCTATTTCAGAAGAGGCAATACTATTTGCATGTACACAAGCCAAATCATATAAATGGTATAACTAGATAGAAGAAGAAATATGTTCGAATGCCATAGTTAAATCAAAGAAGAGGTTTACCTCACTATTGCTTAACAACAAATGATAAAGTTCATAAAATAAAATCATGGGAATTGTATCAGAAAAAGAAATATGTAGACGAAAATAAAATAGTTAATAGATGCATTTTTAATTTTTATATTTTGGTCTTCAATTTTTCGGGAATAACTCTTCTTGAGAGATGGAAAGTGTTTCATTTAATTATATAAATGTTACATTTCTGTTATAACACCGTTGGGATCCCTCGTTAAACGCACCATGAAAGGCTTTCAACAAAAAATGTAATGTTCATATAAAGACGTAAAAATGCCCATCCATATATCTGCAAGAAATAGCAGTCTAGATGGAGCAATTACATATAAATTGTTAACCATACCAGACGGTGTTTAATACATTAGTATCGATGTTAAAGGTTATTTTTGAGCATTAGGTTGCCTCGTGTATATATATATATATATATATATATATATATATATATATATATATAGAGAGAGAGAGAGAGAGAGAGAGAGAGAAAGAGAAAGAGAGAGAGAGAGAGAGAGCTGCCAATTATACACTAGATGTCTGAATGGTTCGATCCCTGGCTAAATGCTGCGATACAGTGACTCAGTTAGTCTGCTTGTGGACAACAATGTATATATATATATTTAATGGTGAATGGGGTCCCGTCGTCTTTTAATTGCCATATTAAATGGAAGAAAATCGAGAGAAGACCATCTTTCTCCCCTACCATCAACAAGTGCCCTTTGTACGACGCGGAAAAATACCATATATTACGAGCCATTATGGACCCGCATATCACCTGCTTAAACTCAAGAGATGAGGTATTCCGGGGCTGCATCCACAGACGCCAAGCACTCCTCATAAACTGGACTGACCGACACAATAATGACTAAGACAAACCAATCTCGCATACCCTGCCTTGACCCACCACTCGATATCCCAACCCCATATGGCCCTTACCTCACTTAACCCTAGATATAGACGCAATCCCCTATTTATATATTTTCTTTTATATTTGTTTATATTATTTTATATATTTTTTTTTATATATATTTCTCATTAAGGCATCCACCCACCCCAAGCAACCCTAATTATTAGAATCAGACCCCTACCTTCACCGATTAATCATCCCCCCCCTCGACGGCGAAGAACTACCTGTTTTGTAAACATCACTTCTTTGTAAACACCGGCTTTAGATAATGTCATAGATAGCCGTTAAACAAACATTCAATTTCCATAAGACTTCTCCCGTGCCGGACCCCTTAAATATTTGATCTTTTTAATACATTCTTAGAGCCAGACCCACTATCAACAAGTTCGTAGCAGGCCCTCCCGGACCGTCAATAGCCGAACCTGTTGATGGTGAATCGGTTCAGTTAAATCCGAGGCTTATTTATCGTTCTATAATTTTTCTATAGTATTCGCATATCCTCTACTTTCCATAACCTCCAATTTAAGTCCTCTAACCTTTAAAATGTTCAAGCTCCTCAAATTCATTCCTTATACCTCTCCACACTCCACTCAGTATGACATTTTAGGACCCGCTTTACACCCGGAAACCGTTGCACTAAATAGCCAGTGCCATTTTAATAATACGCTTATGCCTTCAGTATTTTTCCCTGCCACGCGGGTTTTTTATTTTTATTATTATTATTATTATTTTTATTTTTTTTTATTTTTATTTTTATTTTTATCTTTTAAATTCGCCAGGCTACCATTATTATTATTATTACTATTATTATTAATAGTATCCCCTTCTTTGCAACCCTTACACTTTATGCTACGATATGGGGTCGAAAAGTTAGCCTGCGGTGCCGAGACTTAAAGCCAACGGCTACCATTATCTACTACGCCGCACCTAGATCCTTCCTTCCCCTCTTCCTGGCCCTCACACCCCGACCTCTACCCTACAGAAATTTTTACTTTTTTATATATATTACAAAAAAAAAAACCTTTTCTTCTGCTTTGTTTTAATTAATAACCATTTTATATACATTACAAATTTAAATATTAGAATCTAAATTTAACCCTTCATGCACACATATGTAACCCCCCCCCTTTCACAAATCACGTCATACGTGATCTCAGACGTGACCGAATAAGTCCCACCATTCCTGAATATGTTTATCAGCTGACGATAATCGGGATCAACCTCCCGCTTTGAAACCGACGGTACTGATGTTACATTGAATTTCTGTATTTTATAAATAAATATTTACGCTCTTAATCTTTCGAAATCTCGGATTTCTTAATTAATCGAGCACTCTGCTGGATTTTTTCCTGCCCTACCACACAGCTCAGCTTATTTATTTACAAAGTGTCTTGACTTACGATTAGATGCAGCAGAATAATCACCCAACGACAGTGCTCGATCCGAAAAGGAGGGCTGATATTGTCATTCACAGACATATTGTTCACTGTATTATAGCTCTTTAGTGCGTATTCCTAACTGAGCACCGAACCTTCAACCATCTAGTTGATATTAATAAATATATATGTATGTATATATATTTGTTCGTACATTAAAAATTAAATATATATATATATATATATTCATATATATATATATATTTATATATATATATATACATGTATACATACATGTATACATACATATATATATATATATATATATATATATATATATATATATATATATATATATATATATATATATATGTATTAATACACACATTTTTATGTGCATGAAAGTAAATGTAATCAGCTGAACCGCTTTTCTGGTTTTCATCTCTCATCAGCATGATAACCTGCACAAGGATGATGACATAAACTTCAGACTATCGACAATGTAATCGAGGGTTCGATTCTTGTCCAAGTTTGCCATACTGATGAAGGCTAATAGCAAAAAACACGTGTCCATGAATTAATTTTATGTACGTACAAAAAATAAGTAGATCTATAAATAAAAAACAAAAACACGCCATATGAAGTTCGACCTTATTCTTTAGCAGCGGAAAATGCAAACGTTGTTACTACCGTCATTAAAAACAATAGCAATAACAAATTCGTAACTTAGTTGACATATATATATATATATATATATATATATATATATATATATATATATATATATATATATATATATATTGTATCAGGCAATGGAATTACATTAATTCCATTCGGTGTCAGCGAAAATAACACATCTGTTTCTCCACTGTTAACTTTTCAATCTCTGCTGACCAAACAGTGTTTATACTAATATGCCCACCACCTATGCAACTCGCCTCTCAACAAGAACCATCTATGTTTAGAGCTTCTAAACACCCAATCTGCAAAGAGGAGAAAACTCAATTTAGAACTAAAACGTATCAAATTGACTACGAATCAGCGCTATCTATGTTTATAGACTCCAAACAGACAATTTGTACAGGGGAGATAACTCAATTGACAACTTCGCTGCTAGTGCAATTTCAATTAACAGATATTCTTACCTAGGCAAAGTACCACCATATCTTAAGCCATATATATATATATATATATATATATATATATATATATATATATATATATATATATATATATATATATATATATATACGTGTGTGTGGATGTGTGGATGTGTGTGTGTGTGTGTGTGTGTGTGTGTGTGATCGTATATGTCTGATCTTCTCTAATAAATAGTTTGTTATTTTTATTTCATTCGAAAAATCAGGAACTTTTAAGACATTCTTATTTCGTAACAAAAAATAATACATCTTTACTTCTACATTATCCTCGCCATCTTAAGAAATATTCATACGAGTTATTATCAATAATAGTTTACTGACAAGAGTTTTCCCTGGAGTCTAAGTGATAACAAGTCTTCCGAATATTTCCAACATTCTCCGCCTCTTCATATAACTGCCACAATCTGTTTGTTTTATCGCAACATCGGTTTGCCAGTCGTGTCTTACTGGCCACGAACGTTAGAATTTTAGTAGCAATACGCCTCCCAGAGGTTCCAGAACTCTCCGGAACTTTCTTTGTGTAAGTATATGTTGTGCATCCCACATTCGGCGGTGTTTCCATACTGAAGTATTCTTCACAGCCATTGTTTTTTGTACCATTCGCGGTTGGTGTCACCACATGCGTATATATATATATATATATATATATATATATATATATATATATACTAAAACTCTATTGTTCTTGTATGTTTGCAATCAGCTTTCAGCTTTCCGGTTTTCAACATCTGGTTGCGCATGCGTAAATAGCATCGTCTTCAATCTGTTATTCCAATTCCGTTATTCTCTATTATGATTAACGAACGCATGAAATTTTTCATTTTGGAAATTTTTAAACAATTTCATTTAATTTCATCAAATAGTTTATTTGTTTTCTTCACGGTTAAAAACATTCAACGGGAGGACTTCGTAAAGTCTGTCGCAGTTTCAAAAAAACTCCTCCCTTTTAAAAAACAAAAACAAACAAACAAAAAAACAACACTCATTATTAATATCAACCATACTAGCGGTCGGTGAACGAAACCACCTCCCACTTTCCCTCTCATAGATTTCACCACTCCTACTCCCTCTGTTTTCGTTACATACGCGAGAAAGCTGAATCGGTAAATGCACACATTTCTATTACATTAAATAGTGTTTCCTTTTGTTGTTTTTAAAACAGCAAATACTTGAATCATATGTTTTACACATATTACATAAAAAAAAAACAATTATAATAAACAGAACGACTCATAGAAATCTATCTATATTCTTTTTTCATTTTAATATACTTTCATAGAAATGCTTCTGTTATGTAAAAAAAAACTATTTTCTTTATGCCACAAGTGTCACGCTCATACATGAATTCCATAGCTAATATAACAAACTGACCCAACGGGTCACGGGTGGTCTAGTATATATATATAAACGTGCTCCTATTTGTTTCTTTTGTTAGATGTCAGGTAATGGAAATTTCTGGTAGCTTTGTTTACTTTGAGCTCATATGACGTTCTTTTCTCTATGCTTCATTATTTTTTAAATTAAAAAAAAAACTGCGGTTGTTTACAGTTTGTTGTTAAGGTTAGCTGGTTTCTGCATTCAAGGACTGTCTTTTTATATTTCGGCGCCCTTTTTTGCATTGTCGTTCGTTGTTCCTTAATCGTCTTTTTTCCAATTTGTTCGTGAATGTTCCGTGTACTCCTATAATTATTGGCATTATAGTATTTTTCTTAAATATGTGTTTTCAATAATTAGTTCCGAAGATAAACCTTCAACTTTCAGGAATCTGTCACTTAAAACTGTCTATAGCTAGGCACATACATCCGTTGCGCCACGGATAACAGTGTTAAGTACAGGGGGATAGTAAGAATATTATTAAGAATCATTTCAGGTTTCTATACAGGGCTGAGGTCCGGTAAACCAGTAGTGGCTACTACTCGGTCCATCGCTTCCAGTAGGGGCTGCTATTTCTTCTCATTAACCCAGCATATCAACCCAATATTTTAATGTACTTGCATGAGATTTTTCTTAAAATTATCATCCCGATGAAGTCTTACAAAAAAAGACGAAACGTTGATGAATATATAAAAAAAACATACTTTGGTGTTTCCTTTTTCATTTCCCATTACGTCGGATTACCTTCTTTTCTCATATATATATATATATATATATATATACAAAATAAATGCTCTTCTGCTGCTGACAAAATATCACACACTAAAAACTTCCACCAAACCCTCCAAAATAATGGCTACCCCGCCCCAACCATAGCCCACCTAAATAAGCCCAAAACACGTAGACACCGCACCCTCGCTAACACATGCTTCTTAAAACTCCCTTTCTTCAGCGATAAGATCACCACCTCCATCCGCAAGGCAATACATAAGGAAAACCTTAACATACAACTAACACATACTGGCACCTCCTTACGCCAACATCTATCTAATAAACACACTAACCACACACCCGAACCCTGCTCCCTGGCCAATTGCCCTATCTCCAACACAGGTCTGTGCCTTCGCACTAACTGTGTTTACAAACTACAGTGTAATAAATGCAAAAAATTTTACATCGGCAACACTACAAGACCGCTACACTTGCGCATAAAGGAGCACTTGAATACCCGTATATCCTCTTTCCACAAACACATAGAGATTTGCTCAAACACTCAGCGCGATATTCACGTCTCCATCTTAGCGTCTGTCAGAAACATCGGTGACCTTAGAATCACAGAATCAATCCTCATCTCCAGATTAAACCCCTCACTCAATCAACGTCACGAGCTCTACTCACCTTTCATTCTATAATATCTACCCCCCATCCACCAACCAACCCCCATATCTAACACTTAACAGAGTCCGTTTCCACCATTTCACTCATTACTCACCTCCCATAATAAACTCACCATACACCCAAACAATCAAACAGGCCCCTCCCCATATGAACTTCCATCCTTACACACTTTCAACCACAAACCAAAAACCATATTCAGCATACTCGTCTAACCCACCAAAATAAGTCACTCCATAACCTAGCATTATTAATTAATAAATCCAAACACATATAGAATGTATACAAATAACACGCAAATATTAAATAAATAATTCATAAAATAAATTAAACAAGTAAATAATAATAATAAAAAATAAATAAATAAAAAAAACAAAACAAAAAAAAACAAAAAAAAAACAACAAACAAACAAATATGTAAAGAAATTGATGAATATATATAGATAAACAATTAAACAAACAATAATACATAGATATGTATATATATATGTATATATGCATTTGTGTATATATGTTGTATATATATATACTAATATTGTTATACAGATCTCCACCAAAAAAAAAAAGATTATAAAAAATTAAAAAAAAAACAAAAAAAACAAAAACAAACAAATATGTAAAGAAATTGATGAATATATATAGATAAACAATTAAACAAACAATAATACATAGATATGTATATATATATGTATATATGCATTTGTGTATATATGTTGTATATATATACTAATATTGTTATACAGATCTCCACCAAAAAAAAAAGATTTTATAAAATTAAAAAAAAAAAAAAAAAAAATTAAAAAAAAAAAAATTAATTATAAAAAAAAATATTTTAAAAAATCCAGAGTTACTCCCCTTTATCTTATAATAAATATATCAAGTTAATAAGTTAATTCGTTAATCTAATTTGACGAAACTCACAATTAGTAATTAATAACACTTCTTTAATAGATGATAATCGAAATCGATAAGTAGATAGATCTAGAATATTTAAAATATGAGACTAATTACTTTAATTTATATTAAAATTCTTAAATTACGATAGAAAGATAAACAAATTAAAAATACGAAGATAAAACAAAGTAAATATTCAAATATAAAAAAAAAAAAAATAAATAAAATAAAAAAATGATATATATATATTATCAAAAATAACAGTTTATCGAACACCATACACCTAACCAACATTACACTAATATTCTAAACACCAATCATATATTTAACATAATATTAAAATAAAACTTAACTTAATTTATATTCCCTGTGAAACTGTTTTTTTTTTTTGCTGCGGTCTATATCTGGCAGCCATTTTGTTTTGTATTATTCTCTACACAGTCGGAGAAGAATAAAATATTATTCTTCTTCTGGTCTAATTATTTTTGAAAAAGGGATGTCTTTTCCCGAAATATCAAATAGTGATTTTTAATCACCCGGACAGCTAAAACACTCTTGCTGTTATGTAAGAAAAAAAAAAAAAAAAGGAAAAAAAGGAAAAATAAATAGTAAGTCTTATATCGTATTCGATTTATTTTTATTGTTTTTGTTCCTTTCCTTTCATCTTGCATCTTACCCGGAATTGCATTGCCCACAGCCTTTCAAAAACTTACTACTTATATATATATATATATATATATATATATATATATATATATATATATATATGAAACAAAGATTCGTGTGTATGTCTATCAACTTATCAGTTATCAATAGCTAATGTATGAGTACAATGTGAAATCTCAAATCGATCTTTCATCGCACACGAGTAGCGGGTCGGCGCAGATCACTACGAAAGACACATCGTAGTTACAGATTAGTAGTTGTCCCCTTTTTGTACTAATTAGTCACCATTTATGAAGGCCAAAAGCTCACTCGAAGATAATATTTCATAAATGTGTCAACTTGACGGTGAGACCACACTGTTATAATTTTTAACGATGGTTGAAACTGGCCAGGCTGTTTATAATCGTGTATGAGATTACAACGAATAGCTTATATGTGTTACAATATTTGAATTCCTATGTGTACAAAATATGTAACAATGGGAATTTTCACATAAGTACAATCAGTACAGACTAGGACTTTTCATTAGAAATCGAGTAAAATTTACATTTCTAGGCGGTTACGTGATAGATAGAAAGACGCTAGTTAGACGTGGCGAATGAGCAGATCATAGTTTTAGAGAGATAGAGAGTGAGTGATATGTAATCGAGTATTATTTTTAAATATAAGGCACTATAAATGTGTTAGTTGAGAATAACAGAGGATAGTGTTCAGTCGAGTCACCTTAATGCACTTGAATTGTCAGCTAAACTAATTGTTGGAATTGAGAAAAACGGATGCGACATTATATGGCTCAAAGAAAGTAAGAGAATTGGTAGCCCATGCATTCAAACTTGTTGTTCTATAAATGTCTGTAAAATATTTGTTTAAACTGTGAATATCGACTCTCTGTCCTCTAGTCAGTGATGTGCAGCAACAAAATGGCGAATCAACTTTTTCTCGTATTCAACCGTTTGATTAACACGTTTGATAAGTTTTACAAGCAACTTATTAAAATAAGAAGACACCTACAAAGAGAGTGAGGAGAAGTTGATGCTGTCTGTGACATCACCATGAACAACACTGGTGAACAAGATATAACTGATTCTTACTTTTATTACCTTGAGCATGTGTTGCAGAGGAAAACAGTGGCCTATTACTTTTTACACCTCTACATAAACGTTCCTTCTTTTCACCACTAATGCTCGGCTCCCTATTTTGCCTGTGTCGAACAGAATAACTCTTTCCCTAAAAAAGACACTTTATTTAGATAAGGGGTTAAGACTGTAATTACTCCAGATATAAAATAGAAGACATATATCCAGTATGTTATAATAATCGCGTGCAAATTATTTAGGGCATTCTACCGCACCAGAATGTACCTGGTTCTAGATGCAATCATCTACATGTGTATGAGTCAGATACGCCCTGAGATGGAATGTCGCTGCCACACAGAGCAGTATGTGTTACCGGAAATAGCATGCCTACCTACTTTGAGAGAGTAAAACACTCTCTCAGAGCGTATCTGACTCATACACATGTAGATGTTTGCATCTAGAGCCAGGTACATACTGGTGCGGTAGAATGCCCTAAATAAGTTGCACGCGATTATTATACTGGATATGTGTCTTCTATTTTATATCTGGAGTAATCACAGTCTTAAGCCATTATCTAAAAAAGTGTCTTTTTGAGGGAAAGAGTCATTCAATTCTACTTCGAAATGTAGGGCTTTTCTGTTTGTATAGCCCCTTGTTTGTGTCTCTATATTCTATCGTTATATCAATTACAAGTGCTTGACTGAGATCCCATCTTTAATGTCTTTTAGTAACACATTCACAGCAAATATGTGATTTATTACCACAAAAACACTTTATATTCTTCCTACATGTACCTAGCGTCAGACGGAAGTTCTATTGAAGAACACGTTTAACACACGACCGCAGAGATCATGCTGTGCTGATTAGCAATTGGTCATCTTTACATCCAATATAAACAGATTATTGTCATAGTCCGCCACATAATTAATCAAACGCTGTCCATACTATTGATCACTATTAGTAATACAATAGTCCTAAATTCAAGTCCCCATGTTATCGCAACAATATTGCACAAGAGCCTAAACGGAATGTTGTTGGGCACATTTGCTGCACTTGTGCTTTCTCAACCTAAACACATCCGACCAACCCGACACGCAGCAAAATCACACCCCTTCAATATAGAAGTTTCCAAATCTAAAAGCTTCCATCTTGGAACTGTTTGATTCAGGAAGTCAATTCCTGTTTTCATTGACTGTATCAACATGGTGAAATTTAAATTTAATGTAAACAATCATCTCGCTTACCTACTAACAACTTAAGATGCCTTAAAAATCATCCCCTTTATGTTTCAGTGGAAGTGTGTTTTGTCTAGGCTGGATAGAAGTAAAAAAAATGTCCCTTAGTATTCGGCTGGCAATCATTTCCGTCTCATAAACACTTATCCTCAAGTGGCTCTTCGCCTTGATAAGTGGTGATCCCAAAAGTAATAAAACACTATGAAATACGAATTGCTGAGACGTGCCACCATCGAACAAAGTTCAAGCTCTCTACGTGATGAGATACCGTCAAGATAATCTCCGACGATCTCAAAATCGTCTGCCATAGTGTTATTGTATGTCTTTTATCTACTAACTTTTCCAGCAAATGAAAGTTTAGTGCGTTTGTATTCAACTATGTCGCCTTCGGCAAGACAACTTTTGTAAATCCCACATGCTGACAGAAGTGGTCAAAAGTGATTGTGTCTCAGTTGCCCTCGAACGAAACAGCTTTACACTCTATGATTCTTTTGACTGTGCGGAATCAGCGACATTATGATAAGAAAGGAAAATCTCAGAAAGAAAGAAGAATAGAAAACACAACTTGGAAAAGCGCCCAAACTTACCTCTTCACTTCTACTACGCCTTATTGTTTACTGTATAGTTACAGGAAGGGGGTCGATGCGGTTCGGATTTAATGATTAATAGAATCAATGCCACGGGGTGTAGAGATAATTGGCACGACTTGTCTGTGTGCGTGACGTCTGATGTCGCAAGAATAGACGGGCTTCGTTTTTTGTCCGTCTGGAGTGAAAAAGCAGAACTCCATCTAACACACAGTTCATATTCTATTTCTTTCGTCTGCTTTCTCTCTCCCTCTCTCTTTTCTTTCTTTCTCTTATTTTCTCTCTTTCACTTCCTCATTATCTATCTTATTCTCATTCTCGATCTATGTTTCTGTCTCTTTCTTTTTCTCTCTCATTCTATTTCATTATATCTCTTCCACATTTTCTCTGTCTTTCTCTCTTTCTTTCTATCTCTCTTTCGTTTGCTCTCATTTTCCTTCTCCCTCTCTATTTCTTACTTTTTTATCTTTATTTTCTATCTCTCTATTTCTCTTTCCCACCTAATTATCTCTCTATTTTTCTCTCTCATTCTCTTTTTCTTTCTTTCTATTTATTACTCTTCCTCTATTATTCTTAATCTATTTTTCTCCTTCTTTCCCTCTCTCTTTTCTTCTCTCTCTCTCTCTCTTGCAATCTCGGTCAATGAATTACTTTATCATGCCCTCTTTTTCTTTTTCTCTGTTTGTTCTTCTATCTATCTCACACTGTTTATCACCCTTTATTCTGTTTAGTCAACTCATAGTACCTACTATATATTCTATCCTGCGGCCATTTTCCTTCCATTTAAGTTCTCTTTTTTATAGTATTTACAATTTGGTTTTTATGTCCTCTTCGCTTTTATACATTCCTTGCGATCTCCTGTTTGAAATAGCTGCCCTCTGCTCCATGTATATGGCTCTCCGCTGTTATATCACTAATTGTATTGGAATAACTTACATGCAATTCTGTTTACAGTACCCGCTTATTATTTGCTATACATAACCAAACCCCCTTCTTCTCACTCTACTATATCTCTCGTCCTCTGCGATATCCTAGTACTCTCTATTCAATCATCTCTCAAGTTATCCTTACTTTCTCTCTCTCCTTTTCCTTTCGCTCTAATTAACTTACTTTCGTATTCTCATATTTTACTTTACTCGCTACATATCGCCCTCTTTTCTGTTCTACTTTTTCTTTGGATTGCTTCTCCATTTTCTTCTTTCTATCCTCCCCAACTATTATATACATTTACCTTCTCCTGTGTCCATTTCTCTTTATTTACGTTCTCTTTTTTACATTTACACTCTTCTTAATTTCTTCTATCTCATCACTTAGATCACCTTCTTCATTCGTACTCCTTTTACTAACTTTAATCTTTTTACTAACTTTACAGCTTTGCCATAACTTGTATCAAATCACTACACCTCGCTCAAACTTGTATTTCGCCTTGTCATTTTCTGAATCAGTTAATACGGATAACTCAGTGGAAATTTATTTTATTACATCTGATTACTCTTTCTTATACCTTACCATACCCCCTCTCCTATCTTCCTCCCTCTCCCTCTCTCTTTTATTTCTTTTCTTCAATCTTCTTTCTACTTTATCACTGTCACAAGTTGGTTTACTCTATCTTATCCTGATCTTCTATTACACAATCCGCCTAGCTTCTGGTTTACTCACTCTTTCTTTTTCTCTGTTTGAGCCGTTTCTACGTATCCTCTACACTTAACCTCTCATTTTCCCTCTCTCGTCTTACTTTATTATTTATTTACACGTATATACGGCATACTTACGTTGGCATGGCAGTTCCCTTTGATCACCGAAGTTAAGCGACGTTGTACCTGGTCTGTATTAAAATTGCTACCTATTTCGGAATAGCAGGTTCTGTATGTTCTCTCCACTTATATCGGCTTTGTTTCCAGTCGTCCTGGATTTTTCTTTGCCACTGGTATGAAGCCGTGCCGACCAAACAAAGCGTGTTGTTTTAGCTTGCGCAACCCTTGCTTCATAATTACACGTGCGGGTATCATTATAGGGGGTATCCATTGAATCTCAATACTAGGTGGAGGCCATGTTGACTATTTATGTTGCCTTTTTCTTTCTCGTCCTTTTACTATGTTAAGATTTTCATTTTTCTTGCACTTATATGTCCTCACATAGTAAACCTTTTTAATTCTCAGTCGTGTTTCTTACTGTCCTGCTTACAATCTCTTGTATTAAATCACTTCACCTAATCTTTTTTTTTATTTCTCCTTATAATCACCCAAATTATTTAATTCGAAAACATAGTTTACATGTATTTTACTACATACACTCCCCTGTTCTTATACCTTATTCAACCCTCTCTCCTATCTCTACTATTTCGCTTGTCTATTTGATTTCCTCGTAGTCTCTCTCTCTCTACTTTTTATCTGCAACACTTTCTATCTCTCTATTTGTCTTACGTTCCTCTTCTCTGAAGATCTCCGCTTACCTTTTATTTTACCATCTCGTATGAAGAATAACTACACTACATGAACCTTGTAATGTATTTACTTCTTCCGAATTAATCCACTTGAGAAACACACGAACATGTTGCGATATTTATCACTCCTCAACGACGTTCCTAACGATGTTTATTTTCAAAATTTCGATCGATGAAACTACATAAAAAAATCTCCATGTCTGACATTCCTCACTCTGTTCGAACTAATATATATATATATATATATATATATATATATATATATATATATATATATATACGCATGTATATATATATATATATATATATATATATATATATATATATACGCATATATATATATACGCATATATATATATATATATATACGCATATATATATATACATATATATATATACATATAAAAGTAACATGTACATATACAGATACATATATATGCATATATGCATATATATATATAAATATTTATATATATATATATATATATATATATATATATATATATACACATACATTGTATATATATATATATATATATATATATATATATACATATATATATATATATATATATAAAATACAGAAATCCAATGTACCATCAGTACCGTCGGTTTCAAAGCGGGAGGTTAATTCCGATTATCGTCAGCTGATAAACATTTTGGAATCTAAAAGGTTTATCAGCTGACGATAATCGGGATTAACCTCCAGCTTTGAAACATACGGTACTTATGTTACATTGAATTTCTGTATTTTATAAATAAATATTTACGCTCTGAATCCTTCGAAATCTCGGATTTCTTAATTAATCGAGCACGTTGCTAGTTTTTCCTGCTCTACCACACAGTACTAACTGGCCTATCAGTTAGCGACGTTGAATTGGGGTTGAAAAATACTTGTAATCCAGGGTTTCGAATCGTGTGACCGGTGGTGAATAGTCGTACTTCTATGCTAATGAGTCTTGATTGAAAAGAGACGAAACGTATACGTCCATAGATAAATAAACAATTACAACTATTTATACTTGAAGTTTCTCGTAAAAAAGTAGAGAACTTTAAATGGTAGTAATAACACAGCGTGACGTCACTTGCTTTATATGCATCATTCCTTCACTTATAGAAGTTCAATGCCTGTACGTATCGCCGCCTCTAAAAGTGTTAAAATTATCATTGTTTATACGCTGTTCAGAACTGGCCTATCGGTTAGCGACGTTGAATTGGGGTTGAAAAATACTTGTAATCCAGGGTTTCGAATCGTGTGACCGGTGGTGAATAGTCGTACTTCAATGCTGATGAGTCTTGATTGAAAAGAGACGAAACGTATACGTCCATAGATAAATAAACAATAACAAATATATATATATATATATATATAGATATAGATATATATATATATATATATATATATATATATATATTAATAATTTACTGATCTATTATTTATAATTTATGGTTCCCGCATTGTATGAAATTATTTACCAAGTTGGCCTGAAAAGTTATTGTCGTACATCACATGAGCTGCTTATTTGTGTGTTTGCTCTCGCTATCGTTCATCTCTGCCATGAATCCGTAATTTGTCTTATTTGGGTCGATGGCTTTTATAAATTTTGATTTTTTGACAGGTTTATCTTTTCACGTCCAAACCATTATGACAAAAGTAAAATATGGCCTAGGTTCTGAGGGTTTCGAATCTTATGGCCTGCAGTAACACGTGTGTGTAGATTTAAATGAATCTCCATCATACTATTTTTATAGCCACTGTTGGACTAAGACGTGGCTTTTTAGACAATTATAATAAGGAGTCAAAATTTAAATGCGTAATGTTTAGTACTGCCCAACTGGGTTGCTCAACACTGTTTATGACAGCTTTCTAGATATGCCCGCTTGCATAGACATAAACATATCTTTATTCTTTTTCGTTTACCATGGTTGTTATTTTGGTCGTATGGTCCTTGGTATTGAGCTACAATTGTAAATGTTGACTCGGGTTAAGTGGTTTCGAATTGTGCACACGCAGAACAATATTCCCACACACTTATGATTCCAGAAAAAGAATAAAACTCATGTGTATGTTAATAATAATTAAAATTAATGGTAATCATAATATTATATACACACAAACATATATATATATATATATATATATATATATATATATATATATATACATATATAGGGTTTTATATATACATGTATATATATATATGTATATATGTGTGTTTAAATGTTGAATTGGATTAAAGTTAATTGAATTATTGTTTAATAATAATCTATCGTGATAATATGAAGTGTAATATATAAAATAGAGCAATCAATTCTAGAGATTAAAGATAAGAATATAAAATTGTAAATACACAATAGTTATTAGAACATCACATGTTAAAAGTAAGAGCTACATATCCTTAATCCATGGGTGTTCAAATACAAACTCTTTTCTATCAGAGGATAGAAAAAAAACCGACAATGTTAATATTATCGGCAACATTTAACTTTGAAAAAAGTGTACACAAAATAAAACAAAACAAAAGATTAAGAGTGTTTTTGTTGCAATGAAATCGTATAATTAGGGTAGTCGTCGTCAAAACACACGTCCAAAATAAAACAGCTGTTATATTGAAAATGAATGTTTTAAAAAGAATACTCAAAGTGTTTAGGAGTCCAAATGTTGTTAAGAAGCTTATTTGTAGACGGTTTTTTGTAATGTCAAATTTAGCCTCTGTGTGCAGTAGTCCGATAGTGGAATTATGCGTTTCACAGGGTTCAGAATGAAGCTTGTCAGTCAGAGTTCGATGTATGTCAAAGTGTGCCTTACAAAAACCTATATAGTCTACTCAAAATATGGCTGAACCTCAAAGAAATTGCTAATAAACGTTCTTAACTCGGATCTTGGGTATTAGTAACTTCTTTTTTAGAGTAAAACAAGTTTACCCAAATTAGCCCTGCGGAAAGGGGTCAACAAGCGCAATCTTTGAAATACAACTTAACGATATAACAATTTCAAGAGACAAAATTCCTGACATTTTCTAACAAGTATGTCTATTATTCCTGACAATTACTGACTAAAAAACGTTTTTCTGACAAAATAACTTAATTAAATTGGAAATAACAAAAATATGTTTTGCATGAAAACCCACAGAGGGCCCACCCTAAGCCAGCTTGACATTTTCTTGGTGTTTTAAATTGTAATGATAGATAGCTATATGCGTAATAATAAATTAACACCAGAAAATGACTAGCCCCTGCTATTGTTTTCATGTTCTTTTTTATTTCTTATATAAATATGAATATAAAAAGGTACAAAAACAGACTAAGTAGAATTATTCAAGGCAACAATTGTGACATTAATTCCTGGCATTTGTTAAAAATAGGTACAAAATAAGTGCAATTTACTATAAAGGAATGGTCAGTTGGTCGAATGTGCTAGGGCAAGGCTCTTGCATAACCACCACAGAACAAGTTAATGAACGAACCAATTAACATTTCTTGTCAAGTACTAGTCAAAGGAAACTTCAGCATCATCAGCATCTGGCTGTGGTGAATTGCTGCAGTGGAGGGCTTTGCAATTACCAGACAAGTTTGAACAATGTCATGCTTCCTGCAACTGCATCTTGCTGTAGTTCATCCTGAAGTACAGTGACACCTAATCATAGCCAACAAATTTACAGGACTAGTTGCAAGTCAGTTTAGATTGGTTGTAATTTACCATACCCACTCGTCAGGTTTTAGCTGGTATTTCCATTCCCATTCCTGAATTTTGAAGTAAACTCGAAGGCCGTCGAATTTCGTAGCTGCTCCTGTTGGTGGCAATGATTTGGCCTCAACATATATTGAGCTTTTTGCAACCTTTTCCTTAAAGGAACTCAGTCCGAGGTGATTGATGTTTTCCTCATCATTACCAATGTACAGCACACTAAAGCCTTCTTCACCGCTTCAATTACCTCTTTTGCACTGCTATCCTTGTCAAACACTTCTGCCAGTTTGAGGAATTGTCTATTGTTCATCATCTTTCGATGGGATCCTGTTTTCCAAATTACATAAACTATGGATGAAGAATCACAACCCAGTAATGCATGGATGAAAGGAATGTTGGAACAGACCACATCTCCCAAATATTTCCTTATCTCTTTGATGTTCCAGACTTTCACACTTTCTGCACTATCCTTTGGTTGTAGCGTGAAGCAGATGTTGTAAGCATACTCTCTATTGGCATGATAACATAGAATGACCAATAGATCAGCGTCATCTGCTTGCAAAATGGTTGCTCCTGTCAGTGCCAATTAGATCAGTCTTCACAATCAACACGTCAGCGCTTCCAGATGCATGGACAACTTTACTCCGTCTAATCACATGGACTCGTTCAGAAAATGTCTGGTACACTTCAGGATGACTTTTAGGCGAACCCTCCATTTGCTGCAAGTACAATTCGTCCGACTTTGCAAATAGGACATATCCTGATGCAGCGAATATTGTCATCATTATCCTTACAGCGTAATGGTGCAATTCCCACTTCCCGGTGCGCTCTGCCTTGATAAACAATTGCAAGATTCTCACCATATTAAGGTATTGAATACACAATTTTTCTGTTCGCTGGTAAACCATCGCATCATTCAGATAGTTGATTATCTGGACAATCCTGGTCATAGCCTCAGATAACAGAAAATTATATAATGTCTAAGTCTCATCAAAGAGATCCTGAGCTTTCCTCATGTCTTCATTTTGAGGAAATGACTCTTTTACATAAGTGTTGGGTTGATCATCCTCAGTGACATGTGAAACTGACAAATTATAGACTTTCGCTAACAAAATAGCATTCAGAGCAGCATCAACTAAGACCTAAGCACGAATGGCTCTTGCAATTGCTTTGCAACTTAGCATGTGCGTGACTGTGTTTTCAAAATCTATCACTAATATTACCAAGCCAAGGTAGGCGAATGTAAATAGGGCATCTGACTACAGAAGCTGGTTTGCTTTTGTAAAAATGTAATATTTTTGTTTTAATCGTAGATTGTACAATGTCTAAAGGATAGCCATTGTTACAGAGGGTATTAGTAATAAATTTAATTTCTTCATCCAGCTTGGTCTTCGAACAAATCTTTAAGGCCCTATGGGTAAGGGTCTTAATAAGATTACATTTTTGTTTTGTGGGACAAAATGAGTCCCAACGAGTATAAAGACTAGTGATAGATTCGCCAAACAAATCTCTTTGTCTGTACAACAATGTTATTTGGCTGCGAATACACGTGTTGTTTTTTCCTCTCGTCCAATCTTGACTTCTATTCGAAAAGATGTCCTTCCCCCACATCATAATAATTCCATTATTTATTTATTTATTTATTTAAATGTAGTTGCAGTATGCACTACGTCGGGATGACGTCATAGAGATTGGACATCCGGGTCAAACAACACGTGCCCACAAAAATTCGCAATGCAAATTATTTACCAACTGACGATTTGAATAATACTTATGGTTCGTCGATAGGTCAACATCACATAAATAACCGCACCGGTGCCTCTAAATTCAGTGTTGACTTATTCTTAGTAAGTCGCACTCCCCTTATCATCTCAAGATCCTAGAAACAATTTATATTAAGTCCTTGAGACCTTCTATTTGCAAACAAAGAGAACATCTCCTCGGGCTTAATGTTGTTTCTATTTGATTGAACTTTTTTATTTTATTTTATTTTTTTAATTGTTTTAATTTTTTTTTTACCTCTTTCCCTCGCTATAATTCTCATAGCATCTTTTTATATTTATTATACATTACCTCGATATTTGGCTCTGTTGAGCGAGGTACGAAACCGGTCAGCTGCGCTTTCATCTTTTTAATTTCTTAAATTCATTATGAATAATAAATACTGTCTCTTCAATGCCAATATATATATATATATATATATATATATATATATATATATATATATATTTCAATTCATTGCCCTCCTTAAATACCAGTCAACTTAGAATATACTTCTTCCGAGAGATAACTGTGTGTCTCTTTTATATTTGTTCACCAGAAGCTAATGACCTGCGCCATAGACGACACTGATTACCCGTTGTTTATAGCGCCACGCCTTTTTGGCTATATTTCAGACTCATCTATTTGCGCAGATGTTTTGCCAATGTTTGAATTGCTAAAAATAACCGCATTCTGACCGTCCTTTGTTTTTCAATCTGTTCACTGAAAACACCGATAAAAATGATATTAATGAAATATATAAAGAGCTAAAAATGTCATGTCTGTCTCAAAATAAGTGTAATGAGTTTCATTGTATTAGGTGCTTTTTTCTGTAACGTTTGATTTTTAATATTGATCTGCCTTGATTTAATTTGAGTTATTATTACTCGATTTGAGCTCCGGAAAGATTACTTGAATCAGGAAAAGTGAGTCTAAAAATTCAATTATATTTATAAAATTAAATAATAACTTCTTTCATTTGTATATCATCCTCTCTTATTCATTTCTTTCTTTCTCTATCTATCTCTATCTCTCTCTCTCTTTCTCTCTCTCTTACACACACACTCTCTATCCATCACTCTCTCTCTCTCTCTTTTAGCATATATGCCTTTCTCCGAAGCTATGGATTCAATAATATTACTGCTTTTAATTATATTTAATATATGTTTAATGATTGGCAATATCAATCGTTTGTTTACAGTTTTATTAACATTTCGTTATGAGCCCTCTTTCAAAATAGGATTTGGACCTCTTTATGAGAGTTATAATAGGCTTATTAACTGAGCGTTATGCAACGTTACTACGTCTGTAGTTAAAACACTATTTTACTAGATGTCTATTAGTCAGCTGCCTCCACATAATACTGGATTTAATTCCCTTTTATTGCTCAATGTAATTGCTGGTGGTTGAACGGAATTATGCTGGGCGGCAGATTCAACGGTGAGTTTGTGACTAAGTTTTACTCTATCGACTAACTGTAATTAATATATCCTACACTAATAATGGCTATAATTTTACATAATTAATATTTATTTATTAAGATAGGTTATATATATATATATATATATATATATATATATATATATATATATATATATATATATATATATATATATATATAAAGATAGATGAAAGAAGAGTGATAAACATGCACGAATGCCCAGATTTATTTCAAACTTCAATTGTTCAATGCAAGGTATATTCGGTAATAAAATTATGTTTATTATTCTTTCCTTAAGCCTAGGATTTTCAAAGATCGAACTCTTATCATCAGAGGAATTATACAGATAGATAAATTCAACATTTGAAAAAATATTATTAAGAAATGGAGAGTGAAAAAATGTTCGTGTAAAAAAGATATAGTGTTTTCCAGTTGGTAATTGTTCAAATGTTGAATTTCTTTCAAATGTCACTATATACGTAATGTGCTACTGTGAGAAAGGCTGAAGGTTTTGAGGGGAAGGATAAACCTAAATTGGGAGCTTCGCAGGCACATTTCTGTTTACATTACTTTTAAATTCCTACATGTCAGTATCGTCAAGAAAACAGAGGCCAGCGGCACGAAGAAAGAAACTTTTGGAGTAGAAAGCTCTTCGGCATCTGGAGACCTCCAAAGTGAATGGATGGGCTTAGGCAGATTGCCGGGTTGGTCTAGTGAATTTACATTGTGGGGGTACCAAAGCAGACAGCTAAACAGAGCACACTCCATTGAAGTACGTGTAAAACGCGCACAAGGAAGCAACATAGCGGCGATGGGACAGGGGCTAGAGCTTGGTTTATAGTGAGGGACCTATCAAGTTTGCGACTCTTTTTTGGACCTTTGTCTGAGATGGAGAGCCTAGTAGATGATGCCCCAGCCCAGATGTGGCAAAATATTCCGTGCATGGGCGGGTGGTGGCTTTGTAGAGATACATCTACATCTCAGGTGTGAGAAGTTTACTAGAACTTTAGAGGGGCCCATCTTCTTTTTAGCAGCCTTGACAATGTGTTCAATGTATTTATTCAAATTTATGTTATATGTGAAAGTTAGGCCGATGAGTTTTAATGATGAACTCTCAAGTAGGGTGTTATTTGCCATGCCAATTGGTGGTTGAAGAAGTTCCTTGTATTTATTGAAGGAAAGGAGCTTTGTCTTTACGGCATTTAAAGTTACCATCAATTTGTTACCCCATTTCACTACATGGAGGTCATTTTCTAAGTATTCGGCCATTGCCTCCGATATGTGTGCGTCAGTTTTTCCCACATGACGAGAGTAGGGTGTTGCGTCGTCAGCAGATATTCCTATCCCATTCACAATGACATCAGGGAGGTCATTTATGAAAATCAGAAACAGTAAAGGTCCAAGGATGGATCCCTGGGGTACACCAGCATGTATGTAATGTTTCTTAGAAGAACGCCCATCGAGCACAGCCTGGATCTTTCTTGTCATAAGAAGGATTTAATTATATTAAATATTTGTCCAGTAATACCATATGAGTGCAGTTTTATAAGAAGCTGTTCATGCCATACCTTGTAAAAGTCCTTGGATATATTGAGTGCTACCACCTTATTTAAGGAGTATTAGAGGAGGGGAGGGGGGTTCTGTGTTTTGGTGCGTGGGTAGTGTCATGGTTTTAGAAAATATTTGAAGAAATAGAGGTGATTTGAATGTGGGAGGGGTGGGTGCGTAAGATTGTGAAACAAGTGGTTAGGAGGGTGGAATGGGTGAGGGGGAGAAGGGGGATTTTGTTGTGGTTAGGTGTGGCATTTTTTGAAGAATAGGAGTATTTGACCAGCTGGCTATGTCAGGAGTGTGTGACTATCAATAAGTTAGAAGGAAAGTGTTGAAATGTGCTGAGAATGTGACAATGAGACGAAGGAAAAAAGAAAAAGGAACAGAATGAGAAACGTGATAATAATCTTGGTGAGAAGTATGTGGAATGTGGTTTTGTGCAGGCAGTGTTGATGGTTTGAAATTAAATTCATGGCAAAAGAGGTGTAAATATCTAAATATTTGTGAGGGTATCTGGAGTGTGTTTGGATTCGTAGTGAATGAAAATTATGTGGGGGTGCGTGGGTCTGTATGCGGGGACTTGTATGTAAGTACAATTGAGAGCGACGAGAAAGATAAGTTAGCCATGATCTAGGTTCAGTTTTTGTTCAGTCAGGATAATTTTGGTTATAAAGGAGGATAGATTATAGAAGCCATTTCGTTGTCGGATGGTGTTGGAAGCTGTGATCAGTGCGGTGTTCAGTAGTCTTCACCAAGCTTTGTTGGGAATGTATTTGGTGGTTTTGGCCTGTTCAAATTTGAAAGCATGATCCTGCTCTAATGCATGTAAGAAAAATGCACTGAGAGAGTTATTGTTATTTATGTCCCTTTTGTGTTCACTCAATCTTTTTTTCAATTCACGTTGTGCTTCTCTCACGTAAATTTGATGGCAGTTGTTGCATGGGATAGTGTATAAGCCGGCATGGGATGTAGCTTTTTGGAAATGTCTTGATGTGTTTAATGTTTGTTTTATAGTTTGTGATGTGGTTTGTACTGTAGGAATGTCTAGTTTATTAAGTGTGTTGCATATGGATGTGTTATTGCAAGGCGTGGGTAAGAGAAGGGGTCTGTATATGAGAGAGGTGTTTGGTGTTTCATTTTTGTGTGTTGATTTTAGAAAATATTTGAAAGGCTTTTTTCTTGGAATCTAATATGAAATTGTGGGGTACTGCAGTGTTTTTAAGGAATTTATGATGTGTTTTATTTCTCCAACTATGTATTGAGGACTGCAGATTCTAAGAGCGCGTAGGAAGAAGCCTATATTCATGCCTGCTTTTATCTAGCTATTGTTGTGAGAGTAAAAGTGAACGTAGTCATTTTTGTGAGTGTTTTTGCGGTGTACCTTTAATGCTAGTTTGGTGTTGGACATTATTATAATAATGTCTATTTCAGTCTCATGTGTGAATTTTATGGAGGGTTCTACTGTATTGAGTTTAGCTTCGTTATTATATTCAACACGATTTTGCTTGTCTTAATTATTACATTTTCTCATAAATTAAATAAATACTAAATACCAAACCAATCCGACATAGTAATTGTTATCCTCATTTTACTGAATTATACTTTCCTATTTCAAGCAGTTCATTAATGAGAAATCTATTTGTGACAATTATTAAAAATAGAAAATGTTATTTTTTAACACATTCTGAACATTTATCAAATATCAATATTCATAGTTATAGATTTTTTAATGCATATATAATTGAGCTATAAACTAATTGTTTGTGGAACGTCCAATAAACTTAAATACCATTATATATATATATATATATATATATATATATATATATATATATATATATATATATATATATGAGAAAAGAAGGATGCATGTAATCCGACATAATGGGAAATGAAAAAGAAAAAAACAACAAGGATGTTATTTTTATACATTCATCAACGTTTTGTCTTAATTTGTAAGACTTCCTCAGGATGATAATTTGAAGAAAAATGTCTTGCAAGTACGTGAAAATATTGGGTTGACATGATGGGTTGATAGAACCATCCTCATTAATTTCATTCCATGCTACTGACTTTACTAAGCCCGGGCCTCGGGCCTGCGAACACAGTAGTGGCTACTGATATTAATCAACCATCATGTCAACCCAATATTTTCACGTACTTGCATGACATTTTTCTTAAAATTATCATCCTGGTGAAGTCATACAAATAAAGACGACACGTTGATGAATATATAAAAAAAAACATCCCTTTTAGTTTTCCTTTTTCATTTCCCATATATATATATATATATATATATATATATATATATGTTTGTTTGTCATTCTTCATGTATTATGTTCAGAAAAAAGTGTGTTTTCTTTCTTTGGATTTGTGTTTATTTTTATTAATATTGAAACGGTATTATGTCTATTATCAATAAACAATTTCCATATTTTTTTGATAAAAATATAAATTAACACAACTTAATAAATAACAAAACAAATGAACAAAAACAGACAAAATAAAGACAACTGTAAAATCTGTGGATGCTCAATTGCGCGAATGCGCATCTGTAATTGGCAAAAATAGCTAGAAAATTGACATTACGAATGACAGCAAAAATAATATATAGAATCAAAGTGTTTTGTTAACGTGGGTCAGAGCGTAAACAGGTGCATTTGCACTGATAGATAAGTTGGCAGTGGAAAAGCCAAAATTCAACATTTGAAAAAATATTAAGAAATGGAGAGTTGAAAAAAAACTTTTCTTCTCCATCTAAATCGCCTTTCATTGTCCAGTGTGTCCACCTTATCAACGGACAATTACCAACTGGACAAACGCCATATCTTTTTTACACAAACTTATGTTTTCAACTCTCCATTTCTTAATATTTTTTCATCTTTTATCTTTATATATATATATATATATATATATATATATATATATATATATTACTATTTCATGTATCCAGATAACATTTTATAAGGATATATACATTTTTTATGTATTAATTTTCAGTATTTACTTCAACAATTCTCGATACGTAAGTAGAGCTAGGTAGTAAGTTATGAAAATATATTTATCGCAATTAAGCTACACAGAGTCTCCCGCGTAACCGGAAATACTATATTACAATGAAATCAACATGAAATAAATAATGTCATGTTTTGTAGGTTTTTCGTACGTCGCTATAATTTCGTTTCACACAAAGCACGCAGTAGTCGCGACTTATTTTATATTCATTCCTATGTTCTTGCCTCCCTACGTAGCAGAGTTAAACACACTATCGAATCTTTATGGGGCCAAACTCCAGCACGTCTAAAAAGTGTAAGACTGAAATTGTAACAAAAATAAAATTGTTTCTTTTTTTTTAGGATTACAGGACAAACTATCTGAGACGTAACAGGACATACTTAAAAAACTCAATATAAATAAACTGATCCATGATTTTTGTATTCTTCGTACGCCACTTTAATGCTGTTTCCTCCCCACCCACCCGCAAAAAGCAGTAATCGCTACTTATTTTGTCTTCGTTCCTATTTATTATGAGACCAGAGTAACGCCCAATATCGATTTTTAATGTGACTGAATTCCAGCACTGTATTTGATCAAAAATAAGAAACAAACATTACCATAGAGACAAAAATAATCTTCAAGGGAAAACTTTTTTTTTGTCAATTTACAAATTGTGTTGAAATAATAAAGTTTAGAAAGCTATTCTTAACATGGAAGGCGGGCTTCGTCTAATATTCTTTACTTTCATTAGACAATTAATAAACAACACATCCCGTAGAAGCGACGAACGGTGCCGAACGAAACCTTCCCGATTTATTGGGAATAAAACAACAATTAAATAGAGAAGAAAACAGTAATCGTACAGTAATTTTAATTAATATTTGCAAAGCGATTCTTAACATGACGAGAGGTGTCTTGTTTTACAATTCTACACTTTAACTTCAAAATGTAATAGACAAAAGCTACCTTACAAATTAGATTTTATATAAAAATAATATGTTAAATATACCACTGTCCGTAAACTTTAGAAGTGCTATATTATTCATTCTCAGTACATATGATGATAAAATTAATCTAAAAATATGTATTTTTGAGTAAACATATAGATCGACGGCCCCAAAAATGATGCGATAAAATAATGTGCATAAGCTATAAAACATTTGCTATGTTTTTTATGTATTAAAAGAATATGTATTGAACAACTATTTCGATTATATATCTATCTATTATTACATATGTAATTAAAAAAATCACGTTTGAATTGTGTAAGTAGTCTACAAGAATTTAATCTACCACATCGGAGTATGATTTCAGTTCGTTTCAGAAACATGGTCTATGATGAATAAATTGTGTAAGAAATTTTGACGAAAAAAGTATTTACACGTTTTTTTCTTTTTAACCTATTACTACACAGTCATACATTGGTTTGAACCCCAAAACGTTACTCATTTACTAATAATTAAAACGAAATAATCATAACACTATTTTTATCGCGTATACTATTCTTTTTATAATACATCATCTAGATTCTCAACATTTGTTCAACAATATATATATACATACTAGTAGCATACCCGTTTACAGAACGGGTATAAAGAATAAATATTGAATTCGTTTTGAATTTAATCTTTTTTCTCTTCGGTTGCACTTCCTAAATAGTATAATTTCTTCAAAAATGATGTACGTTACAGGCCTTGCTTCTTTAAAAACATATTCATATTGGTCCCCCGATTAATAAAATCGGGGGACTTATGTTTTGAGGCATGTCCGTCCGTCCGTCCAGATTTTTCTCCGCAACAATCCATTGAATTTCTCTGAAATGTTGTATGAAGTTGTAACTTTGGTCATGTTAGAAAGTGACATTTTCCGATTTTTTGAAAAAAAATCTGGTTAGCCCCCCCCCCCCTCCCCAGGCGGTCAAAAGGCAAAAAAAAAATTACATTTTTTCCCCATAACTTTTCATCCATCCATTGAAACTTGGCCAAAATGTGGAGGCAATTTTTCCTAATAGAGAATAAGTATCACTGACTTTGGAAAACATCTGGTTCGCGCCCCTGGGGGTCAAAAGCCCCCAAAATGGCCAAAAAATGACCCTTTTCTCCCATAATTTTTGATCCATCCATTCATTTTTTCTGAAGCTCGGCCAAAATGTAGAGGCAATTGTCCTGGATATAAAATGAGCATCATTGTCCTCAGAAATATTCTGGTTCGCGCCCCCAAGGGGGTCAAAGAGGGGGTCAAAAATGCTCCAAATTACCCAAATATATTGCATTTTACACCCGCCACATCGAGTCACATACAGAGGGGGACCACGCACGCGCGGCTTGTTCATAATGTTAAGTTCAATAGTTTCGGAGTTTTGCAAGCACATGTATGTTTTTGTTTTTCACGCATACGCACTGCTCCTTTCAAAAATGTATTATTTAATATAGCTCTCTACCTTATGTAGAACCTGTATTTTCACTATTACATTTTTAGCCCGAACTCATATGAAAGGGTTTTAAGGGGGCATGCCATTAATGTTAAAGTTTACTAAAAGAATAATGTGCCACTGTCACTCACCGGGTTTCCAAGAATATTTATTCTAAAATTCATAATGAACCGCTCATATGAATAAATAAACGAATACAAATTTATATATGAAATTTTTATACTATATATTCCAAAATTTATAATGATCCGTTAATTATTTTAATAGATTAAATGTTTTCTAGAGCGAGTTTTGGTGGCGCACTAACTAAATGGTAAGGTTTTTAAAAAAGGTGCCTATCTCAATCACTGAGAATATCAATTTAAAATGCAAAATGTTAATTTCACAAAAAAATCCATTAATTAAAAAATAAAAAAATAAAGGCACCCCTTAATGGTAACATTTACAAACACATTATAATCTCAGTTTCCTCGCCTTATTTTTTAGAACATATATCTTAAAATCTATAATAATTAGTAAATTCGTAAAAACATCCTGAAAGAGGTAGTATTACTTCAGAGTGTTACCTCCTCGAACCGAACTATACCTTTGTTAGCCGAAAGTGTCGGATCTCTTGATAACCAGACTCTATATGCTTTTTAGCCGCCAACATTAATAAGACTAATTAGCCAAAAACATTGAAATAGTCATGTATATATAATGGGGGATATGAACACATACTTTATATACGATTTACCTCATAGCTGATGAAAAACGAGGGAAATGGATATAGAGAGGGAGAGAGAGAGAGAGATAGAGAGAGAGAGAGAGAGAGAGAGTTATAGAGGTTGCTGTGCGAGACAGAGCTATCATAACTCGGATAATTTTGGATGTTGTCTTTTTTATTTTTCATATTAAACTGGTTTTCATATTTCTTTTTTTTTCTTATTCAAACAATCTAACTCGAGCTCAATTGTTGACCCTAAGTGTCATTTTATTTTAGTAAGGTCAAATACTGCGTTCCCGTTCGCCCACACAAGTCCATCGATTTTGAACGCTATCTGTTTAGCGTCAAGTGATCAGGAGCGAGATCTGTGAAAACTGATCAAACAGAATTGAGAAAAATGGTGTCACGTGACTAAGTTGTCACACCATGTGGAAGACAGCCGACTGGAAGACGTATTTAAAATGTAGCAGAATTAATCAGTTCTCCGCCTCTCTTCTTCGCTGTTCCAAAACGAAACGGAATAATAAAAGAAGTATTTCCTTTTTTAAATTTTTAAACGTATCTCAGTTTGCTTTTATTCTTTTATAGTAACCATAGTCGGCTTGTGTAAACCAATAAAAATACGCCTCCATTTCTATTATTCTTTCAGCCTCATTAAGTTGTGAGCCTGTTGTCATGATGATGATGATGATGGTGATGATGATCATCATCATCATGATCATCATGACCATACTCATCATCATCATCATCAGCAGCAGCAGCATAATCGTCAACAGTAGTAACAGCAGCAGCAACAGCATCATCATCGGCGTCATCTTCGTCACCATTCATCATCATCAGCATCATTATCATCATTAGCAATATCATTATCAATATCATTATCATCATTATCATCATCACAACCATCATCATCCGCAGCAGCAGCATGTAAGAAGTGTTGTTTCAGAGCATATATGTTTATGTGGGTATTTCTGTAACAACATTTACACGTTGTATTTCCTTTTCATCGATGTCCACTGCTAACGCAGGCTCAGCATATTTGTATCTCCTCTTTAATTAAAATGATCAATAATTACCCCAAAACTCTGGTTCATTTATTCCTAGAATATATATGGCTTCATAAAATGTTATTAATAAAACTTTCATAAGTGTTTGCTAGAGAGATCATTTGAAAAAAGTACAGTGTTAAATACTAAAACGTGCACTGCCAAAAAAAAGATAAGCAAAATGAGATCAAACGACGTCAGGATAGTGACTAACACCTTAGAGTTTTATAATTGGTGGGTGAGCTATCGGATTCCCACGGTACATAACATAGAATAGCGTGAGAAAAACATTTTGTTAACATTGTAACAACAAAATAAAAATGAATGAAAATTCCTTTTTTGTTTTTCTGTTCTTCATTGGTACACGAACCTTACAGATATTGGCATGTGACCCCCTCACTGGCAATACTAGAGGCTCCAACTATGTTTATAAGGACTTACACACTCGATTCTTATAGAGCGTTCTGATAGAGATGTAGATAGGTCACATAAACTACCCGATATTTAGTAATGGAGAATAAAGACAGATTACTACTTTCCTTATAATATAAAATGGTTTGATCAATCATTCTACAGAATTAACGGTTATATCAATTATCATAAATGTGTGTAGTGGTGCGAGTCAAAATCCTAACATAACATTTTTATTTAATTGCACATTACATCTATTACCGTTTAAATTTCTCCAAGCTACACGTCACATTTTTTAGAAAAACACATGTACACGTAATAAAATAAAATCGTTGTTGTGCATGAAATTCAAATAACTAATATGCTATAAAAGACGTACAGTGTTCTCTATAAAGTAACTATATAATTGTATTTCGGCATGAGTGTAATATAGAAAAACACAAACGTTACACACATTGTGTTTGCATTATAAAACATGATGTCTATAAAAACTATATTTTCTCTAAATGAGGCTAAATAAATTTGCCCATTTTTCAGGAACTGAGCGGCATACTTTAGCGCACAGACGCAACGGCACTTGAGCAATAGCACATTAGATGTGTCTATTATGTGCAAATATAAAAAAAGGCGAGACTGGGTCAAATAAGGCAAACTTATATATAGTAACGTATGGCTGACACGGTATATAAATCGTTTGAATATAAATAGTGTAAGCATTTAAAATACGTATCTTGTTAATAGCAAGGGAAGTGTTTGCGAATCAAAAGATACAAGTGTACCGCTACTAATAGGCATGTTTGTCTTTCCACTTGTCACAAGTCTCGACATGAAATCAGTTTAAGGTGGTGTGAAAAATCCCGTTCCTCTGAGAAAGAATTCTGGAATAAACTAAAATTCGTCGAAAACTTACCCGTCAACATCACAGCCTCTAGCTGCCGCAATAAACCAAACTCCCCCCAAAAGTGCAGTAAAACTTGGCAGAACGACTTCCCAAGAGCGAACTCAAATCAGAATATACCAGTTTAGTCCAGTATACACATATGTATCTTCCGACATTGCATATTGACAAAGGTTCCACGATTTTATTCACAATATATTTTCTAATTAAGAATTAAATACCTCTCAAAGTTCATATTTCAGAAAAAAGCAAACAATTTTTTTTCAATATTTATAAAGTGTCAGCATTACACTATGACCAATGTTCATATGCAACAAAACAGCAAATAAGTGTTATGTTTCAGCGTTAGGCAATCATAAAACTGTTGATATGTTATATAATCGTTTTTGACAGATAGTATGGGTCGACATTACAAATAGGCTTAATCTGTCAGTATAATATTTTTCATGGCCTTTTCTTCTATACTGAAGTTTGGTTGGATTTGATTACAATAGCATATGCTAATCTCGTTCGAGTTGTGATGTTGAATATTATTATTATTTGTACTAGTGCTTTTTAAAGTTTCGAATGATTAATTTGTTTTGTTCATCAACGACATAAGTTGTTAATACGTACTTGTTTTATTTTTAATTCAGTGAATATTATTTGTTAGCGGAGGATATTAATTTAGGACGGTTTGATAGATTTTAAACAAAATATATTTTGTAGCGATAAGGACACTAGCTCTTGTAATTTCCAAGACTAAAATTGTAGCTGGTTGCTTTTTTATAAGTGTTAAACGATTTATTAGAGGTTACAATAAGAACATCTAGGAATTAGATTTTATTATTTACGTTCAGTTCTATGGCGAATTTATCAACAGACTTTATTTGTAAAAGATCTTGAAGTTTGTGTATGTGTTCATTGTTATCAGCTAGAACACGAATATCGCTGACATAGCGTACTTAAATACAGAATTTTCTTGATATTATTAATTACTTTGTTTTCTAGGTTTGACATAGAATATATTATACACAGATACATTTTCTCAATTGACATTAAAAAAATTCGACTCAAAATTTACTATCAGAAATATTAAACCCAAAATCGCATAGTAAAAAACTCATCCTTAATAAAAAAAACCACTAGATAGAACCTAAGTGAGTTATAAGTGTAAATGCCCTTTGGGAGAATGTAACTCCCATAATAATAATAACACTAGTAGCTACATTGATTTTACAAGCCTTACCCTATCACACCACCTCACCATGCATCTTGTAAACTTTAGCTCAATACACAAATATCTACAAAAATATAACTGTCCTCCCTCTGATTAACGACAAAATCTAGTAAATAACACAAACATTATACATTCCAGAACCAATTTTAAAAAAGAAATTAATAGTACTGGAAGAGAATCTACATACACACACAACAACCTACAATTAATAACATCACAGATTAAACCAGTGGTACCATTTTAAAATGCTTAACCTAATGCGATTGTCTTCTCTGATGACATCAACCGTTGCTGAACTTAAATATTCAACGATTTCCTAGAAACAATCGGAAAACGTTCTCTGCGCATTTCTCCGCGGTCTATTGAAAATTCTCTACTTTCTCCAGCTGTTTTGTTCATTCTTTTTCCACCTGAGCATGATTCGACGAAGTATCGAAAACGTTCGTGAAACCTGTGAAACCTATGGAAAATGTATTATTTTTTTTTATTTTAATACCAAAAAAATCAGAAATATTTAAAAAATAAAAACATATAATTAAACAGAAGAATTCTCTAATTTTTAACAATGTGTGAATAAATGAGAAAATGTATATATATATATATATATATATATATATATATATATATGTGTGTGTGGAGGGGGTGCGTGAATAGATAAAATGATAAAACATTCGCCAGTATGCGATTAAAAATGAAAAAAGCGGAAGATCTCTGAGCTCAACGTTTCACCACACTGTTACGTGGGTTTTATCAAGAGCAAACGAAAAATGCTTAGAATCACAAAAGCCGTCTTTTGTCATTTTTAGCATTTTTCGTTCGCTCAGAGATCTTCCGCTTTTTCTATTTGTAATCTCATATATATGTATATTTATACACACACACATATAAATACACACATATATATATATATATATATATATATATATATATATATATTTATATTGTGTGTGTGTGAGTTAAAAGAAAGAAACAAAAAAACAAATGTTTAATACAAGAAAAGTTAAGCAAAGAAACGAGAGATTTTACCGGTGTTGTTTGGATTAACGGACGTCTTCAGAAAAAGCGAATTTTATTTCTGAAGACGTGCGTTGATCCAAACGAAACCGATAAAATTTGTCGTTGCTTTCATGATTTTTATCTGTATTTAAAATGTGTTTTGTTTTCGTTTCTCTTTTATCACTTATCTTTTCTGACACGGCATCACATTTTCATGAGTTTACCCTCAAATACATACATATATATATATATATATATATATATATATATTATTTTACTTAAGTAAGTTCTTTGAAGTCAATTGAATCCTTTTCTAAGTATAACAATTGATTTCTTTATGGATACATAGATAATCAATGTGTTTGATTAAAATGATCGTCTACTTCTCAAAAGTTGAGTTCGTACAGAAGTGAAGAACACGATTTTGACCACTTATCTTATATTTCATCTCATAGTTCAGCTTCATTGTGGTATTTTCTTTTAATTTGCTGGATCCCAGAACAATAATTAATCAGGTCTGATCGAGTATTCAGTTACGTGCTGTTAATTTACGTAGAAAAGATGCACCATCTCTCTTATGAGCCAGTATATTGCTGTTTCGATGAGGTCTTATTTGGACTTCAGATATGATATTAATTAGAATATTTGGTCATAGTTTGTGTATCCTCATGTGTACAGTAAGACTGAAAACACTAAGGAATAGTGTATAGTAGGAAACTCAACCCTTCCTATATATATTGTATATCTTGTTTCATTTTCCTTCAGTCCAAGTTTTCAGAACTCAAGGAGGCTAATACTTGATCACTATATTAGATACATAGATATTAAAATATTCTATTAAAATTCTTTTATTTCTTAAACATTGAGTTAGTAAAGAAGTTAGAACATTATCTTTCCTGACCAGTTGATTATGTTATAATACATATTCCTTTTCGTCTCTTGATCTTACCGGATTACAAGACAATAATGCATCTAGTCTAATGCATTCTGCAGCTAAGTGCTGTCACTTGAGGTAACCTCACTAGAAGAAGCCTTCTTTTAATTCTTAAACATTAGAACAAAACTTAATAACATTTATTTCCTTCTTTAATTGACCAGTTTACCATGTTGTAGTATATATTTCCTGTGGTCTCTTGGTCTTACCGGATTCCAGGGCAATTACTCATATAGTCTGGTGGAGTATCCAGCTAACATCATTAAGAGAAGCTGCACTATTCCTCGTATGAGCAAGTGTATATCCGTGATACGGGGATGTTATGTGTGCTTCGAATACTATGTTATTTTGAATTTTTTGTCAGGGTTTACTTGTAGGGTGAAGTATCCTCATCTGATGTTTTATTGACAAACCTTGGTACAGAAAGACCGACTCCACTCGAGGATGGTGTCTAGTATGCAATCCCAACTCTCTTATAGTTTTGCTTCATTTTACGTCAGTCGAAGTTCTCAGAGATCAAGGTACACCTTTCCTGGAGTAAAGACATGATCTCTATGTGACCTACATAGATATTCGAGTATTCTATTAAAATTCTCTTTTATTTCTGTAACGTTGACTTAGTAAAGACGTTGAATACATTATTTTCTTCTCCCTAATTGACCAGTTGATCATTTTATAGTATATCATTGTCTTGTGTCTTGTCTTATCGAATACACTCGATGATGGTTTCTAGTAGGTAATTCTTATATATATATATATATATATATATATATATATATATATATATATATATATATATATATATATGATTGACTCACCCGTCGATTTCGACGTATGAGTGCCCCATCAGGGGCTGCCCGCGCGTGAATTTGTAATTGCAAGGGTTACGAAAATCCAACAACCGCTCTCCTGAGTCGGCATTGCTTGGTTCCAATGGCAAGTAATAATACAAGACGACTGGAAACAATGCCGGGATAAGCAGAGAGTACATACATCACCTGGTGATCCCAAATGGTCACCCGTTTAGTACTTAACTTCGGTGATCTAACGGGAACCGGTGTGTCAACGTGATTGTGCCGTATATATATATATATATATATATATATATATATATATATATATATATATATATATATATGTACATGGGTAAGCTTATGCCACTAAAAGCATTCAAATCTTTTGATAATTGTGTAGATATCGATTTGTTATGCAAATACATTTTGGTGCCCGATAAAACTTATCTTTATTTTAAGTAGATCGATCGATCAATTGTCTATCAAAGACATCGATGCAGACGATGTAATCTCAGCTCCAAACTGGCACTAACTCTAGTTTCGCCCGTTCAAAACTATAACACACAATAAACAAAGTAGATATAAAGATAACAGCTGAAAGTATAAAATAAATCCGCCCATTTGCAAAATCGAAGTTCCAAGGTAAATAGTGAATTCACTAAGCGTATAAACTTCATCAAACGGCCTGAGTACTTCGTACAGACTACAAAGGTTAATGAAAAAAATAATTTAATGTACAAGAAATCTATTGTAAATTATAATGGGGTATGAGTATTTCTATATAAGCAACAACAATTGTCAACTTTAAGTTAAACTAATGTGACCCTGATCAGTCGGTGTATATGTTTGTAAACGTTTTGAGTATACAGTAATGCTTTTTCTATTTATTTGTATGTATTAAATCAATGTTAGATGGTAGAAAATTCAAATAAGTTTCAATCAGCTAAATTATCAAAATAATCTAAATACATCATACTATTTTACTTCGATTCTGTCTGAATCACTAGGGTCAATTATCGGTTAGTTCCATAAAATAACTGAAATATATATTAGAACTACAACAATGAAATTAATTTTTGTAAATTGCTTTTCTGGCGCTCAACTGAACTAGTTTGCCTCTGGTTACGGGATCACCCGTAGGGACATATATACTACTACTACTACTACTAATACTACTAATGCTACTACAACTACTACTACTACTACTACTACTACTACTACTACTACCAATTATAATAATAATAATAAGCATGTTTCCCCGACAGTACTGACATGCAGAAATTTAAAACTAATGTAAACAGACATCTCGCTGCTCAGATCCCAATTTAAGCTGAACCACCAATCCTTCCCCCCTTTTCCTTTTTCTCAGTAGCCCCTTACGTTTACAGTGGCGTCCTGCCTTGTTTGGGGTGAATCATGTAAAAAAAATAAATAAAATAAATAAATAAATAAATAAATAATAATAATAATAATAATAATAATAATAATAATAATAATAATAATAATAATAATAATAATAATGTGGTCACTAGAAATAGCAGTATTTTTATTGGGTCATCAATTATTTACAAAAAATTGCAATGCTTTTGGTGAACCGTAATTCTTGTACATTTATTATTTTAATTTCTCGTCTGTTGAGTACAGTGCATAGTTTCAACTAGTTTATTCAAATTCGCAGTTCGAAAATTAACACGTACCAGGACGCGTCAAAATTGGTCCATAATACATGCGCACCTCTATCTTCGGGGGATAAATACATACACGCATCCATTCTTTCTCACACGTTTCGATAGTGGGAAACTGTGTAGGGAGTCCACGTGCACGGGAACTGTACTTGCTAGCTCTGCAAATAATGTACTTGCTGACTGCTTACATCGAGTTTCCGAAATGCCTCTCGCAGAGGCCACAGCAAACTCGGCGGTCTATGGAATCAATAATACATCAAAAGAGATTAATATTAATCATTGGCACGAAGCGCGCGAACGTGCGAGATTAGCTTTTATTTCGAAGGATTTTCCGGGCAAACATGTATGTGTGTATCCGCTTTGCTGGGCTTTATATGGGCGGCGTTGGATGGACGCTAAAGGAATAATAGATGAGGACGGGGTGGGGGAGATGGATGTGGAAAGGTAATTTAGTAGGAAATGCGCGAAGGATAGGAAAAAAATGAAGTGGGATGAGAATGAGGAGGAAAATGATGATGATGATGATGATGATGATGATGATGATGATGATAATAATAATAATAATAATAATAATAATAATAATAATAATAATAATAATAATAATTATAGTTATAATAATAATCATGATTAGAAGAAGATGAAGAAATAGAAGGAAAAAAAGAGTAAGAAGAAGAAGAAAACAAAAATAACAACTGGAGAGGGGAGAAAAAGAAAATAAAAAGCCAGACAAAGAAGACAAACATTAACAACGAAAACAACTAAGAAGAATAAGAATCACAAAGACAAAAAGGAGGAGGAAAATTGAAGAAGAAGAATATGATGATGATGATGATGATGATGATGATGATGATGATGATGATGAAAGAAGAAAAAGAAGAAGAATATGATGTTGATGATAAAGAAAAAGAACAAGAACAAGAACAAGAACCAGATGATGATGATGATGATGATGATGATGATGATGATGATGATGATGATAAAGAAAGAGGAAAAAGAAGAAAAAGAAGAAGAAATAAAGTGGAAGAATAATAACAACAAACGGGTCAATAAGTAGACAAAGAAAAAGAATAATAATAATAATGATAATAATAATGATAATAATAATGATAATAATAATAATAATAATAATAATAATAATAATAATAATAATAATAATAATAATAATAATAACAATGATATTTTTTCTCAAGGTGATATCGAGGTAAGACGGTACAGAAATACAAAGTAGATTGGATATCCGTAACAAAATAAATTTCACAACTCCAATCTGTTTCAGGCGTTATTAAAATATCGCATGAGATCAGAAATGGCAGATCAATGGTTTATAATGAGAATTATACGTATGCATATATATATATATATATATATATATATATATATATATATATATATATATACACCCCACACAGACACACATTTATATATATATATATATATATATATATATATATATAGGTATGTGTATATGCGTATATATATATATGGGCGTCCCTATATATATATACATATTTATACAAATGAAACAATATAGATAAATATTATATATTTATAGTATATACTATCGTGGTAAGTAAACGCCCAATGTACTAGATAGAGCAATAATATAAGTAAATAAAAATAAAAATAAAAATTAGATAAAATACAATATTGATCAATTCATCAAGTATTCAAAAAAAGAATATAAACACTTTTTTCTCTTTAAATTAATCTATGAATATCAACAAGTAAGTTCTTTTAGTACGACTTAACATATAGTCGGCCTGATTTCGTTATTGACTGGAAATATACTCTCTTGTGTAGCTTACTTCTTGAAATATATTTCGATACAACCACTAGGCTATACTCACGTATTGAGCAATGTTGAAGCAAATCTTTAATAGATAGACAATACATGTCACTAGCTTATGATGCTGTGCGTCCATATACATTAGATTTTCACTTATATACGAGGGCTGTATAGATATTTCAAAGACGTGATCGGGTTGGGACCCTAATCCCCTTCAAAGTAGGCCCCTTGTGCCTGCACACACTTAGCCTAACGATCCATCCACTGCCAGAAATACCTTTGAAAGTGTTCTTTCGGAATGGTGTGCATCTCCGTCGTCGCGTTCCGCATTATCTGTTTTTTAGGGCCATCCCAACAGCTGAAATCAGAGCTGTTTGGGACCTGCCAGAAGGCTGGCCACTGTCCGCTGATGTGCGGCCATTTTAGAATCGGTTGAACCACTCCTAAATTTGTGTTACACATCACATATGATTGAAACACTTGCTGAATATAACGCGATGGTGAAGATGAACACTATTTTGCAAGAAGATTTCCAGAGGTGTTTTCGAGAGTGGATGGATCGGTGACCTAAGTGTGGGTAAACACAAGGAGCCTATTTTGACCAGGATTAGGGTCCTAACCCCGTCACGTATTTTGAATATGTTTTCTGTCGGACACTTTTTAGACATGCCTCGTACATAACATAATATAATGATAATTTAGTAAATATTCCAAAATTGTTTATAAAAACATATTTAAAAATCATTTAAATAAACACTTAATTCATATATATGATGGAAATAAAAAGTGTGTAGAATAAAAAATCCACTTATATATATATATATATATATATATATATATATATATATATATATATATATATATATGTGTGTATATATATATATATATATATATATATATATATATATATATATACATTTAAAAAAGTAAATAAAGATTTAAAATATATCTTTAAAATGTACCATATCATGAAGAGGTGATGTTCGATATACGAGATACGGCAATCATATAATTAAGTTAGTGATAAAAATAAAAATTGTGTAGAATACAATATTTACTAAATCATAAATTTTTCAAAACAAGAGATTTATATAAGAACATTATTTTATCATTCCTTCCTTAAACCATGTATTTTCAAAGGTGTAATCTTATCGTTAGAAGAGATTCTAACAAATGTAATTGGTAAAATAAAATTCATCATGATGTCAATATTTAAAAAAAAGTATAAAAATATAAAAGAATATAAGGTCATGTAGAGTATAAAGACACACATTCACCGTTAAAGATGCATGAACAGTTCGTAAGATCTGGTTAAAAAATTCCGGTGTATAGTAAGATCACGGTCATGTGTATGGAATGTGTTTAGACAGAAAGAGTTGTAGAGAAAACTGATTAAAGCGTAAAACAGATTATATAGGAAAAAGAATGTCGTGTGTAGTAGAAGAAGGAAGTCTCCAGAAACATGGCACGAAAAAAACCGATCTGATTGCTTATTTGACCAACTTATATGATATAATCTCTTCTGCCGATAATATTACATCTTTGAAAAGCCATGATTTAAGGAAGAAATAATAAATGATGTAATATATATATATATATATATATATATATATATATATATATATGCATTTAAAAAGGATGCGCGGAAATCTCTCAAAGGCCCTTTCGACTATCATCTCGTCTAGAGAAAATCGCTAGTTTTTTAATCAATAATATCGTCGAAAGAAAGAGCAAACGGGGTATTGAATGTGCCAACATTAACGATGGAGCGATTAAAAGAAGTGCATTTAATGATTTCGTTAAAATACCGATTAAAAGGCACTACGTTAGGGGGAAAAAAGGGAGCGGTTTCAAAGTTCCCCAAAGAGTTTTAGGGGCTTTGAGAGATTTCTGCGCATCCTTGTTAAATGCATTCATAAGTTTTGTACCTCAAAACTTTTATTTATATATATATATATATATATATATATATATATATATAGTGAGAAAAAAAGAAAAGTAAGCATGTAAAATATATCTTACAAATTAAACCATCATGGAAAGTAAATGCGCGATTACGAGATAGAGCAATGATATACATGACTGATGAGAATAAAAATGGTGTAGAATACAATATCTTTTAAATCATCAATTGTTCAAAACAAGGGAGTTGTCAAAGAAAATTATGTTATTATTCCTCGCTTAAAGCTCATATACATCCCTTGTTTTGAACAATGTGTTGCCTAGCACTTAAACACTATCGCCACAACACTAACAGACTCTTACACGCTTCTCGAACACGAAATCAACACGAAAAGTCTAGAAGCGTGTTCAAGCTTTTTTAACATATTTTAAGGCATTTTTAAGCCTTTAAACTGTCAGTCCTTTTAAACATTACCTTTTAAGCATTTTACTTATTAAAACATTGTTCTTTTTATACATTGTATTTTAAATTCTTTTCTCGTTAAAACATCTTTTCTTGACAAATATTTTTCTCATTGAATACAGTTATTTTTAAACGCATTGTTCTCGTCTAAACATATCAAATTAAGCATGGTGCACTTTTTTTTCTGTTTTAACACGTAACACACTTCCCTTTCAACTTCAAATTCGATTCAAATTAAACATTGTTCACTTTTAACATGGTACACTTGTCTTCTTAAACAGTGTTCACTTTAAACATGGTACACTTGTCTTCTTAAACAATGTTCACTTTAAACATGGTACACTTGTCTTCTTAAATATTGTTTAATTTAAACATAGTACACTTGTCTACTAAAACATTGTTCACTTTAAACATGGTACAGTTGTCTTCTTAAACATGGTTCACTTTAAACATGTACACTTGTCTTCTGAAACATGGTTCACTTTAAACATGGTACACTTGTCTTCTTAAACATTGTTTACTTTAAACATGGTACACTTGTCTTCTGAAACATGGTTCACTTTAAACATGGTACACTTGTCTTCTTAAACATTGTTCACTTTACACATGGTACACTTGTCTTCTGAAACATGGTTCACTTTAAACATGGTACACTTGTCTTCTTAAACATTGTTCACTTTAAACATGGTACATTTGTCTTCTGAAACATGGTTCACTTTAAACATGGTACACTTGTCTTCTTAAACATTGTTCACTTTAAACATGGTACACTTGTCTTCTTTAACATTGTTCACTTTAAACATGGTACACTTGTCTTCTTAAACCTGGTTCACTTTAAACATGGTACACTTGTCTTCTTAAACATGGCTCACTTTAAACATGGTACACTTGTCTTCTTAAACATGGTTCACTTTAAACATGGTACACTTGTCTTCTTAAACATGGTTCACTTTAAAAACGGTACACTTGTCTTCTTAAACATTGTTCACTTTAAACATGGTACACTTGTCTTCTTAAAAAATGGCTCACTTTAAACATGGTACACTTGTCTTCTTAAACATTGTTCACTTTAAACATGGTACACTTGTCTTCTGAAACATGGTTCACTTTAAACATGGTACACTTGTCTTCTTAAACATGGCTCACTTTAAACATGGTACACTTGTCTTCTTAAACATTGTTCACTTTAAACATGGTACACTTGTCTTCTTAAACATTGTTCACTTTATAACATGGTACACGTGTCTTCTGAAACATGGTTCACTTTAAAAACGGTACACTTGTCTTCTTAAACATTGTTCACTTTAAACATGGTACACTTGTCTTCTTAAACATGGCTAACTTTAAACATGGTACACTTGTCTTCTGAAACATTGTTCACTTTAAACATGGTACACTTGTCTTCTGAAACATGGTTCACTTTAAACATGGTACACTTGTCTTCTGAAACATGGTTCACTTTAAACGTTCTTTCCGTTTTAACTCTCTCAGTCTAACAGATTAGGACCCGAAAATATTATGCACTAATCTTATGCACAAAAAGTTACCTTTCATTTTCTTTCGTCTACTGGTCGTGATCGGCATTGGTGTCACCGGTTTCCATTGCGTATATGGCCGTGATCGATGCTGGTGGTCTTTGTTTTGCGGACGAATTTTATAGACAGGCAAGGAGCAACACGCGGAGACAATTTTTCTTCAGAGTTTCGATTCTTTTATTCTGGACTTGGTTGTGGAGGAGTTTTCCATACATTCGCTCGATGTTGTACTTCACTCATTCAT
>OY744553.1:32126091-32128591 GCA_963556195.1 Sepiola atlantica
AAAATGCATTCGATCAAGATTAGATCGTGATGAATCAGTCATTTTCGATAACAGCTGACTAATCAGAATTCCTGATTTAGTCTTGATGTTTTGAATGATTTCAATGTGTCAGAAGTGTGTCTGGGATACGTAGCCGGAGATTTTCAGTTCTATTTAAGAGACCACGTACAGGCAATGGATGTGGAGCGTTGTAATGTGTTTTATTGTTACTAGCTACATATTAAATCAGTACATGTGGTTTGCCTTAAAGAAAAACAACACCGAGTTATCTTTCCTACAATCTGGTTTACACAAAAGAGAATTTGGTTATCTCTTTAATCTAACGTTTTTCTTTCAAACATATTGCTCGATTGAGCTACCAACTGTGGTTCCTATTTTGTAGTTAGTTTTCTTAATCAAAAATTGAAGCGTAATTGTTTACTGTTCTTTACATAAGTTATTTTCTAGTCCCTATATGGGTGTTTACGGTTCCCAAGTGGTTAAAGGCACGAACTGACGACCTGGGTGTGCCAAGTTCGAAACCATCTCGTTCCACTGAAACACTTTCACTTACGATGTTAGAAAACTTCATGTGGTCTCTCCTGTAAGTAACAAATGCATTTCTAGAAAAAATATCTTACTAGCATGATATCGGGGAAACCAATGCAAATAATACAATAATCTGATTCGCCTCAACACGATGACATATTTTGAAACAGTGTCGGTTTTTAATGTTGAAAAATTCCATCTATCCCAAAAATAGCACTCTGAATTTAGGCAAGAATCAAAATTGCCTTAATATAGAAGGAGTTATCCATTATTTAACGAAGAGAGAAAAAAAGAAGTGTAGGATTTGAATAGGCTAAAGGGCTAAATTGCTAGTTTTCCGCTATTGCTATGGAAAATGCTAGACTGAGCTTCAGTCTCCGGTTTCTCCCTGTACCATATTCAGAGTGAGGATTATATTTCCATAGAAAGTGCTAAAATTATATTCAATCGCTGGTACCTGTATGTAAGGCATTCACAGCAAGAACTCGTTAACCCAGCAACACCTGAGAGAATGCTTTCCTTTCTTTGTTGTGTGCTTAAAGATAAACGGAATTTTTATGAACAAACTGCCTTTCCAAGGACTTTTTATATGTAGATAATATTACACCATACGAGTTGATAAACACTTGTCATATGTCTGGCTCATTAGCAACTGCCATATTCTACTAGTCAATCGTTTTTAAATTGTATTCATCATTCAACTGATTAGAAATCCATCTCATTAATCCTTATATTTTATTTATTTTTGATAAATGGTTACTTTTTAGTACTTAAACACCTCCTTGCTCCTTAAAAATACCACTTTCCTGTATTGTTTAATGACACCTTAAAATGATTCAGTAGTTTTATGTTGCTTCTCCCCAACTTATTTTTTACAGTTTTTAATAAACTTTCATTGTTTCAAAGCCAGCCTTATTATTTTTTTAGTAAGAAATATATTCACAATATAAAAAAAAACAATATTTTTTTAATATTTAAGAAATTTGGAACACAGAATAGGCAATGTCATTTATTTAAGAAATACATTTATTTATTGGAAACCTTAGCTTTCTTAAAAAAGTTACCAATCTCAAAGCAATACATGTTTTTCTTTTTTATCCTTTTGTATTGTATTTCCCGGTTAAGGCATATCTGCTTTTTCCTAGAGACAATAGCTCGTGCATCTTAGCTAAGTGCTGATGAGTTTTAAAATACGTATTGATGCGTGCACGTGGGTTTGTTTTTTAAATATTGAAGAAATAGTCACATTTTTTAAAAATTGTTAGGTATTTGCATATTTAAGAAATTTGAAAACCAAAATAATCATGAATTATTTTTTAATAGTTTAGTTTTGTCTCTTGTTTTTGGTTTAGTTTTGTTTTTTACTAATGAGTCTTCACTTATCCACGGTGAATAACCACTCGAGGATAACGGTTAATATCTAATTAATATATATCGATTGACAGTGTATTAATGAAGAATATTATGAGAGATTTGAAAATATTTCAAAACTAAGCACTCGAAACAAATACCGACACAGAAAACAGTATATGCCCCCGCTCTTCATCAGAGATATGAGATATGTGAACTAATGGATGAAATAACATTCTAAAGTTGAAGAAAAATAAATCCAAATTGCACTTTCTTATCTGACTTATTCGATGATGTCACAAACAGCTAATGGAGGATATATATGTTTATCATTAATGCTCCGTTATGCGTCTTTACATGTTCTTGTATCTATTTGTCCTGTTACTTGTATCTATTTGTTTTAATAAATGCTTTTCTTATATTTAAAATATTGCTAGTTCCGCGATTATCGAACGTAAACGCGAGGTTTACTTCATACTCTTAATCTACAATTCTGTTCTTTGGGAGCAAATGAACACCGAAGCGACATATATATATATATATATATATATATATATATATATATATATATATATATATATATATATACAGGGTGGGCCAAAATAAGGGTCCTATCTTTAAA
>OY744553.1:32133591-32146091 GCA_963556195.1 Sepiola atlantica
TATTTAAACGAATGTTTATTCAAAATTATATATAATTCAGAAAGTTTAAAAGTGTTTAAGTTGGCAAATTGGGGCTCAAACAGTTGGAAATCTGGAATTTACGTATTTAAGATGTAATAATCCGAACAATTATGATATTTCAGAGTTTAATGTTTAAATACTTTATAGATTTAACAGTTAGTTAACATTAGATGCATGACTAAATAAGATATTTTAATATATAACTGCAGTAAGGATTGGGAACCGCGTTAATATGTTAGCAATAATTGAGTTTTAGTATGAGGATTATGGGCTAGAATTGGGTTGAATTATGTAACCGAAGTGATGACATGGAGTATTGACATTATAGATAGATTTATGGGGGGGGGCAACTGGTTCATTATAGGAGTAACTAGGAAGCTTTGTTTTAAGGTGAGAGTAATGTAATCTATGAGAAAAAGAGTGTCGGTAAAGTGAAGTGTTCATAGAGTCGATGGATTGTATGCAAAAGGGAGATACGAGAAGCAATAGATACGTATGTAAGGGGTTGGCTAGTAATTGACAAAAGGGAGAATAGGAATGTGAGTGTTGGAGTAGAGGCGATTAAGGATTAATGGAGTGGAGAACAATAATGTTAATTCTCAATTTACATTAAGTGTTATGGGTTAATAGGCGAGAATACGCTTATTGGGATGGATATGTGTATGGTTGGAGAAGTTAAAAGTTAAAAAATGAACAAATTATAGAATTTAAGAATTAGTCTTACGTGAAAGAGGGGGTTGTTGGCTTTGAGGAGGAGTGTCAGAGGGAGTAATGAAATTTATGTATTTGAATTTTCACGTGTGTCTGCAATTTGAGACAAGTTCATTTTTAGAGTTAATATTTTTACTTTTAGCTGCTGCAGCTATTATAAATGTTTCTAATGCACATTGTTGGCAGTAAGCGGATTCTGGTGTGTACGATTTAGACCTTTTTAATATTGACCAATGTAGGGAGTAGGGAGTGTGTTTACTGTTAAAGGTGATCATTAAATGTGCTATAGAGATGCCAGTGTCATTGTTATTATTGTGTTTTAAAGAGTAGATATGGTTTGAGATCCGGGTTATAATAAGGGAGGCACTAGACCCAATGTAAGTGTGTATTTTGTATGGGTGTTTATCATAGTATTTGTGTTATTTATAGTATTGGGAGTAGTGTGGGTGTGTATGCTCAAGTTCTTGACCAAAGTTAAGTTGGAATTGTTAGCTGGAGAAGATAAGAGAATTTAAGGGGTGAGATCAAGGTTATTGGTCGTTAGCAAGGGTTGTTGGTTAGTGCAAGAGGTGCTATATAGGTGTCGTTTAGTACACGGAGTTGGGGGTGTGGAGAGTTATAGGGTCAGGGGAGAATTTGCATGCTGGTGTCAGTTCGCATGATAACATTTGGGGAGAATTGTTTTACAGTACAAATGCCGTTACTTAGTATGCAATCCCCTTTAGACGGGTATTCTCTAGATTTCTAGCAATTGCAAGTATTAGTAAGGGGTATAATGGGTGCTGGTTGCTGCTCAGATTTATTTTTGTTTCTTATTAGAGATGATGATGATTTGCGTTATATTGGGAATTGTCGAGTAGGAAATTTTAATAGAGTTTTTATTTTAAAAAGTTATGTATGTATGTGGATGCTTGAAGGAGTCATGGAGAATTCCTTAGCGATATGTGTTTTAACATTGCAGTCATAGAGTGGATTAAACCAAATACTCTTCTTTCTTCTAATTCTTTTATTTTACTATGTTTATGAGGGTCAGCTAGTTTGTCAATATTGATATTTTGTTGGTGTCTATTTATATGTGTTGGTTTTCATGGGTAATGTAGTATTTATCTGCTATTTATACTTTATTGCAATGTTGTGTGTGATTACACTTGAAGGTTTGTTTTTTTCTGGATAAAGGAATTATGTGGGTATTTAGTTTTATCATTGTAGCTCGGATTTAGTAGTCCGTTATTGTAAAAATTGGAAATTTGCTATGAGATATATTTATAAGCAGATAGTTTTGAAATACTACTAGAAACTGAGGGGATTATTGAATTAATGATGAGATTGGTGTGGTTAGATACATTATGTACGTTGAAGAAAGTTAAGTTTGGTTTGTGGTAGGGGCTAAATGTGTCTGAGTTAAGTTCTAATGTTAGGTCAAGGAAATTAGATATTGTTTTCTCAAATTCTAAAGTAATAGTTTATCCAAAGTGTTTAAAGAAGTTGTGTAGGCTTTTAACGGTGTTGTTGCATTGCCTCGATCTCTCCCTTGATACAAAAAATGCGTCGTCCCTGTATAGCTTACCGTGCTTATGTCTGAAGTTGAATTTTAATTCTTTTAATAAGTACAATCCTACAAGGTCAGTCACCTGGGCAGAGTCCGAAACCCCATAGACATATCGAAATTACTTATGGTTTCTGTTCTAGTCCAGATTTTATTGTCAAATTTTAATAGGGATCTTCTGGACAGAAATTATTAGTTTTATCTCTAAGTCTGTGATGTCTGAGTTGTTCTCAGCGAAGATTAATGATTTTTAGTAGGATATAGGCAATGGGCTGACATAGATTGTTTATGTTGAAAGTGATGAAGTTCAGGTTTCAATTAGGCTTGTCCATGAGGTGTTCGAACCAATTAGTTACCTCATCGGAGTTTTCCTTAAAGTGAGGGATGATTCTATCTCAGGTTTTTTTTTTACTTATGCTACCTAGGTCAGATTTAGATTGGCAGATTAGTCCAATTGATAGGTTTTCCTGAAAAAATATTTTGTCGTCTTTAGAGGTGCATCTCAGTGTGGATGGGGTAAATATTTCTATGCAATTAAGGATATTTAAAGAGGTTAGTAGGCATTAAGCTTCATTGTTTATGCTATTGAGAATGTTACTAGAGGTAGTTTTATAAGATTAGTTTAGTTATTTGTAGATTAAATGTTATATATATATGTATATATATATATATATATATATATATATATATATATAATTAGAATAAATATGAAACTAAAAGTAAACTTTTAGTAGAAAGAACCTATAGTAAAATGGTAAAAGCTCAATATAGGAGATAGAGCAATTATAAAGATAGATGGTCGAAGCGTGATAAACATGCACGAATGTCCAAATTTATATCAACCTGCGATTGTTCAATGCAAAGTATATTCTGTAATAAAATTATGTTTATTATTCTTTCCTTAATTGATCCATTTGCTTCCCCTATTAAGCTATTCATAACCTCAACTCACTAGTGATATTCTTACATTTTACATGATTCAACCTTACCCTACCCTAGAATAATCATAACTGATATCAATTGTTACATGCGGTCTAACTTTTTTCCCCAAATTGTTCCCCCACCCTACATTTTAATTTGATTAAGTGGAACAGGCTAAATACCTAACTATTCATGGAGCTTGTCTAACTTATTTATTTTTATCTGATTTTTTATTTAATTTTTCAACTTTACTTTTGGGCTGGTCTTACTTAATAATACTTTCAACCGACTGGGAATCCCTTTTCAAATCTGCAGTACTTTTAAATCTTTTAAATATATAACACTATATCTCTGCCCGGCTTAGTACTTTTTCAAAATTTAAACTACTGATTCCCATTCTTTGAAACACCATTTTTTCCACTCGGACACTCAAACTTTTAATTTCGAAATTATTATTGTCTCTCGCCCAAAACCAATCTTTAATCACGGCTCCACCCCCTTTTCTTCTTTTTCAAATAATAAATACTGGCATCGGACTTAGCATATGCTAAATATAACTTTATCATGAGAACCCCCTCACTCCTCCTAATCCCCCTACTCCCTTTCCCATCAGCAGTCATCTGACCCTCCTACCATTTGCCATACCTTCCTCTTTCATTCCCACCTCCTAATTTGACCTTGATTTTGACTTAGGGCTTTTTCTCAGAACTATTTAAATTTTCCATTCTTATTGCTAATGTCATTCGCTTACGACTCATTTCTTAGCCGAGGAAGCATTGTTTTTAAATGGCCCGATTTTTTCATTTTAATTCCGTTTAAGTGCGCTCCATCTACGACTTGAACTCAATTTTCACCATTAGATTTACTTCATTTTGAACGCCTTTCTGTAATGCCTCCACGAAACCTTTGTCCATTGGACACCTTATCGGCGGACAATTACCACCTGGACAAACCCAATATCTTGTTACACGAACTTTTTTCACTCATCATTTTTTACAATATTTTTTCAAATGTTGAATTTTGGCTTTTCTATTGCCAACTTATCCATCTGTATAATTCTTCTGATGATAAGATCTCGATCTCTGAAAAGCCTTGGCTTAAGGAAAGAATAATAAACATACTTTTATTACAGAATATACCTTGCATTGAACAATCGTTTGATATAAATTTGGACATTCGTGCATGCTTATCACTCTTCGTCCATCTATATATATATATATATATATATATATATATATATATATATATATATATATATATATATATCATCATAAGTGTTATAATATATTTTCCCATCAAGATATTTTTAATATTTAAACAAATAAATAGGATACCCGTCTTTTCTCTTAATGCCAACACTTGTATTTTCAATCATATTTCGCATAAACAGGTAATCTTCGGTCAAAATACAGTTTCAAAATATAACATCAAACAAACGAAAACAATTAGCATGAACTGTTTAAAGCACAAGTAAAGTAGGTTTCAATAACACTCAATTCAATAAAGACCCAGGGATACAATCCTTAACTGAAAGAATCGAACCAGCACTACGTCAAAAACAAACAAAAGACAAATAGTAAATTTAATCTGACACAAACATCGCACATAGAAAATAAAAATTAGTATCTAAACTTGAAGCATGAACATATGAAATCATGCGTAAACTATAATCAAGTGTAACTGCCGATTGCTAAAGGCAACATTAATAAATTGTTTATTATACTAACACAAGAATACCATACAATTGTTTGCCCCAGGAAACTTTCCTATTATATTGTTTTTTTCTTCTTTTCCTTTCCTCTTTAACCTCCCTGTTTAAAATGAACGGTAGATTCCTCCTCCTCCTCCTCCTCCTCATCATCATCATCATCATCATCATCATCATCATCATCATCATCATCATCATCATCATCCTCCCCTCATCCTACTCCTCCTCCACATCTACTGCCAGTCAAGCTTTGCTGTGAAATAGTTTGACATCACAAACTAAGTAGATTAGCCATACACTAATAAGTCGAAGCCATCAATCCGATTCATCCCATTTATTGTGTCTGCATAATTTTTTACTTTACATTGTAATTAGTTTTAGTAGCAGTAGTAGTGGTAGTAGTGGAGGTAGTAGTAGTAGAAGTAGTAGTAGTAGTAGTCGAAGTAGTAGTATGTTTAATCTTTTAACTATTGGTGCGTGCGCCTTATTATTATTATTATGGTATATTTGTTATATTCTTCTTATAGAAACAACCATACAAAAACACACCAAGCTAGTAATAATAATAACTAGTGGAACCCGTGTAAATTACACGAAATGATGTTTTCAATACGGGTCCTAATGTAACAAAGCACCCTCTATTTGTGAGAAAGTTACGCTTGCTTTATTATGAGCCACCCCCCTTCTGGATAAGAGTGAAATAATTGTTTAAAATAGTAACTTGTGTACGATGGACACTGCGCATATCTACTTAAAAAGGTTGATATGCCATCCGTTCAAAAAAAAACGACAACAACAAAATAATACTGGCCGATACCCTACTTTTTAAGCAGTCAACGTAATTAAATAGACAATGCCATTAAAAACGCCAACATAAAATAGTTTTAAGCAACACAAAAAGTAGTTTTTAACCAGGTGATAAAAAAATGTATTATTTCTTCCCCTTCCCCTCGAAATGTAGAATAAAAATCTTAGAGGTTGGTTGAGATCGAACTATAAACCAGTCGGGCCGAAGTAAAAAATATTACCTGGCTAACCATTGCGCCAGAGGGAAACACATGTAAATATTATTAAACGCAGGCTAGTGGAATGTTGTTCAAAATTTAGGTGCGGCACGCATGCGCAGAGCTTTTGCCGGAAGCGTGACACACGAACACACACGCTATCGTATTAATATATAGATAATAATAATAATAATAATAATAATAATAATAATAATAATAATAATAACAACAGTAACCATGATAATAACAATAATATAATGATAATGCTATTTCAATAATTATGAGCAGCAATTTTTATTTGATGATTAATACACTTTATGTTTTTTCGACTTCTGATTGTGTAGGTTTCAATATATATATATATATATATATATATATATATATATATATATATATATATATACATATATATACATATATACATATACATATATATATATATGTATATATATGTATATATATGTCTATATATATACATATATATATATGTATATATGTGTATATATGTATATATGTATATATATATATATACTTAAAGTTCCTCTGTATTTACTAACTAATTGGCGGTGGCCGTTTGGATATGATCCCCGACTACGAATCAGTGGCGATTTGTGTTCGGGGTTCATGCCTACCGACCGTTGAGAATTAGTTCCTAGACTGAAGATTGCGTTAGCATGAATCATCGATGTCTCTAGGTATTTAAATAATTAATATTTATTTATAAAAATATTATTGTTTATCAGCCCCCTCCCACAAAGGCTGGGCACTTACGTGTAGCTTTAATAACAAGCAGTACAAATAGCTATATGCACGATCCGAACGACATTTCGTAGATCACTCTAACTGCGTGGTAAATAGCCGCCGATTTTCGCTATTTACAGTTAAAGTTCCTCTGTATTTACTAACTAATTGGCGATGGCCATTTGGATATGATCCCCGACTACGACTGTTGAGAATTAGTTCCTAGACTGAAGATTGCGTTAGCATGAAACATCGATGTCTCTAGGTATTTAAATAATTAATATTTATTTATAAAAATATTATTGTATATATATATATATATATATATATATATATATATATATATATATATATGTATACTATTAGGATAATATATTTCTTAATTACAGAATTGCATATATGTATATACATATATGAAATAGTCATCCGTATATATGATATATTTGTAAATTCATTAACTATCGACGCATACACCCACATATCTCTATATCTACGTATGTTTGGCAATGTTTTATTTTATTTTGGTTGTGTGTGTTTATCTATATTATTTAAAAGTATATGGGTGGATATTTTACGAAGTGAACTTTACAGTAATGAGTTTTCTAACTTGAGGCTATTATTCTGTGTCTCTGTTAAATTGCACCGATCAAAATACCGTCGACACAATCTAAAGATGAAACCATTAATTCAAAAATGTGAATTGAATGAAAAAAGAGATGCTATAAAAATAGATATTAGTTAGATACGTCCATTGAATTGATGTTTTATTTAGATGAAGATTATCTGAATATTGAGGAACCCATGAACCTCCTGACACCAACACTGAAAACTGTATGAAACTACATTTTGGTTACTTGTTTCGTAAGTTCCACTTTCATCGTTGCACTTTCGCTGAATAAATAGTGAGTATGAACCTTACTTTAGGTTTACATTTCTATAATGTATATACAAAATTGGAACGCACGTGTGTACGGCTGGGACCTTGACCGAACTTTTAAATGTAAACGACAATAGTCAAGTTCAAGGTCATATAAAGTGCGGGACTGCATTGGTTACTCCAGGGGCAGGCAACCTCCGGCCTGCGGGCCACATCCGGCCAGCGAAGGCTTAGCGTCCGGTCCGCCACCCTGCTATGCTTTATTATTGCAATCCCGCCCGCGGACTTCCCAGTAAAACTCATATCATTTTGTGACATAGACGTAAAAGTAGGTCTCAATTAAGATTTACAGTGGGATAAAAATGTATGAATATCAGCGAGCGATGATGTATGTATATTTCATTTTTCTTGAACTATTAAGAGATACAAATAGAAAAAGAGAAAGAGAGAGGTAAAGAGGAAACGTGAGACGAGAAAAGGGAATGAAACATAGAACCTATGGGAGGTGTGTCAAAATAAATGCTGGATCAAATTGCTACTTCTCCCGTCATTATTTTTTTATGATTCTAAAATTGCTTTTCGCCGGCGCCTTTTATAACATCACATACAGAAGTCTCTTGGGAAAAAATATCAGATTTGTAGAGTGTTCAATGCAATTGTTGTACAATTTATTCATGTAAACAAAATATAGTAATTCTGAGATTTCGTTTTGCACTCCGGCCCGCGATCTGCTTCCAAAAGTCTAATCTGGCCCTCACTCTGAAAAAGGTTGCCCGCCCCTGGGTTACACTATGGAACAAGTACGATGAACAAAAGTATATTAATCGCTAAAAATGTGGCTGATATTGTTCGTTACTTTGACCCTGACATTTAACCCAGATATGAAAAAATTAAATCGTTTCTAAGTTAGATCATGACCAAGGTTTTGACCAAGTTAGGTGACGATATGACAAGCGATGTGGACGCTAGCCTGTACACAAATGAATAACAAACAAACATCGTTAGAAACTCGACTGAAAGCAAAACAAACTTGGCGGAGAGAATAAGATTTTTTCTATTCGACTTACGCGATTAGTTGTAGGCGTGACAAACCGACAACGCCTTGTATAACGATGACTGGACGCATCTTTACCTAGAGAGACAGTGAACCAACTTGGTTAACTATTCCGATTTCCCCGGAGGGAAACCAAGCGGAAATAAATCAGTAATACAAAAATTGGAATCGCTAAGTCACATCATATGATTCACGGGAAATGAACTGATCTCCGTCAATTTCAATGCATTACCCTCTCTCACCTTGTTGGGTGACGGGGAAAGGGGCGTTTACTTTTATCTTTATATATGTTGGTGTCACTGAGTGCATTCTCGTGATGTAGTCTGAGGCGTACATAATGTAGACGTGTTTGTAATATCACATGTACTCACTTCAATGCATCACTTTTGTCTCCTCTGTTCAATAACTTTGTATATTAAAGTGTCATATTATATATATTCTCGCACTTACAATCGAAACACATATATCTATACATATATTTATATATATATATATATATATATATATATATATATATATATATATATATATATCTGTATATATATATATATATATATTTATTTATTTATATATGGAAACCTATGTGCACATCTGTAACTATTTCTACGTGCAGTATATCCTCCTAAACTAGTTAACCGAATATTATGAATTTGGTAAACAGCTGCTAGGCGTTAAGAGGTCAAATGTAGAATATATTTAGTTTAATGCATTTCTTATTAAAAGGGGTAAAAAGAGAGTGGGATACCTTTAATAGAAGGAATATACCACCGAATTTTGTGAAATTAAAATGGTATACATTTGACATTAAAAAATTAAAAATTCCTCAAATGTAGCTCTTTTTCTGTCTCTGTCTGTCTTTATATATAAATATATATATATATATATAAATATATATATATATATATATATATATATATATATATATATATATATGTATATATATATATATATGTATATATATATATTTCATGATTTGTTGGGAGTAAAACATTTTATTATCGCAATCATGAAGGGAAGACGACTTCTATTGTTTATGATTAAAACTTAGTCAAGAAAAAACAGCCAGCCGACCGGTTTCGCCCTCTTTAACCAAAGGTTGTATCGAAAGATTTTTTTAAAAAGACGAGGGGTTTAAAAAGGGGGTGAACCGAGAGAATAGAGAGAAAAAATAAAATAGCGTTATGTCATATGTACAATGGAGGATGAAACTTAGAGATTGATCACATCTAGTCCTAACAGACACTTCCTTTGTTTACAAAGGGAGGGACGTTTTAGAGGAACGTGGATCTTCTCCAAGATTTGTAGATGGTATATATATATATATACATATATATATATATATATATATATATATATATATATATATATATATATATATATATATATATATGTTGACTTATAATATATATGTGTATATATATATATATATATATATATATATATATATATATATATATAGTAAGTTATGAACATATTTATAGCAAATAAGCTACAGAGTTTTTGTTGTCTGATTTTTTTATATAGACACGTGGTGTTTAGTTTAACTAGTTAACCCATTAGATTCTTTTTCGGCTTCTCGCAGACAAAGTTTCAGTTGTACTTCCCATTTTCTTTTTCTATAGTTCTATCTTCTATAAGGTGGCGTATCATTGTTTCTTTGTTCTGTTAAAATAATGGATGGATCTGTTTTTGTATTTCTATTTAAGGTTTTAATTTATTTTTTTTATTTATTCATTGGTTAATTTACTTATTTGTTAATGTATTTATTATGTATTTGTAAGCTAAGGTAAATTTGATTCCCTGCTAGCAGTTGTTTTGTCTATTTCACTTCAACAGTTTAAAAGGTGTTGGGGGGCTTTAAAATCTATGATTCAAAATTTCTCTGTTGACTTAATATGTTTATAAATATTTAAGTTATAAACATAATTTATTCTGTTTAAATCATATTGCGGGGTAAACTATTTTTTTATGAGGAAAACGCGATAATCATATGTAATAATAAATATTCTCAAATAATATTTTAAATAGAAATATTAATATATATTTATATAAAATTAGGTATCTGAATATATGTAACTATTTCTACCTATAGTATACACTCCTAAACTAATTAACCGATCATCATTTATTGTGAGACACTGCTGCTAGGCGTGAAACCTACTAATGTTGAGTATATTTAGTTGAATGTAGTCTTTCGCAAAAAAGTAAAAAAGGGTGTCGAAGACCTCCATGAAAATAGAAGATAGCTCTGATTGTTGTGAAACTTTTACAATGTTGATAAGATATCAATTACTAAATGTTCCTCAAATGTATATAAAGATATATATATTAGGTTGGACACTTTTATTAGGTTTACCATCTCGCTGATTTATCAGGTTCTTTATAGAGACCGTGTGGGCTGAAGAGTCGGAATTTGAGTAAAATAACACATGGCTCGTGTTCCGAATTTGGCGTCTTGCGATCCGTATAACTTATAATCTCTGCACTGACGATTCCTAAATATAAAAAATATTGACACATATATATATAGGAGTAAGTCTACAAACTTTTGTAAAAACTGTTTTTCAACATTTATTTAGTATTTTGTTATTTTATAATTTTATAATTTCATATATTATATAATTTTATAATTTCATATAACGCGTTTCAAGCGGTGGTCCGCTCTCATCAGATATGTAAATCCATTCGAAGAAATATGTGTTCGATTTGAAAGAGGGTTGTTTCATTTGAGGAAATGTGTTATTGTTTGGCGTGTCTTCGTATGTGTTGGTCTGCAGGTGTGTGTTTGTGTTTTGATATTTTGATATTTTTTAATTTGATTTGTTATTATGTGTTCTTCTCTTAGTCAAAGTCGTGTTTATAAAATACGTGACCTTTTGACCTTTATTTTATCGTCCATCTCCGTTTCTTTAAATGTGTTGGGTTTACTTTTGAAATTTATCATTTTTATGTGCGTGCGGTTAGTTCTGTTTCTTGTACATAGGTGAGCGACATACATACACACACACGCACATGTATGTGTTTACACACATACATACTCGCATGGTTAGATAGATAGATAGAAAAAGGTAGAGAAAGGTTGATAGAGAGATAGGCTTATATATAGAAGTATATGTTTTTACTTTTCTTTTGTTTCCGATCCGTTGTTCTTTTATTATCTAATCATATGTTACTTTTAATTGTTTGCGCCTCTTATTTTTTATTTTTGTTTTTCTATTTTCTATATTTTATGTTCATTTTTTTATTGTTTATTTGATTTGATTTTTTAAGTTGTATTGTTGTTTGTATTGCTCTCCCTCAGCTTCAGAGTGGCTTGATTGTTGTCGGCTGGTGTGTTCCCCCTCTCCACCTCTCTTCCTGTACAATCTTGTCTGGCTGCCTGTTTTCGGTGGTCTCGCGGCTGCAGGGGGCGATGGAGTTTGTCTTCGTGTCAGCATATTCATGACAACTATAATTTAGAGGGTATCATCGATGTATCTTCTTAATAATAAGGTTTAGATTTTATTTTTAATCTAGCTGGAGATACACATCAGCTGACCTCTTTATATTTCCTTTCCCTTCTTTATTTGATGATTTTAAATTAAGTGTGTTGCTCGCCCCCCCCCCCTGTATCACCCCTCTCTCTGCCTATGAGATTTTTTTATTTGCTGGTGAATATTTCTTTTTTCCGTCATTTTTCCTGTTAGCATTTTGAAGAGACTAGGAAGTCAAACAAATTATAAATGCTGACAGTTACAATGTGTATGTGAATGTTTTCTTTCTATATTCATGTCCTGTTCTGGTTTCTACATTGAGCTCTCTTACTCGGATGTTCTACTAAAATTATTCACTTTAACACTCACTATATATATATATATATATATATATATATATATATATATATATATATATATATATATAGGAAAAATGAAAAAGGA
>OY744553.1:32151091-32158591 GCA_963556195.1 Sepiola atlantica
ATATGAACATTGAACTGTATTAAAATTTGATTCGCAACTTATTTTATTCTTTCACTTCATCTATTGCTATATATATATATATATATATATATATATCATTATTTCATCTATCCACATAAAATTTTATAAGGATATATGTTTTAGCTCACCCATTATATTGACACTACCAAGTAACAGGGATAAGCCACATTATAGAAAAAAATAACAATAGAATAGGCAATAAGAAGTAAACTCAACCGAATCTTTGTCTGTGAAAAGCCCAACGATTGGGTAAGAGAACAACAAAGAAACAATGATAAGTTATCTAATATAAAACAGAGCACTAGAAAAGGAAATAAGAAGTGAAATCAACCGAATCTTTGTTTTTGAGAAGCTCATCGATTAGATGAGATAACAACCAAATTACAGGGACGAGTCACTTTATACAAGACAGAACAATTAAATAGGAAAAAAAAAGTAAAATCAACCGAACCTTTTTTTGTGAGAAGCCCAACGGTTTGGTACGAATCTGATTTCTAAACATGCTAGATATGTATATAAAAACAACCATCATTACTAACTCCATACATTTTAGTCTGCCGATTCCCTCCGAGGATTATTTTATTTTTTAATTGTGTATTTCATTTTAGGCACACCTTTTCCGCTTTGAAGAACTTAAAATATCATTTTTTTACAATCTACAGTGAGTTTAGGATCAAAATATTGTAATCACTCGAGGCTCATTTTTGTAGACGAATAAGAAACGGTGCTAAGGGGCCATCTATTTACTTTAGAGTTGCATAGCGAACTGCACCCCCTCTAAAATCTTAACGGGTGAGTTTAAACACTTTTTTCTTTTGATAATATTAATGTGTGTTGCTCAATCGATAGTAATCCAAAAAATAGACTCGAGGGTGGGTCATCGATTGGTCCGCCAAATATAAATTGTGTTACGCCGTCTTCTGTAACAATACAAAAATTCCAGTTAACAAGTTTTTTCTATTCATCGACGAAAATTTAAAGATGTTGTTTTCTAAAAACTTTCCGAGCGGGTTAAAATGTAATTTGTTTAATATAAAAATGTTATGTATGTACTATGAAACTAACACAACTAGCAACAATATTCTCGGTCATAATGATAATCTCCCATATCTTCCAAACAGATCCACTCTTTCCGACCTAATCCTTACTCTTATCTCTAAACCAGTCTGAATCAGTATACTAATATTAATACTCTCATACGCCATCACTGTACCTTAGTGTATACTATTAAATCCCGAATACAAATCATTCAAAAACCCTGCAGAGTTACTGCCCTTAAACCGCCCGGATGATATCGTTGTTCAAATTCATTTGAGATTGATTTAATTTTCTTTTAATCCAGGATTTAAGTTTCAAATTAATGGTGTCTCTTTAACCAATTCATATCTTCATAAGTATAATCCTTAAACCCATTGTATCTCCCCAATTCCTTTAGAAGACACATCATTAAACCCCAAAATACTAACGGCAAAATATACGCTACTCACAAATATTGGCCCACGAAATTTATATTGAAATATTTATTTTAATTTAAAAAAAATCTTTTTAACATCTCTTTAAATCTTCTCCAGTTATAAATCCTAACTGTTATAATTCACCCGCCCCATTTTTTGAAAACCTTACACTAAATTTAAACAAATAACACTCTAAGCACATAACGCGTTACAACGAGAGTGACACGTGACTTCACATTTCCGAAACAGATGACAACAGAAGCTGAAGAGAGCCGGATGGCTACGCCCTTCTGTGCTTGAAGTCGACGATACGAGTGTTGTACACATTCTTTTGTACCAAAATCAATAAATATATATATATATATATATATATATATATATATATATATATAGCAATTTTATTATGTTGACCGTCACTCTATGTTCTTAAGAAGCATAATATATAATTTAAGTTTATGCTCCCTGTATAATATTCTACGTAGTCGGATTAATTTTAAGATGCTCGTCATTTTGAAAAATAAAATGTAAATATTTATTCGTTCAACGCAGCTTTACATAATTTTTGTTTCGAAGTGAAAAAATATCTCGAGAAAAAATGGTACATATCTCTGCTTCGCCGATTAAAAATGTACTTCGCTTTGTTTCGAACTTAAATAGTATTTTAGACAAAATACGGAACACTTTCAGCAACATTACAGACACATTTCATTTTCCTTTCAAGAAAAAATATAAAATTTAATGTTGAGTCAGAACTTATCAAGCAAAAACTAAACTCCAAGACAAGGGTTAAGAAATAGATAGATTAGCAGCTGAAATATAAGAACCAAGTATGCCTTTAGTCTAAACAAATTTGATTACATTGGGAAAGCTTCATGACATGTATTTATTTACATTAGGTTTAGGACAACCATGCTGCTATGTTCAGGGAAGCTGCTTCGTAGTCCTGGAAGAAGAAGCTTGTCCGTTGATATTCTGTCTGGCTTTACAAACGTAGAGTACGAAAGAACGCCTTTTTCCATTCTTATAGAAGGACGAGTTCTTGCAATGAATGTTTTAGTGGGATGATCAAGAGAGTAGAGCTCAGGCGGGCATTTTCTATGAAAATAATGAGATGGGGTTGCAACGAGTTTTCTGTTTTAATAGTACTGTAAGGAAAAGAAGAGATCCCACTTCATTAGATTTCGAAGTGACTTTGTACTCTCTCAAAACAGTAAAGATTGATATGAGGGAGCATTAATCAATTATAGGGCGTATCTGACTGATATGGTTTGGGAAATGCATTTGAATACCGGTATTTTCTTGGGTGGTAGAATGATCCAATAATTTTTCAAGCGACTTTATCCACAGATTGGATGTACCTTTTCTATTTTCGATGGCAAGTAAAATCAGTCCTAGGGGACTTTTAGGGGGACCTGTGATACAAAATAAGTATGATATACTGACAATAAGTCGGCACAACGATAACAAATGAAATTGTTTTCGTAAGAATCAAATATTTATTGTCACCTTCTCTTTCCTTTTTGGTCTAACTTTTAAAATATGTTCTAATATTTTCATATATTAGATGAGAGAGAGAGAGAGAGAGAGAGAGAGAGAGAGAGAGAGGAGTGCCACTAATTAATTCAGAAAATTGTTTTTTAAAAGCAGCTGTTGAAGTGAGCAAGAGAATTTGTAGTTTAGCTTGGTTTTAGACGTGTTAAAAGAAACAATATACTTTCCTTCACTGTGACACGTGTGTCAGATTCGAAGAGAGAGAGAAAGAGAGATAGAGAGATAGAGAGAGAGAGGTAGAGAGAACCTATACTAGATCTGCTAGACATTGATAGACATGGTATTTCTCGCAAGTTTTTGCATCTACACATCTATAAACTTAGAAAATCATCAGTATTTGCATGAATTTATTGTATAAATTTGGATTTGGAGAATATACACATTTTACTTACCAATTGGCCATTTTGAAAGTGCAGAAGTGTTTACTATATTTGCTGCTTTGTAAGTTTGATTATCATACTTTGTTGATGTTTAATTTCTCGGACTGATTTATTTATAAATCATTATGTCATAGATTTTTTTAATTTTCAAATTATCATATACTATCTCTGATTGCGCCAACGTCTTAACCATAGATCTGATTTTAATACGAGCAATATTCTGAGTATCAGGTTGGATAAGTCTGTCTTAACTTTGATTTCAGGTGTATTTAAGGTGAGATGTTTCTTTATTTATCAAGAATTCAGTCGACGTCTAACATCTGTACTTTACTCATTCACTCCTTTTCTCTCTGGTTTTATATTATATATATATATATATATATATATATATATATATATATGTATATATATATGTATATATATATGTATATATGTATATATATATATATGTATATATATATATGTATATATATATATATATATATATATATTATTTCTTGTATCCACACATGCAAATATAAGGAGATATATTTTAGTATGCATCGATTTTAAGCATCTACTTCAACTATGCTTAATACTTAAGCAGCGCTAGTTAGTAAGATATGAAAATATATTTATGGCCTGAGGATTTCCTAAGGGGAGAAAACGCGAACGCATCTGTGTAGATCAATTACCATAAATATGTTTTCATTACTTACTATATAGAGTGAGACATATAAGTGTAAGTATATAAGTGATGAGTATAAATATTGGATAAAACGCAATATTTATTAAATCATCAAGTATTCAACAACGGTTTTATAAACAAGTGTATTTTCTTTAACCTATGCATTTTCAAAGATATGCTCTCATCGTAAGTTAGTATGTCGACAGATAAGTTACCTACATATACTATTATATATATACATATATATATATATATATATATATATGTAGATAGATAGATATATAGATAGATAAGTTTGTTATCTAATTATACTATTTATCTATCTTGTGTATTGAACGTTGATTATTCAGGATAGGATACAATGTAAAGATATACCATGTATCTGCTTTGTAACATTTTATATATATATATATATATATATATATATATACATATATAAATGTATGTATATATATATAAATGTATGTACATATATATATATAAATGTATGTATATATATATATATATATATACAGATAGAGAGATAGAGATTAAGAAAGAAGCAGACATATAGCACAAAGACGAGAGAGAAATGAAGGCAAAATAAAGATAGAAATATACATAGAGAAAGAGATGGATAGATTTCTGCATGTATTTTTATTAGCAGTTCGAAATATATCTTAGATTATACTTAAGTGGAGTAATAGATGCCTATCCTTGTTTCAGTCGATAAATTCTTCGAATTTTTCTTACAGTTCATAAAACTGCGATTCGTGTCAGTTAAATATTACTGTCCAATCGTTTTTGAATAGCATCTGTACTGGATGCCATTCATCGTGATTCTCCATTCAACGTCTTAAAACTCATAAATATCTAGCGACACTCGCTTGTAGAAGAAAACAATGATACGAAATTCAGTAATATTTAATTATTTTAGTCGACTTCAAGTTGGTGGCGAGTAATAAATGAATATATTTACCGCGTTTGGTAAGTCATCGTTGTAAAGAAACCCTTTTTACTCTTGTGAGTCGTTGCTTATCGAGGACTAAAGACAACGTGGAATAAGTGTTTAGGCTCAATCTGAAAAATTGAAAACGATGAGTGCAAGTCAGACTTTTTTGACTTGGCAGTACAGCTCAACAAGCGTTCGTTGACATTTAACTTGAAGTCCACTGTGGTGTAGTCATCTATGAACGGCTCAGTGGTATTGTGTTCCACACATAGAAAGCTCTAGAGATAAGCTCTGTTCGTTACTAATTCTGTTTCATTTTCAGTACATAGTGGAAAATAACAAATTTATTGGTAGTGAGGGTAGTTAGATGTTTATATACTTTGAAGAATTAACATCAATGAACCAGAGATTGTATGAAACTAACGAAAGAGTAGAGAAAAATGAGCAAATACTCTTGTGAAGGTAATAGATTGTAGAGAAAAGAACAGATCACTTCAGGTTGGGAAGTCGATTCTTCTCTGCAAATCCAAACGAAAACATTAGAAAACAACAACGAAATTGTTAAATAAGTCATTCTTATGAGCCGACCACGGAGTGTTATTTTACTCAAAATTAGACTTCAAATTTAATGAAAATGCTGTCGGAATCTGCTGCATTTAAACACTTAATGTCTTTATTTTATTTACCTCCTTTCCTAGAGGTTAAACACAAGGTCAGGTGTGGGGTTTGATGAAACGGGACCGCTTGTGTTAGAATTAACGTATTGCTCCCTGTTTATTTGATACTATACAACATGAAAACATTTAAATATAATAGGTGCAAACATGTAGCGGCCCGAATACCAATCCATAAACCTCCTTATAAATATGACCCCTACCGCATCAGTTCTTTTTGCTTCAGTGGAAATATGGATTGTTTTCATTTAATAAAAAAAGTATGTAAATTCCATATCAGTTTGTAAAACTTACCAAACACTGATTGTGAATTTTTTTGTGGAAATAAGCTACCCCACAGAGGAGCGGATACTCTCTGCGAGGATAGTTTTACTAAATGAAAACATATATTACATTAACCACATTGAAAAGATGAGGTAATGCCTGGGAGGGCCGTCTCATGACAACAGAAAATATTTTGCTCCATCCCAAAAAGGTAATGCAGAGGACGGTATCATGTCAAGAGAGCATGTACTACACTATCCCAACATTAGAAAAGGAAATGTTAGTCTTCAGGATATAGTATCATGACGAACCAACAGATACTACGCTTTTACTATTCTACTATTCCCTTTACCCCCCCCCCCCCAAAAAAAAAGAAGGTAATATATGGGATTGTAAAATCACGAGGAACGAACATAGAGTACACTATATTTTAAAATGGGTAATCATTTCATGGGGGATAATCTCCTAATAATAGAACATATACTACATTACACTCCCAACATATGGGGAATAATTGAGGCAATGGTCTCATTTATTCATTTCCTATACATCAAATGAGTATATTGTTTGCATTGGTTTCCACCAATATATATACAATATTTGTTGTTGTTTATTATCTATGTACGTATACGTTTCGTCCCTTTTCAATCAGGACTCATCAGCATAGAGATATGACTATTCACTACCGGTCGTACGATTCGAAACCCTGGATTACAAGTATTTTTCAACTTACATCCAACGTCGTTAACCGCGCGCCCAATATTTGAATAGCCAATAAACAATGATAATTTAACACATATAAAAGCGGCTTGATGGCGAGGCATTCTACTTCTATTAAAGAATATATATATATATATATATATATATATATATATATATATATATATATATATATATATATACAGAGAGAGAGATCGAGAGAGAGAGAGAGGGAGAGAGAGAAAGAAATAGAGAGAGAGGGAGAAGGAGAGAGCGACAGACCGACAGACATACAGTGATAAAGTTAGACAAGGATAGAGAGAGGGGGAGAGAGAGGGGCGGAAATACAAACGGGTGGGGAGCCGTTACGTACAAATTATATTAGAATTCTGCACTTACATGTTATCATATTAAAAGACGGAACAACATATACTCTTCATCAATTCAGCTATAAGCGTCTATATTCATGTGTAATTCATACCTTCTCACGGGTGAAAATTTAACTTTTTCCTGGTAAAAATTTCCAACAGGCACTTCGCTACAGCGGTACCTTGAAGTTTACTGTCATCGAATCTGAAGCACAAGTTACAATGACGGGAAAAAAGCGTTATTACATTCAACACCTCTAAAACAAAGCCTTTTCCTTTTTCGACGACCAACGCTTGGCTCCTTGCTTTTCGCCAGTCAAAATGAATGTCCCTTTTCCTCGAAGTAGCCACTGACTTTTCTCAGCTTCTAGTACTGACATTCTCTTCGAATCTAAAATTGATAACTTTCATCTAATCTAACTTTGAGGCTGTTTGGAAAAAATGTGGGATATTTTGACGCCGGAGAAAATAGCTTATTTACGATGCAATAA
>OY744553.1:32161091-32171091 GCA_963556195.1 Sepiola atlantica
AAGAGAAATAAAATACGAAAAATAAAGAAACATACATGTTTGTTGGATTTTGTTCGTTAAAAAAATTTAGCAAAAAAATAATCAGATATAGTAAACTTTTACTCCAGGTTTCGTTTCGTTGTTCGGGAGATCTTAATGTAAATCTAAAAATCGGAATCTTTAAACGAAATAAATACAAAACATTAAGCAACCTTGTTATTAGTTTTGAATGTATAATTGATGGGTAGTTGCTGTGATGAAGTGTAACCCGGTGTGATTTTACTCCTGGGTTCGTATGCACCACGTTGATTATGCATATACCATGTGTCGTTCTTCTAAAAACGGAGCCGTTATCAAACAGTCAATTAGTACCGAATTACACAAATTTTCCCTAAGGAATGTTTAAATAATTTTTCTAATCATTTAAGAGAAATCCACTCACCTGAAGATGTGCTCACGTGAATGTATTTTTCTTCATGAAGAAGGATTTATTTCGAACTAAGATGAAAAATTAAACAATCTTTGTATCTCCACACCACCAAGAAATTGTTTTAATCATACAAAAATCACTCAGATGTGTTATTTTTGTTAAAAGGTATCCCTCTTGTTCGCAAGCAGGCAATCACGACATAGGTTAAGGTTAGGTTAGGGTTAGGGTTAGGGTTAGGGTTAGGTTTAAGGTTAGGTTAGGGTTAGGGTTAGGGTTAGGGTTAGGGTTAGGTTAGGGTTAGGGGTAGGGTTAGGGTTAGGGTTAGGGTAAAGGTTAGGTTAGGGTTAGGGTTAGGGTTAGGGTTAAGGTTAGGTTAGAGTTAGGGTAAGGGTTAGGGTTAGGGTTAGGGTTAAGGTTAGGTTAGGGTTAGGGTTAGAGTTAGGGTTAGGGTTAGGGTTAGGGTTAGGGTTAAGGTTAGGTTTAAGGTTAGGGTTAGAGTTAGGTTTAGGTTTAGTTTTCGGTTTTATTTAGGGTTCATTTTAAAATAAGTTAAAATACGTTAAAATATGTTAGGGTGGGGGTAATGTTTAGGGTTACGGCTAGTGTTAGTGTATGGTTAATATTAGATAGGTTAAAATAGGTTAGGGTTAAGGTTAGGGTGAGGGTAAGGGTTAGGTTTTGTTTTGGGTCAATGATAAAATAGGTTAAAATAAGTTAAACTATGTTAGTGTAGGGTAAGTGTTAGTTTTAGGGTTAGGTTTAGTATAGGGGTAATGTTAAAATAGGTTAAATTAGGTATTACTCTGTACATATTTCTCTTCTAATTTTAATGTTGCCTCAAATTGTCATCTGTCACACTTTTATTTCGTGGTTTTCTACTTGTAAAATGATTCGTTTGATTTCAGCTGCGTCTGGAAATCTGATTCGGTGGGTGTTGTTTTTGTTTCGTTCGTATTATGTAGAAGTCAAACAATATGTACATTGTTAAACATGTATTTCTCCGTGTGTCGTACATAAGAGCATTTAATTTAGGAATTTTATTAAACCAAAACTTCATGTGGAAGAGGCAAGCGATGGAATTTTACAACTAATTAGCATATTTTTTTGATAGAAGAAATCTATCAATTTGATTGGATGAGGCTCTATTAAAAAGTCTTTAAAAAGCTAAGTGGATTGGCTGCCCTTGTGTGGCCAGCAGTGAGTGAAAAAAAATCGACATCGAATTTGTTTTCTTTTTGTATGTTACCTGTTTTTATTGAAAACTACCTAATGTTGTTACCGTAACACAAACTGTTTGCAACATGGGATTGTGTTGCTACTCAAATAGCTTGTTCTTGGCCTTTTGGCTAAGATCAAAGTGTAGTATCTGTTCCGATGGATACTGCACCCCATAGACTGGTATTGTCTTGGCCTTAGGGGCTTGATTTACGCCGGTCTATGGGTCTGTCCAGGCAATTTTTAAACCCCACTTTCCGACCCGACCTTGGGTCACATCTTACTTGTGGGAGTAAGATAAAAACTGGCCTTGTGCCTAACTCCTGGAGAGGAGTAAATCAATACTCAACTATAGTCGTGAAAGAACTGCCACAGGTAAATATTTTACTGTGTTTCTTTTATTGTAAGCGAGTTTGGTATGTTTATATGCTTCGAGTTGCCTAAACCGCCATAACTCATCTCGTTGGAAAAATAAACTTTAACTATAACTTGTATTTACTGTATTCTCATTCTTTCTTCAAAAATAGTTATCATAAAGAGGTAAACTACAGACAAACATGAACATGCGAAACATAGAAACATGTTAGTTGTTTTTCATTTTTCGGTAAAACCTTAAAAACAAAGAGAAATTGGAAACTGAATTCACTATTTCGTTTCGCCTTTTAATATATTCAGATAGATATCTAAAATAGAAATGTTTAAACGAAATAGCAACAGAATAGAACATTACACAATCTGGTGTTCATATTAGAAGTCTATCGTATTGTTTTATCTGAAGTTAAATAGGTTAGACAACTCGAAGAAAAATAAAACCCGAACTGGATGCGAAAGATGAAACGATGCATTTCTTAGATTACACGCATTTTAGATATTTCTGTTAGAACGTAATTAAAAGAAACACCGATACAAAGTACTTATTTTTTATGGAAAAGTACTGATCACTAAAATTTACGGAAATTAATCCACGAGTTTTGTTTTTATTTACGAAATTCTACTTTTATTCGTAAGGTAGAATTTCGACGCCAGTATCGTTCTCGTTTTGAAATTCGTCACTGCATAACCCCCATAAATATACATCTTCATGAATAGAGATTTAACATAGCGTCACACCAGAAATAACTACGCTAATATATATAAGTAATTCTTTTTCATCATCAATCTACTGGATAATTTTCCGTAAATATTGGTGTACGCTAAATTTTTTAAATAGAAAGTATGTATTTCATGAAGGTAGCATGTACATTAATTTATAAGCGGGATATCTCATATATGTGGTACCATGGAGAAGCACGAGATTTAACGACAAATACTTTCCCGTGAGTGGCAAGTAATTTATGAATATAGTTGAGTTGCAACGATTTGCCTCGCTGCTTACAAGTTAACAAGTCGTCATTATAATAACAATAACGTTATCAATAAACGCGGTAACATTAAAAACACAAGTCTGATGGTTTTGCAAGTAGTGTAGATTTGTGCTAATTCAGATGTAATGAAAATGTATCTTTATGGCAAAGCTATTGCCGCTGTTTACAAGTGCTATTACTTTAGTGATACTATTGAAGACACGAATAGGGCAGGTGCGAGTCTGATTGTTACGATTAAGGGGTGGATAGATTGAGTTCAACGAACTTGTGTTATTACAAAACTGAAGAGCGTTACCACTGTCGACTAAGATAATTGTGCTTCAGACATATGCCCCCCTATCATGATTTATGGAAGTGAAAATTAATCAGTGATGGTGCACGTCATGTTTGGCACGGAGAGAAATTAAATGGAAATTATACGATGGGTGTGTTTTATGAATTTAAATGCATGGTTTGAATATAATGCGCCCAGAAGGTACTCTTTAGACAGAAATATATGCAAAAGACAAGACTTCGATGGTATGGCCGCGTTCATAAAATAGATGAGATTTATTGGATTAGTAGATGTAGACCAGTATAAGTAGCGGTGTCAATTTACCGGATAAGACAAAATAAACAAACTAGATGAAGTGATAAAATGGACTTGAGAATAAGAGATAAATATAGATTCGGCCGGCGATAGGTTAGTTTAGAAGTAAATTTCTTAAAGTCGCACAACGTATGCCAGCATAGAAGACTGACACAGAACCGAAACTTATCATGATGATATGATCATATAAGTGTATATTATATTTGTTTTTGAATGATAACGCTTTTATCTAACAGGATTTTCTCATATATGAAGTCAAATGAGATAAAACATTGGGCAAGTAAACACGTTTTAATATAAAATGGTAAGTTACTACTAACAGGAAAGTAAAGTTCAGTCAGTTTCAACTTGTTGACGAAGAGAGAATGCTTACTAGACTGGGTCTATTATAGACACCAAAATGATATGATCTGGCTAAAGCAGAGAATGAGAGGGGAATAGTTAGTTCATTAGAAGAAATGGAGAAGTGTTAAAAAAATCTGATTAAACAGTAATTATTGATCTGTCTCTAACCCCTCATCCGATCCAACTAGTCAATGATTTGGAACGAAGATCAAGTCCAATACACATGTCTTGTCCTCTACCAATTTTGGTCGTCGTTTGGTCTTTTTGAAAGTATTAATAAGAAGCTTTTATTTAAGGACCACAAGTTTCTTGTCTGGAAGCATAAAAAGGAGGCGCGTACAAAACAGACAGGTGATAATTGTTTTGCTTTTTTAATAATTATTCAAACTTGAGTTTAATTATTCAATAAATGTATATAAAACACGTGTCTTGGTTCTTCCAAATTCTATAATACAATTCAAAAAACGTTTTCCTCAGGATATCAGACCCATCTTCTATTCACACTTCCGTAAACCCCGCTCTAATGCAGATCTAATTTCACTTTATACGAGTTCATAAACAACAGGATGCTTTAAATATTCCTTCGGGGCCACGATGAGATTTTGTTGCGATTATCTAACAGTACCAAGATGAAAAGGAAAAAGCAATAAACAAAGAAAATTACTATTTGATAAAAGTGTTTATGATCGAAAGTCTCATACATATATAATTTTATACATATAATATATATATATAACTAAATTACGTGTCTTTGTTTTTCTAAATTCTATGAAACAATTCAAAATGTTTTACCTAAAGGATGCTTTTCCCAGTTTCTATTCCAATTAGCGTAAACCGCGCTCTTATACAAATGTAATTTCACTTTCTACAACATCTGACGTTAAACATTTTTCAGGGCCCCGAGGAGATGTTTTGCGTTTTTCTAACGCTTAGAAGGAGAACAAACAAAAAACAAAAATTACTTTTTGATAAGGCTGTTTCTCAGCGAAAGTCTCAGACATATATTTATACAAAAAATGATGTTAATTCATTTAATAAATATATATATAAATAACGTTTCTTGGTGTTACTAAATTCTATAATACAATTGAGAAAAACGTTTTCCTCGTGATTTTTTAAGGCAATCTAACAAAACAGAATAGTTATTTCTCTTGGACCAAAAAATGTCATCGCCCCAGGATAGGGAGATTCGTCTTCTATGACAGTTTAAAAAGTAAACAACGATTTCTCGATCAGACTTAAGCATTTTGCGGTTTCTACATTTCATTTAATCGGTGTCTATGTTAAATAAATTTGTGATAGATACAACTTCGTGCTTTCTCTATTTTTGAGTTGTGATTAAACTGATAACAACGTGTAAACATAAACGTTACATTGGCGACGAGGATGAAATATACAGTATCGCCGGACAATAGTATTCTGCCATACTGATGCCTTATCACGACTCATGACTGCACAAACAGTTCCAGACGACACTGTAACTATTGACATCAGCATCGATGACGATTCTCAACGCACACTAACAGATTGTATCCAGACAATTCCAGTGACAAAGATTGATATCAAGCGAGAAGCACAACAAACTCCAATAATACAATACGTGTGCAGATTTCTCTAACCTCACGGGATACGTCTAACAGTTCAATACCGCAGTGTTTTTCTTTCTGTCATTGAGTACTAATAAGAAACTGCTTTGTAAAAAAATGTGTGCTAAAGAGACACAGTTTATGAAGGCATGAACATAGCTCAAGAATCAAGGTTCATCTTTTTGTAAAGTAGACTGTGAGACAACACAGTAAAAACTGGCCAGAGTTAAATTATTTAAGATTAAAGTTCAACATAGAACTTTAAAACAACCATGTTCTAGTCAATTGGATAGCAGTCCTGGTATATTAAGTTTCACGGAGACATAGTTATTGGAAAAAAATGTTGTCCATAGAAGTTCAGTTTAGTTTAAGGTACACTGAGTAAAAAGAAGACAATTATTTACCGTAATTGTAGCTAGACAGGTGATTCTTGTAAATGCTTTATAGGAGTGGGTATAGAATAGAGCTGTGGCATGCACCTACCATTAAAAGTTTTGTTTCTAAATATCATGACACATAACATGAACGATTCGAAAATAGTGACTCTTTACTTAAAAAGCAATCAAATATTTTCGGATAGAATATTATTATAAATAATGAAGAGCAATGTCATTTGAAATTTCAATGACACAAGCATCTATTTCGCATGATACAATTTAAAGAATATATTGACAACTAGAAAATAGAAAACAGAAAATAGTGAGATAACAGATGAAGATAGCGAAATAGAAATAGAATAAGAAAGAGAGGAGGGGAAAAATGAGAGATAGAGATACAGAAAGAGCGATGAAACGACATAGATGAATTAGTCGATATACAAACGTGTGATTAATTTAGATAATCAAATTTGACGGTAAATAACGATTTATTCCCTTCGCTGTCCAGAAATACTTTGATGAATTGTTGGATTCAAAATCAAAACTTATTAACATTTAGTAGAAGTTATTAATATTGACATTTTTGAAAGACTAGGAATTCTTCGGTGGACGGTATTTAGTAATTGAAATAAATCTCTTCAACGCTGCAGCTTAAACTCCGGCTCGCTATTGCACCAAAACATAGTGGTAGGCAGAATATATATATATATATAAGTATATATATATATAAATATATATATATATATATATATATATATATATATATATATATATATATATATACAGAGAGATTAGTCTACATTTAGCTGTGCTCTCTGTCGAAAGAAACCTTCTTTAGACCTTTAAGAAAAATGAAATGATGAATAAAAATCATCCTTATTGATTGTGCTACCCAGGTTGATGGAGGATGGATGTATAATTAAACTACAAACATGGATATGCGATTACACATTCACGCTGCATCGTTTCTTTCACTTTTCATCATTTAAGTTTATCGAGTGCGTTTGAGCGCTTTGAAATTATTTAATAGATTGTATTAAGCACTTGAGATTATCGGCAACGTCGCTACAATATAATAATATTCGTGCGATAATAAATATGTAAACAGTCAGCGGATGTGTTCCTTCCAAAACTGATCTCTATATATAAACGTTATTATATACTCAAATATATACACACATATACAGACTCATAAATATATATATATATATATATATATATATATGTGTGTGTGTATATATATATTTATTTATTTACGCCAACATATATCTATATACACACATATTCACGACTATACGTACATTACATTTTGTGAAATGCGGTTTAACTGTATTGTTCGTATTTAATCTTATTTGTGTCAATATCAATATTTATATTTAAAGTTATTTTTCCTATTACCTATCTTTTATAAATAATTTTTTTTTTAATTAAATTTTTTTGTTTTTTTTTTCCTTTTCTTGCAATCCGTTTTCATTTAATTAACTAGTTCAAATTGTCAACGCAAGGGAAGCAACTCCGTTGAACGTAGTAGTATCCCGTGTTAGTTAAGATCCCTGATTTTAGATTTCAGTTAACTGTTTTTCGGGGATCGCCTTTAAATTATTCAATCATACGTTTAGTTATTGGGGTATATTATCTTTTTTATTGGTTTATTTTTATTAAGGCATTTTTTTTTAATTTAGTATCTAATTTTGGAGTAAATATTATTCTAATATAGTAAACATGGTTCAGTGTTAGGTTTAATTATTATTGTTAAAAAGCGAAAATGTCAAAGTCTTACTATATTGGCTCTTCAATTTATTTTACTCTTGGCAAGCGAAGCATCTCCATAGAGAGCTGCCTCCAATATTCGTAAAAACCGTAATTTAACATTTAAGATGGGGTATGTTTTGTTTTTAAATACATCGTAGTGTTCCTCATTTTGTATTAATTTATTATTTTACTTTATTTTTCATTTGTTATCTTATTCGGCATACAATGTTGCAGTAAGTATTATTATCATGTGTCGAATATTGTTCAGCTATGAGTTTAATTATCATTAGAATTACAAACTGGACATCGTCAGCCTTAAATTTTATTTTGTAAAGGTACCGAGCATAACATTCATATTTATTTATTTATTTATTTATTTATTTATTATTCAGGATTCAATGTTATCCTCATATAGTGCATCTTGTTTCAGCTTAATCCTAATTATTATGATTACACAGTGAATATATTCGGTCTATGTTTATAGTGTGTAAGTATTTATTCAAAGGACACAATTATGTTCACTCGACAACTGATCATGCCGAAGAGAGATTAGGTGTGCCACCTGTGTGTGTGTGTGTATTTACAGATGTATTTAAATATATTACACCATTAGTACCGCCACTTATGAACGCAACAAAGGGGAACAACAGGTAGTTGTCTTTCGTAGACTCTTCTCAGCCTCCATTATGGTATGTTACTTTGGAAAATTGCGACTCGCGCGATGAGTGAGGTCGTAACGAAATTGTGATCCTATTTTTAAAGTTTGCGCTTTATATTAGTATATTTTACTCATATTTATTTCTTGATCTATAAATTTAAGTCGAGATTCCGATGTCATTTAGTCATTATATTTCGTGAGAGATGTTTCTGATCAGACGGGAGAATTGCTGCTTTCTCGGTTAGAATCTACTCATCTAACACGATTTGTTACGTTAAAGTTATATATTGTATAGCTCTTTACATAATGTGGCCTTATGCCTTGTCTGGGGCGTTTTGCATAAAATACATTCTGCTTTTTATTTTCTCAGATTATACCCGATGAAGAACGAACGGCGTTCACATATTTAATGATAATAACAATTATGGAAATAACAAACATCTTTGTATGCTTTAAACAATACCAACCATTTCTAAATACATTACTAGAAGAGTATGTGGCATAGTACACTAATCTACACAACAGAAGTAATAGCATAGTTGCGGCTCTTGACAGACAGATACGAACTCAATAGGTTTTACAGCTTTCTATCATATTACGAGAGTAAGGCTATTTGAGATGGAATTGTCAATACTAATATCATTCAGAAAATGTGATATATTTACTGCAACTTTAATCTAATGTATTTATACTGATCGCTATACAGAATGCGAATTTCACAGATTTATGAGAGATGCATAAAATGCAACGAATATAAGAGGGTAAAGGGGATGAATAGTGGATAGATATAAGCTGAGTTTTCATGAAGTTAGAAGTTATACATTTATGGCGCAAATTATAAATGAGTCATACCACTAGGTAGAAGACTATTAATTATATTCTAAGTGGTTGTCGCAGGTGACTCAAAGCGAATATAAGCTGCGATGCCATTAGATAGACGATCCATTATAAAGAGTACAAGCGTTTGCAATTTTGACAAACGAAATTATGGTTTAGTAAGGTAATGTCATAAGTTACCTCCCTTGTTGTAAATCATCCCGTTTCACTACGAATTATACGGCCTTTGTTTGCCGAGTTTGGTGTGTAAAGAAAATCGAGACACTTTAAAAGGGGGTAAAAAGTAATATAGCGCCATACACATAATACAGTTAAAAATTGTGCGATACATATTGCTTCCTTTTGTTGTGTGTGTTAAATATTTGTAAATGAGGAACATGTCATTAGTTCTACGCATGTAAGTTTAATAGAACACGCTTGAAATGTGTAAATAATCGCTAGAGAAGAAAATGGCGCCTTTAAACCATTAGTTATGTTATGATTAAGATTTCTTATTTTCCACTAGCCATTATTAATTTTGATGGAATGTGAGAACTAAAGGATCACAGTAACAGTTATTAGGCTGCATAAAGCAATACCAAGCCCCATTTTCTTTTCATTGTCATAAGAAATCCGAACCCGCCGGCAGTTAATTCTGTTAAAAGCGGATACATTGACAGTATTATTTGGAAGCTTTCCTTCATATACATTAGTCTTGCTAGTAATGTACGAACATAGCATTATTTGAATTATCACAACTACTGTTTTAATGTTGAATGGTATTACTTCAACCTTTCGGCCAATGTAACCTCCAACCCTCTTCAGGTGTAGATTGCTTATTTTGACGGTAATAAGACATTTAAAAAAATTATAACATTCCTACAATTAA
>OY744553.1:32173591-32193591 GCA_963556195.1 Sepiola atlantica
TATATATATATATATATATATATATATATATATATACTAGAAGAATATCCGTATTAAGAGGGGTACATTTAATTCCAGCAACAACACCATTTTGCAACACTTTCATGACATATTTCTATGATAAAAATCAAAATATACTAGAACCCTCATTCAACATTCTATTACAATTCTTTACATGATTTTAATTCTAGAAAATGTCAAAGATTTAAGCTTTAAGCTTAAGGTGTCTGAATAGATAATTGAAATGTAAGGTTCTCCCCTGGTATCAAAATAATATGCATCAAATATGATGCACATCTGAAAACTGAAATGCTTGAACTTTTAAATGGGAAAGTGTGCCTACAGAATGCTCTTTGAAATTCTTTTAAAAAGTGCATGGGAGCTAAAATATAGACACCATTACGGACCAATACGCCGAGCAGGTGTTTGCAAAATTCATCGTGACCGGTACATTAGTTTAGTAGTTTATTATGTACAGCGAATTATAAAAAATATCTACACACCTTGCTTTGTATGACTGGAGTTAAGCTGAAGAAAGCACTTACGTCAAAGTATACACAAGGAAAACAAAATATTCTGAAACGTTACTTTAATCCTTGAAATGAAAATGTTTGTTATTATGTTTGTGGATATGTTATTCTATCTCTCAAAAATATCTCTATCTATATTAAGTTAAGTATGTGTAAACGTTTATACATTTGTACATGATTCCATCCTAAACTGATTAACCAATCATTGATATTGGAACACAGCTGGTAGGCGTAATATTGGGAATATAGGCTATAGTTAGTTTAGTTTAGTGTCATTCTAAGAAGATAAAAATGGAGGAGGAAATCCTTCATAAAACATTTATATATAGTATATATAATCTATATTTGTGAACTTTTCAGAATAGGTATGAGTCCTTAATTAATACGTATTCCCTATATTTTAGTTTTTATTGAGTATTTTAATATGGTTTAGGGAGCAGTATATTGACTAAAGCTCCTAATAATGAATTTAAATATTTCAGATTTGCATTTATCTTGCCCATAGGTATTGAGAAAAATTAAACTAGATTTGCTTAATTTCAATTTTTCTGAAGCCTTAAATTATAAACATTTTCTTGAATCAATATAATGTAAAATATTTTACTAAAAATTGGAATAATAATTCGAGATAAAAGGTTGAATAGCAATATATATTGATTTAAATCTTCGTAAGAAGACATACTAGTTGCGTAAAACTGTTGTGTTCGGAGTATTTAGTTATTTTCATGAGACAGTTTGTTATAAGTGTAGAACCATGCCCTTTCCCCTCGACGATCACTGGCCCTGACGTTCATGTACTGGGGGTTTCTTTTCGTCTTCACCTTTTATTCTGGCAATGTTGTTAGGCGACTGCCGAGGCTACAAACATTGCTTTACAAATATACAAAAACCAAACCAGACAAGCTCAACATAAAGAACACAAACTCAAATACATTGTGTATACATCAGTTGTGCTCTGAATGTATGTGCATGAATGTGATAATGTCACGTAAAAAGACTCCCGCAGCTTAGTTGAGTTTTAGTGTATCAGTTAACACCCAACTGAAATAAATTGTCTTTCGAGGGCATCATTGTTGTTCGGTGTATCAGCCTATCTCATTGTTTGATAAATCTCTGCTGTGCTGAGCTGAGCAGGCCTCATCGCGTCTGCTTCGATCTGCTTCGATCTGCTCAACTCCGCTCACTTCTTAACTTTGTCTCTTCAATATCTTAATTTACAAGCGGTAAACGTATAAGCGTAACTGACTCGCCTTCCTTTTTTTTTCCCCACATTCTCCGTGGTGTTCGATCTGGAGGGGTGATAGTCTATATCAAATAAATCAAACATATTGATTCCTTGAAAAAAAACACTTATAGCATTAGGAATAAAATATTTCTAAAGCGGCCATATACTTTTGGATTAATTTTAGCTGTTCTGGGACGGTTATTCATCTACTACATATGAGGTATATATATACATATATATATATATATTTAAATAAATGTTTCGTGGTACATATATATATATATATATATATATGATAGATTTTGTAAAGTATAAATTAATACATTCTAATCCGATGCGATATAGAGCAGACTGTTTGTCTAAGATCACCTGACTTGAGTCGGTTCTGTTTCGATGTATCCACATCATAAATTTATTGGTATATCTCTCTGGTAGCATGTTAGGTTTGAATGGGGTTCATTTTACTTTCAATTTTGTTTCAATCCTTCATTCACCTATTTTCAGGAAATCGAATAAATATTTAAAAAAATATTGTTCATGAGCTATCCTACTATCGTTCGAACGTAGTTGTTTGGTTCTTTTGTATTACGGCATATCAACATTTTACGGGTTATTTAATGCCCAATCCGGTCATTTACGTACCATTTTTTTATACTTCAAGTGCATTATATATTCACATATTTACTTATGCTTGCTTTGTTTGGTTGTTTTTTTCACGGCATATCAGTCCTTGTCGGGTTGTGCAATGGCAAATCCGATCATTTTAGTAAAAGTGTTCATGCTTAATATCCTATATATCTTCAAACATGTATTTATAGTGTTTCCTTTTGTTGTTTAGTAGAAGAACATCGTTGACTTTGTTTTTGGCTTTGACGAACATGATTGAGTTGTGTCAAGGGAAAGGAAGAAACAATAGCATCAATGTTGTGTACATTTTTGTTCAGAAAGCCAGTGTCTTTTAACGTAAAACAATATTACTAAGAAGAAGGACCACCCAAGAAATAGGCTGAGGTATTTGAATTAAATATTTACCAATGTATTGTATCGAATCAAAGTTGGTATAGTGTCATATTTTATATATTCCGTGGTAAAACCTCCTTCTAAAAAAGAAATTTCCATTTAACTTAAAAACACGTTTTTGTTTGTAAGAAGGACCACCCAAGAAATAGGCTGAGGTGTTTGCATTGTGATGCCTTCTTGGATACGATATTTTAAGCTGGGATTGTGAACTACTTAAATCGAATACAAATGTATGCCTTTGCAGATACAATACTCCTTGGGTAGTCAGTTTTTATGCCCATGGATAAACATACGCATGTATATTAAGTATATGGATGTGTAGTTTACAAGACATAACACCACTGCCTCTTTATATCTATTAAAAAGATGAGATAAGGAGTTATTTTTGCCACTGTGTGTATCAAAGACATATATGTGCTATGACCTTAAGATAATAGGCTGTTTGTGTTCGGTTGCAAGATATAGGTGTCCTGATTCGCAGGCTTTTATTTTAGTAAGAAAAAACAAATATAATTGTGACTTTAAAACAATATTGTACCTTGTTTTAACACTTAGATTTGTAATCTTATTTAGAGGGGGAAGCCCTTTGTTGTAACAGTGACCGATGCTACACCATTGACACTGCGGTTAGACACCAACTTAAAACAAATACAAAAAGTAGACGGCCAGTATCTGTCCAGTGACCACACAAAAATGCTAATTCACATTATTATTATTAGAAAGAGAGTTAACCGGACATAATTAATTCGGGTCACTGACATAGTATCAATACAAAAAGTAGAATCAATTATCGATTTTTTATGTCGTGTTTGCAGACTTTACCCGACTAAGTTATATATATATTAAATGTAAAATTAAAATAATTTTTAACGTTCTTTTAATCATGATAAAGGAAATTTTCATGAACATTTCATACCAGGTTAGAAAGCTCCGGCAGTGGTTATCTTTTTTAGAATGTCTAATAGTATATTAGTTATTGGATTATTGAATGATTACAACGTGTAGAGTCTATAAAATTAGTCTAATTATAATTCTTATTTGTCTAATTATTATTAGAAAATAATGAAGCGAAAAAAATAATTCGGGCTAATTACATAGTTAACATAAGAAATAAAAATGCGAATAAAATATCGATTTCTTTCAGATATTTTGCTTGTTATGTCGTATTTTAAAATCCTACTAACTTGATTTTATATATTAGATGTAACAGTATAATTATTTTACTGTGCGTTTTTCATTTATAATCATAGGAATTTTCATTTTGTTGGTCTACGCAATTCGTGGGAATGGTCATCCTTTTAGCAATTCATGATATTATATTAGTGAATCGATTATTCAATATATTCAATAACCATCATATTAAAAAAGAAGGATTGTATAATTTGTTAAGTAGTTCTTTTATGGTTTGATCATCCAATAGTAATTCGCTGTTAGCGACGTGTCGCTATATTTATTTATTGTACAATGGCCGCTTTAATTTGCGTCCTCTTAGGAATGAGTTCTACATCAATTGCAACGAGTTGCTTATCTGGGGCGACTAATGGCAATGATTCTGAAAATACATCATCATAGGTGCGGCTTTTCTATTGAAACATGGTTGTATAGATAATGGTTGGAGACTAAACCAAAACAATATCACTTACTGTTACTAAACGTTGAACTACCCGGAATCAATTCTACTGTCCCTGGACCATGTAAGAAACATTTATGAAGATTAAGGGAATTGTCAGTTCTGTTCGAATCACGAATCCGTTTTATTGGGTGCCAAATTTTTGCAACATTAAAAAAACAACCATGTGACATATTATGTCCTCGTGGGGAGGCAAGTCTATAGAAGCAAGTGTAACTAGTTTGAGACTTTGGATTTGTTATTATACAAGTATTATCATTATTGTTTTAATTTTCTGTGTACCTAGCATTCAAATCAATTTCCATGAAGAGAGTTTGTTTCCAAGAACCTCCAATTTGTAGTAAGTTATTTGTCGTTTTAAAATCTTATGCCCACTAATACTTGTTACATATTAAACCAAATGTTGTTCATTCCATTCCTAATTCTCAATCTTCCCATAATATTATTCATCATTCAACTAACAATGTATCTAATTACATATCGAGTTGGTTTTCGCGTTGGCTAGTAGTGCAACATAAGTAAAATAATGGTAATTTACAAAGAATTCTCATTGCTGACATTTTTTTTTTATTTCCCAAGAACATCTCGAGATTGCTACTCCGAGGACTACAACATGATCTTTGTCAAATTTAATATAAACAAATAATTGTCATGAATTCATCTTATAAACCATCAAAGTATGTTCACTACATGCATTCATTTCTATAATCTCATCATATTCTTCATCATTAACGGACACTTTATCTATCTTATTAGCCATATAATCGACTTGCTTTTAACTTTGATTAATGGTGATTGATTTGCATTAATGCATTCCAGGAAATTATATATTTTTTTATGTGGGCCACTACTTATAAAGACTAATAATAACTCAAAGATAGGGGTTTATTATATGGGAATTATTGGCAGACGAATGATAAGAAACACTATGAAATTACTAACATTTATCAATGATATGAAATGCGTCAGATTGATTATGGGGCGTTGCCCATGAAACAAAGTTGTTCACATTGAAGTTGAAGACACCCACATTTTAATCAGCCGGAGAGAAGTCTCGCTGTAATGTGTTCGACGGAGAGGAATCTCTTGGAAAGAAACTCTGTCCATGGAAATGCTGCTTAGCGCGAGGTAAAGGGAAGGATATATATTGTTATTATACACTAATTGAGCAAAACCTCTTTAGTTTACTAACTTAAATTATAATGTCATCAATAGGCATTAGACACGTTTCCTTTACTAACACGTAATAGCTTATCAAAGGCGAAATGCAACTCGAGGAAAAGGTAAATGGTTAGTTTCAGGTGAATGGTGAGAAAACTACCAGCATTATAATTGTTATTGATGTAGTTTGAATTTCAACTTGTGAATTTGAGGAATGGATCTGATGCTCTTTGACAAAAGTAACGACCAGGTAAGATTTCAGGCTAATCAGATAAACTGTTTTTTGTGTTATCAACGTTTCCATAACATACATTTGGGGATAATTCATTTAATAATCAGAAGCAAGGCCAAATTAATCTTTGGGCCATCCTTACGTCGCCAGGCGGAGGTATGCAATCTCTTGGCTGACCTTTATTCTTGATTATCATATTTTACTTGTATTAAAACAGCAACTATTTGTCTACTGTAAATACAAGCATAATTGGTGTTGTTGATGTAGTTTGTTGTGACCTTGTCTGTCTGAGTTATTTTGTCTTCTTATTTATTGTCTTCCCTTTGATAGACTTGATCGAACACCGACTAGTCTCTAAAGAAATCAGAAAGTAGAACAGGATCGACATTTAAAGATCGAAGACGAATCGATATCTGTTTCGGAGTAGACAAGTCAAGCTCGCAAAACAACAGAACACTTTTGATGTTTCTCTTATTCGAGCTAGAATGCTCTTCCTATGACGAACGTGATATACAAACAGATCATAATTTGTTTCTTCTTTATTTTGTTACTTCATCTTCTATTTTTTCTGCCTCCTCATCTTTTTACTCATTCTCTCTCTCACTCTCCTCTAATTCTCTCTCTCACTCTCCTCTAATTCTCCATCCTCTCTTTACTTTTTCGTCCAATTATTCTCTTCCACTCTATATAACTTATTCTATTTTTACTACTTCTTTTCCATTCTTTTTCTTCTTCTTCTTTTTCTTTGCGCTCGTCGTCTTCGTATCGTTTTCTTTCGTTTCTTCTTCTTCTTCGTCTTATTCTTTTTCTTCTGTTTCTTCTTCTACTACTACTACTACGTCTTCTTTTTACTCTGTGTTTTGTCCCTATTCTCTTTCTTCTTCTTCTTCTTCTTCTTCTTCTTCTTCTTTTCTTCTTTCTTCTTCTTTATATTCTTCTTCAAACATATTTTTATCCCTTGTATGATATAGAAGAAAAAATGATAATTCATCAAGATTCCCTAGACTGCTATTCTTCACCTTTGACAATTTCTTTATCTTCTTCTTCTTTTTTCTCTTGCTTCAGTGTATTTTTCTCCATCCTCCTCTTAAGTTTCCACCTCTACTTCCTTTTTCTTAGCCACCCTGTACGTTTTCTTCCTCTTCTTCTTCATTTTTTCTTCTACATATTCGTGGTATTCTTTTTCTTCGCTTTAATTTGATTCGCCTTCTATTTGCATTTTCTTCCGTTATCTTCTTTTCTTTTGTCAATTCCCTAGTCGTATTTTTCTTTTACATTCGTCTACCTCTTCATTTTATCCGACTTTTTCTTCTTCTTGTTTTTCTTTTTTTATCCCCTATATATAATTCTTTTTGTTTTTGTTTTTCTTTCTACTTCAACTTTCTGTATCTCTTTTTTGCCTTTGTTTATTTCTTTTTTCCTTCCTTCTTCTACTATTTCTTTTTTTCTCTTCTTTTTGATTTTCTTCTACCCTTTCAACTTCTTTTTCTTTCTGATGTGCCCCCTTCGTTGTCACTTTTCTGTGTCTTATTTTTCTTTTATTTCTCTTTATTCAACTTCTATCTTCTCTGTTTTATATACGGATTCGTCTTCTTTTTCTCTATGTCCTTCCTACTAGTATTCGTACTTATTATTTTTTGTTTCTTTCTCCAAATTCGTCTTATACCCTTCTCGCCATCCACTTTCGTAATCCTTTTTTACTCATTCATCTTCCTTTATTTCTTTTTCTCCTCCTTCTTTATTCTTTTTCTGAGTCAGATATATTTCAATTTATTGTATAATTACAGGAATACACGCTAGAAGAACGATGACAAATCAAACCTTACTACGCTGTTCTCATTTTTTTATTCTTCTTCTTAATATTGTTTCTTCTCCTTCTTCTTCTTCTTCTTCTTCTTATTATTATTATTATTATCATGTATTTCGTCGTCGCCGCCTTCTCCTCATCCTCGTGCTCCTACTCCCATGCTTTCGTTTTTATTTCTTCTATTCTGTCTCCGTCTTATTCTTCTCATCAGTATTCTCAGCTTTCTGTTTTTTTCATCATTATGCTTTTCTTTCCTCTGTTTTTTTCTAATCATTATGTTTCTCCTACATGTCCTCTGTGTTCTTCTTTTTCTCTCCTCTCCTTCGTCGTTTTCTTCATGACGCATGCTTCTTTTTCCCTTCTTCTTTTCGTTCTTCTTCTCTTTCTAATTTTCTTTCCTGTTCTTTTTCTTTTCCTTCTTTTTTCCTTCCAATCTTTTTCTTTTTCTTCTCCTGATTGTTTTCCTTTAATTTCTCCCTCTTCCTTCCACTTCTCATTTTTTTGTTTCTTTCTTCTTTTTTTCCTTTTCTTTATGTGTTTCCCCTTTCTTCTACATCAACTATTACAACTACAACTATGATTACGTTTACACACATATCGTTTCATTTTGTTACAATTTTCATCGTTATGTCTGCATCATACACATTCTTCGTTTTCTTCTACCTCTCCTTCTCTTCTTCTTTTTCTTTTTCTTCTATTCTTTTTCTTTAGTTATGCACTACCCAAAACCACCACGAAAACCATTCTAACCCAAGCACATCACTTACTGATTTTGAAAGATACAAAATAAACCAGATGCAAAGCATTTACATTATTTTATCTTTATTTACGATTTCAAGATAACCAAAAAAATTATACACAACCGGTAGATTTTTCATATGAACAAAAGATACTTTACATCTTTTTCTCATTTATCACAAAATAACTAAGTTAATGCCTTTCGTATAGATGTTTCTATTTCTAATTGACTTTATCTCCAGAAAAGCACGTGCAACTTGTTACCTCTACCAAGGAGGTTATGTTTTTCTTGTGGTCTGTCTGTTAGTGATTAAGTATGAGTGTTTATTTTTTCTGTATAGACTACTGCCCAGATCGCTGTACCAATTGTCACAAAACATAGTAAAAATATCGGTCATAGTCTAACTTAGAACAAATTTAATTTTAGTATATACTAGACCACCCGTGACCCGTTGGGTCAGTTTGTTATATTAGCTATGGAATTCATGTATGAGCGTGACACTTGTGGCATAAAGAAAATAGTTTTTTTTTACATAACAGAAGCATTTCTATGAAAGTATATTAAAATGAAAAAAGAATATAGATAGATTTCTATGAGTCGTTCTGTTTATTATAATTGTTTTTTTTTTAAATTACAGTTACTGAATTATAAGTGGTTGGTTAGGGCGATTTGAGAAAGGAAGGGGGTACAGCAGGCTTTCTCGCGTACGTAACGAAAACAGAGGGAGTAGGAGTGGTGAAATCTATGAGAGGGAAAGTGGGAGGTGGTTTCGTTCACCGACCGCTAGTATGGCTGATATTAATAATGAGTGTTGTTTTTTTGTTTGTTTGTTTTTGTTTTTTAAAAGGGAGGAGTTTTTTTGAAACTGCGACAGACTTTACGAAGTCCTCCCGTTGAATGTTTTTAGCCGTGAAGAAAACAAAAAAACTATTTGATGAAATTAAATGTAATTGTTTTATATTTAAAGCGATATAAACATTTCCAGAATGAAAAATTTCATGTGTTCGTTAATAATAAGAGTTCAACGGAATTGGAATAACAGATTGGAAGACGATGCTATTTACGCATGCGCAACCGGATGTTGAAAACCGGAAAGCTGAAAGCTGATTGCAAACATACAAGACAATAGAGTTTTAGTAGTATATAGATAGATTGGTCAAAGATCAAGGTCAAGTTAACGAATGATGTAAAACCATAACTTTTAGCGATAATTTTGCTTATATTCATTGTAGAGATTCGGTGCTGTATCCATTTCATAAGCAATCACGCCCTGCATCTCAAATTTCGTTGAGCTTTCAATTTTACCATAACAAGTTCGTTAGCGGTCGAAACATTTACAAAATTTTAATTTCGATTTTTTAAAATTCTATGCATTCATCTGATACTTTTTGTTAGAATAAATTCCATGAAAATGTCAGTCTGATCTGTTAAACTTTATTTTCATTTACCAATGTTTCGATAGCTATACTTCCGGCATATTTCATAAGATACGGTAGCAATAAAATCCAGATTATCCATTATTCCATCCTCATAATTTCAGAAAGAGGTATGCAGTTTAACGATAACCTGTGTTTCTTTTATAGATGGTGTGGGTTTCGGTTCACGATGATACTTGCTATTTTAAATGTAAAATTTCTCTTCCTGTATTATATATGTGCAATTGAGAATTTTTGAATCGGACAAATTATATATATATAAGGAGCACGTTTATAAATATATATATATATATATGTATATATATATATATATATATATATATATATATATATATATATATATATATATGAGATATGAAAAAGGTAAAACCAAAAGATGTTTTTTATGTATTCATCAACGTTTCGTCTTTATTTGTAAGTATTCCTCTAGATGATCAGTTTAAGAAACATATCATGCAAGTATATAGAAATATTGGCTTGACATGATGGGTTAATGAGAAGTAGTAGCCACTACTGGGAGCGCATGACCAAGATCCGGGCTGAGAGAAGTCGGTGGCAGGGAGTGAAATGAATGTGAATGGCTGTGAGTGAAAAAAGAGAGGGGGTAGTGTTAGTAAATTTGTCTTAGAGTGAGAGAGAGGGGACGGAGTACTGATGTTTAGTTGTGGTGAGGTGTAGCATGGATTTTAGGGGCTGGAGAAAGAGGAGGGGGGAGGAGGATCTGTGTTTTTGGTGGGTAGGTGGTCTCATAGTCTTAGAAAAAAATTTGAAAAAATGAAGATGATTTGAAAGTGGGCGGAGTGGGTGGGTAAGAGTTTGAAATAAGTTGTCGAAAGGGTGAGATGGGTGAGGGAAAGAAGGGAGATTTTGTTTTTCGCTCTGGCCGGCGATCTCCTTCCTAAAGTCTCATCTGGCCCTCATTCTGAAAAGGTTGCCCGCCCCTGACTTAGAATAAGATTTTGTGTTCTTTACCTGAGCAATTGAAGACACATTCTCCACTGCTATATGTATGTGTATGGTAAGAAAATGTTTAAGGCATTGACTCGTTTGCAAACAGACAGGGAAATAACAAATACTTTTGGATAAAATCTTATAGATTTCGCAGATGACGAAATGCAATAAGGTGAGCTAATCTGCGGTAACCTGACACGATTATATTAGTTTCCCACCTTGGCTGGGAACCTAGTCCTGGATGTCTCCTTGTCACTGTAGTTAATCAGTGGCAATTCACAGGTGGGTGGTTGAGGTTGTGAAACAATTGCTTCATTATAGACTCCGCACGCATGCACATTTCCACAGGTTGGCACTATTGTATATGAAACCTAAAAGTAGGGCTATACACATATATATATATATATATATATATATATATATATATATATGAAATATATATATATATATGAAATATATATATATATATATAAAATATATATATATATATAATATATATATATAAAATATATATATATATATAAAATATATATATATATAATATATATAAATAAAATATATATATATAAAATATATATATAAAATATATATATATATAAAATATATATATAAAATATATATATAATATATATATATAAAAAATATATATATATAAAATATATATATATATATATAATATATATATATATGAAATATATATATATAAAATATATATATATATATTTATTAGTGAAAGCTATACAATATATGATGTATCGCTTAGCACTGCATTGCAGTAAAACATAACTTTTTTGTATTCCAGCAAATGTGCAGCGAAACTTTTTAGAACTGAACGAATGTATAGTTTTCACTATTTTTTATGTTTTATCTGATATGCCAAGGACTGATTGACCGCTTCCCAAGCAAAATTATCAATAGAGAGAGAGAGAGAGAGAGAGAGAGAGAGAATTAATGAGGGAGAGACGGAAATAACTAAAACGGAAAATAACAAAATAAAAATAATATTTCAAGTATTCTTTCTGATCTGATGTTTAGTTTTGATGCAGGCAGCTTTGTAAGGAATCAGATAACACGAAAACTAAAACAGAAGGGTAAAAACAAAATGTGACAGGGATCATGATGACAAGATTGTGTTCTGTGGGGACTAACACAAAATAGTACACACATACATACAAACACACACACAGACACACATATATATGTATATATATATATATATATATATATATATATATATATATACAGGGTGGGCCAAAATAAGGGTCCTATCTTTAAATTTTAATAACTTGAATTTGAATAACTTCCACAAAATAAAAGTTAAACTCACCAAACTTTATGTGTGTGTAGACTGACCCTTCCGAGATTTTTTGAAATAAACAAAACAAATTTTAGCCGAAAAACACTTCTTAAAACTTACAAAAACTAAAGTATTGTTTTTTACACTGTTTTGAGTTTTTTAAGCAAAAATAATGTTTTCTAAATGAGGGTACGTTCCTTAGGGCTAATACGGCTCATGCTTGCTTCGGAAGGGGTCCTTTACTTATTCTAAAAAAAATTTTTTAAAAAAGCAATAAATAAAAAAGTTATGAATTTTTTAAAATAGGACCCTTATTTTTGCCCACCCTGTATATATATTATATTATGTTATATTATATATATTTCAAACATATAATTAGATGAATATATGTTGTAAACACAATAATAAAAAACATGTTTAAGAGAGGAACTCACCTATGTTAATGTTTCGGCCGTAAAAACAAAGACACAGGCAGCCAATTGATGCTGATTTGTTATACAAACCGGGACTAAACAGAAAACTTAAGCAAAACATACCATCTTAAACCATTTTAAGTTATCTAACAAATAAGTCATGGTGTTAAAGCAATTGTCTGGATGTATAACACACAAGTATCCTATACAATTATATATGTATACACATAAAATAAATTAGACGGATTTGGCAAAGTCATACCAGATCGCAATCCGTCTGACATATTACTATTTCGTTACTGCTAGCCTATCCTCTCATTAGTTTTCGACACTATGCTATTGATACGAATATGTTTTAATTTGGTTAATTTTATTTGTTTGAAAATACTTCTTGTGACTAAATAATCGGTTATGATGAAAACAGAATTTGAGGCGCCGATGCCAGTCAGCACAAAACCGCAATATTTAAATTATCTTTTAACATCATATTTCTAAAATTAATACATCATTTCCATAATTTGCGAAACATTTGTTTTAATTACTTTACAAATTACGCTTTCCGTTGAATATATTTTCTATTCAAGATTATTTTTACAAATGGCGGTCTAGAAGATGTACGTACTTCTTGTTTAAATAATTTAGTTTTTCGATCGTTCTTCGTACCGATCGGTGTTATATTGCTATTTTGTATATATTATTACTTAGACAACTGATTTAGACGAATAATGCCCCCTTTACTTTGTAATGCCTTATCAGTAATACTTCCACCTCGTAGGAATCTAAAACAAGTAGAAAGTTGTTGATTGTCTCATTGTCAAGCGACTATAATCTAATCTCATCTCATTAACTTTTAGAAAACAAGCTCCGGTTAGTTTACCTCTTGATAGCGACCCTGATTAAAATCAAGACACAACAATCTACTATGGAGTGAGAAATACATTTAAGATAGTTACCTATAATTTGAAAATATAAGCATTAAAAAAAAAACTACCTTAAAAGTTGTCAAGACATTTTACTTTCAATTCCTTTTTAATTAATTGAATGTATCATTAAAAATCGATTAGGCTACCCGCTCGGTTTGCAATAAAGAAGCTGTTCTTTTCTATCCTTATTAAATACACCTTTGGCCTTTTAGTGTTAGATATGTTCACTTATGTTCTCATGAGAATATTCACGCAGATATTAACTCCGTTTTGTTGTTGAATTGTAGTATATTTACTGACCTTATGTGACAATCCTCTAGGGCATTACCTTTTTAATTTTATTAGCTGGGAATTGTAGTATATGTTCTGCATTTAAGAAGTTATCGTCTTAAAAATAATCTCCAGCTATTTAGAGACACAGTTTAGTAACTTTTTATCTCGTCATTGGTCGATCATTCCGAACATTACCTAGTCGTTTGAGGGTAGGCGCTTATTTACTAATGTCACCGTCTTTTAATGTATATTAAGTGACACCAACTCCGATTCTTTAAGTCGTCCTTTACTTTCGGTACCGCCTCTCTTTTATTTATTACATATCAAAGGTAATCAAGAAAATAGATTGTAACCCTGTATTATTAACGAAATTGGATAAAATAACAGACAGTAATTATATTACGTTGTAAAGGAAAAGGCACAGGGGAAAAAAGCGTGATAAATATACAGAGAAGAAAGTAAATGATTTGTGAGTCTGTTTTTTAAATTTTATATTAACTAGTTTTGCGAAGTCACGTTTTCTTGTGTCAAACAATTTAATCAGAGCTGAATGAATGTTAACATGTCACAGTTTTTCTACTATTTATACTAATACTCATAAAACACCATGGAATTACGTCAGTATAAACATTTTCGATGTATTGATAATTATTATCTTATCTTAAGACTTAATTGAAAATGTACGCATTCACGCGACTAATTTAGTGATGGCTTTCTTTCAAAACGTATTTCAAACGGCGGGGATGCCTTACGTCCAGTTGTTTTCTCGTTCCACGTCACACATTGAAACAGTCTCGCCCGTGGCCAGCCAAATGGCACGTTTTTTATTCGCCAACATTTATTTGACGGTTTATATTTAATTTATATAAATCAATATAAATTGATCTTGATTATAGATTATAGGATATATAGTGTGGTTGATTATCGAAAAAAGAGGCTATTTAATTATTTACACAAACGACCGGAAGTAGCTAATTTGACTAGAAGCCAACATTTGAAGTTCGACCGGAAGTTCCTTTGCAGATGACTGCGTCGATGGCCGGAAGAAGGAAATTTTAGTGGACAAATGTCCATTTTTTTTTTCTTTCATTTCAACTAAACAAAAGTACCGATATATATTTATAGCTGCGTTCATGGTTTCGTCTAATGTTTTGTTTTGTTGTGTGTGAAATGGAACGCATACAATTCAGTAATCATTACTGCCATTCATACGTAGATTAAAGGAAATATTTGTTTCTGTTTTTTTACATCTTGTTTGTCTTTCTTAGCCATTCATCTTTTTGTGATTTTTACAGCTTTTTTTTACTGCTTTTAATGATAATGGACTAAAACACGGACAGTATGTAACATGTGAAGTAATCCTGACGGATTTTCCAAGCGAGGCTGAAATCGTATTTACACATAAAAATAAGCAGCCTAAAACACGCGATCTTGCCTTGAGCGAGTAAATAATCGACTGATCAATATAGTAGGAGATGATGTTTACTTCTTTTTTAGATCTTTTTTACAAAGTAAAGACGTTGCAAGATTGTAACTACTTTATCGCTATTTTCATGTTAGGTGCTAAGCTCAACTGCCAGACACAAACACTACAAATACCTATATTTCCCTCCTCTGTCTACCAAAAATAAAGCAGAACTTTAACGAACGTTTTTGACCTAGTTCTATGCAACACGTTAGAATGTTTCCTTACACGCAACAACATAGTCGTTTTCAAATTAAATGTCAACAAATATATGTCGAGTTGTCACATAAATTAATCATAGTAATCAATCCTTTCATAGTACTTTTCCATCAGATAACTGAAACTATCACTTATCTTTATCCTATATTGACTGTTGACCTTGTCAAATGATGATGCATTAGTAAAATAAAATTAAAAGTTGCTTCTGAGTAACTTATTTGATATGTTATTGTTATACTCTGGTATTGGCAATATAATAACGCACTTAGCTAAAATGTATTTTAAAAAATTACTTAGTTCTGCCATGACGACGGCTAATATGAAACATTTTTCAAGAATTCGCTAAAAATAAAAATAACCTCACGTCAGTAATACATCTTTTACTGGGCTTCCAATAGATGTTATATCTCCCTACATACGTCTATTAACTACGATAACGGTATTTTCTCTTTCTTGAACACATCATTGAACATCCGGGAATTTACTAGAGGTCGAACGAAGCGAATTCCATGAACAATAATAAGAGAAAGACGATGAAGAGAGGAATGAGAGAGAGGAAGAGAGAAGTGAGAGGGAGAATAGAGATGAGAAAAGAAAGCTAGAGAGGGGGGAGAACGCGGGGTAAGTCAGAGAGGAGAGAACATGGGCAAAGAGGAAAATATAAAACATACATATCGAACGGGTAATAATTTGTCCCTATTTACTTGGCTTTTCTAAACCTCTTAGTAAAATAAGCCGTCCGTTTTAATATTCAAGTTTTTTTTTAAATTACAAGCTTTCAGAATTATTATTGTCATTCTTTAGCGTTGATAAGGATGAACACAGCATTAACTATAAGTCTGGAGCGGTGATAGAGAATTCGGGTTGAGACCCTAAATTCGATGTGGACTTATGTTGATCGTAAATATCATTACTATGCTTAATGGCTACCAAGTAATTTTGATTAAAAATAAATTTAAGGTTTCTTAGATGATGACATCTTCATAATCATAATCATCGGTTCAATGTCTATTTTACATACCATGTGGATAGCTTTTAAAAAGTGGCTTCCAAATTAACCTACATCTGATCAAATCACTCCATATACTTGTTGGAAATGTTTATTGTTCTCTAGATTTATCCAGAAGTGCTTAACAATGTCTGGAAGATGCCTTCACTGCTCAAAGAGGTCACAATGATTTTGCTCCGATTCCTTGCGACTACACGATTGAGAAAACTGCTAAACGAGTCAAACTGTATTAGAAAGGTTTCAGCAGTAGCAAGAGGTACAGTCAAAAGGTAGATATAGTTTCATCATGCTTGAGGATCCATCACCAGTGAATGTGAAGCCATGGCTTGCAAAGGTGACCATTGTAAAACTCGATCAGATTTCTTACTAAGTTATATAAAACATGACCAAGCTGATGTTGAGAAGATCGTTGATTCATTGAATAGTATGGTAAACCTATTTGACAATAAACATATAGTACCACGAGTGTTTCCAACTCAATAGTTACAAACTGATCTTCAGTTTGTAAAATGTCGGAGAAAATAGTAAACAACCGATCAAAATTTAAAAAATAGGCAGCGAAAAAACGGTGTCATTTTATATTGTTTCATTTTCTTAGACTATATGCCCATGTCTTGTAGAATTTCATATAGTTTAAGACGTTTTCCAAAGAGTAACTGATAACTTAATAATTCTCGGATTATTTAAATAGATATCATCACTAATACAAAAAAATATGATTTTAGAAAGTACTTACTATCAAGTTACAGTGTATATATTTGGGCCCAATCGGATTATTAGTTTACAAATTACAGTTATTTAGGTGAACTGGCTACTGTTTTGCATTTCTAAAACAATAGAACATATATCTTATGGGTATGGATAAATCATTGTTTTCTGGGTTATGGGAGAAAATACTATCAAAAGCAATGACATGATTAGTGTTATTCGGAAGATGCTTCGTCGAAATAAAACCATTTCAACGATGTATACTGATTTTAAACGCGATCGTACAAACAAAAATGACAAGGAAGGCGCAGGTTGTCCAAATACGGCAATTTCCCCGATAAACATGAACACAGAGTCTACCTACCCGTTTTAGAAGAACGTACATTTAGATGGAATGACATAGCATGAGAATTGCAGACATCAGATATTAACTATTCTATATAATGATTTGTCAAAGAGACAGCCGCATTCAAACTGGGTTCTGAGATTCGTTACAGTCGACCAGAAAGACAATGCGTTGACGTTAGCAACACTTTCGACAAGACAAAAATAGTTACCTCAGTATATGATAAAAGATAAAAAATGATCAACTAATTAAGCCTGCCATCAAATCGGGAGTCATCTAAGTGGGCAGCAGAAACATAACGCAGTCCAATGCGACGAAAATACACAAACATCAGCAGACACGGTTTGGGCTGCCGTATTTTCGGATGTACACGCTATTTTGTTCATGAGAAAGTAAACACTATCAATAGCAAATAGTATATAGCAGGATTCGTTCATTTGAAAAAGAAATCGACAAAAAATAGCACAAATGAAGAAAAAAGCGCAATGCACAATGCGACAAGTCTATCGCAATTATGGTAACACTACATCTACTGCACTATTACTTCTTCCGCACCCACCCTATTTTCAAGATCTGGCTGTTTTCAGCTGTCTAAAAATGCACAATGAACGGGAGTTGCCTCCAAACATATATCGGAAATTGGAACGTATATTTACATCAAAGTCACTACTCCAAAACCCGACCAGAATGATAGTAAACTCACATATCTTCCAAAAGAAGTAAGCGTTGACCAAACAATACCGCCCACAATTTCTCTCCCATACACATACGCAAGTAAAAGCTAGCAATTGAGGATCGTTCCATGTCATATGTACATACACGGCTTATCCAATTCTGTAAATGGTAAAAATAAATGTGTTTTTTTCTGCTAACTTTTTAAGTCTATTCAAATATGATCGTATGAAAAAAGACAAATCTATTTTTGTGTAGAGGGAGGGAATCAGTCAAACGTGTTCACCTACAATACTGGGAAAATCTTTGATTCTTATTAACTGTAATTTTCCTTCCTAAATATATTTTACTAGATTTCACTTTATTTTATTGACAACAATGTCTTGCTTTACGTTTAGGTTGGGTTTACCTGGTTTAGTTTTCATTTTCATGGCTTCATATTAGCCTCAGCGCAAAGTTTTATAGTCACAATAAAAAAGTGTCTCGTCCCAAAAGTGAAATAATGTATTTAAAAAACATAAAATAATAACAAGATAAATAGATTTAATCCGGATTAGTAATAACTGATTTGCCTCTCTAATTTCTCGGTATATCTAAGCAAATCATATATTCGATAATGAATAACATATATAACAATAATTATTCAAATATACAAAAAAGCACATAAACAAACGCATATATATTTCTAGAAAATCAACAATAGTGTAGTGAATAATGGGCAATCAACGATTTCCGCCTCTATCAAACAACAATGATGTCGTTTGCACGGCAACTGATAAGCATGAACTACTTGCCCAGCGTGTCACCTCTAACTACACTTTGGACTCAGATGCAGTAATGACCAAGTTATCAAGTGTGGCTTCGGTCCGCAATTGAAATTCGGTGAGGGGGTTGTCCATCACCAAATTGTAATTCCGGACGAAGCAGCACTTGATTACTTGGTCATCACCCCATCCCAGGTAAGAGACATCATAAAACACCTTGACACCTCCAAAGCGTGTGTGCCTTATCATATACCTGTAATAGTAATACAGAAATGGTCTGCTGAACTGGTCCCTGCCCTCTTCAAACTCTACAATTAATGCCTAGCTGAATCTTGCTTCCCTGATAGCTGGCACAATTGCCTTTGTGGTACCAGTCTACAATAACTCTGGGAATGGAACCGATCTTAAGAACCTCCGCCCAATTTTTGCTAAAATCTTTGAATCCTTAATCTATCTAGCGATAGTCTGTAACTTAGTTTATGCTAAACTTCTTTCTGACCGCCAGTATGAATTTAGACAAGCACAATCTACTGAAGAAATCCTAGCGGTTATCTCTAAACGCAAGTATCATACACTCGACAAGGCAGGTGAATCGAGGGCCGTAGCGCTTGATATATCCAAAGCCATTGACAAAGTATGGCATAATAGGCTTCTCCTGAAAATACGCTCATACGGTATTACTGGGCAAGTACTTAGTATAATTAGATCCTTCCTAAACAATCGAAAGATCCAGGTTGTACTCGATGACCGTTCATCTAAGCAACATGACGTAAATGCTGGTGTGCCCCAGAGGTCTATCCTTAGACCTTTATTGTTCCTGATGTGCATAAACGTTCCACCTGATGACATAGAGTCTGATATTGTTTTTTTTGCTGACGACACCAATTTTTACTCTCGTACTGTTGGCAAAACAGAGGCGATCATATCCGAGGCAATGGCTGTAGCGGATTGGGGTAACAAATGGTGGGTAACTTTTAATGCCGCGAAGACAAAGCTTATTTCCTTCAATAACTACAAGAAAACTCTCCAATCACCGATTTTCATGGCAAATACCACACTACCTAAGAGTTCAAAATTCAAACTCCTCGGTCTAACCTTCGCAGGTAACATAATTGGAACAAATACATTGAATGAATTGCCAAAGCTGCAGCAAAGAAGGTAAGCACTCTCTACCGTGTTA
>OY744553.1:32196091-32231091 GCA_963556195.1 Sepiola atlantica
CGTGTAGGTCTTCTATTTTTGATTGTGAGAGGGGTGAACTTTGTTCGAGTAGGTGCAGGTCGAAATGGCATCTATTTTGGGAGAAATAGACTTGTTCTCAGAATTAGTAATCCCAAGAAGTCATAACAACTAGTGAAAGCTTCTTTAGACTATATATATATATATATATATATATATATAGTGTGTGTATTCGGACAAAATATTTTCATGCATGCAATTCCTCTCTCTGTTACATATAACAGAATCCTACTGTTTAATTATACCTTTTTTCATTTTTTAAAACTTTTGCTTATAGTTAGTTTTGTATTCAAATCAAACAAGTAAATAAATGTCACATATTCCTTTGACACCTGATAATCGATCGAAAACGTCCGTGATACCTGTGGGTATTTGCTTATTTTTTAAATTTAAACACAAAAAACGAGCATTTGAAAAGTACCAAAAAATATAAAAAGTATAATTTAACAGACGAATTTGATAATTTTCAACAATGTTATCATATATGTGTGTGCGGGGTATGTACATAACCTCATTCATAGAGACAAGAGATACTCAATGAAAAGAAGGAAAGAAAATGAACAAAAAAGGGAAAGAGTGGTTTTGGTTGAAAGATTACAAAAGAGAAGAGTTACAAATAATGCTCAAATGAACAAACAATATAATGACAAATGCGAATGATAGAAACACATATTTAATCAACTAAAACCTAATAAACGTATGAATAAGTAAATAACAAATGAATGAAAATAAAGAAGAAAATACTGAAAAACAACGAAGGAAATTGGCAGAAGATTACACATCGACAAAATAGAATTGAAAGAAAGAAAATTGTATAATACATAGAAAGACATATAAAGACAGAAGAAAAAAAGGAATACCTAAAAAATAACAAATAGGACAACACAGAATGAAAAAAAAGCGAACGAAATAAAATCGATGCAAATAATACAAAAATAAAAGAATGATTGACAAGAAACTAGGTCACGTGCACTTCAGCAAAGATTTTAGATGAAAAGTAAAAAAAAAGATGGTGAACACTCAGCGTCATGTTTTGGTAAAACAGCGTCACCTTTTCTCATAATGTCTCGTATTTAGTTCCATTTCGTCGTATTTTCGAACATTGTTCTTGCCACTCAAACATCGTCACCAGTTTTAGATTACCTTTTTTTTTTATTCTTGCGGCATTTGTGCATTTATTTTTGTTCTTTTTCTAGGACAATAGATTATTTTCGTATCTCCATCTCCCAGTTTACTTCCTTCAGACGCCATCATCACGTTTTAGACGAAGAAATAAAAAAAATATCATCAAATCATTTTAAATTTTGTTTTTATATAAAAGACAAATTGCATCGAGAAATATATCAATCCACAAATAGTTTTTTATGTTACAAATGTTTGAAATAACTTAAACTTTGAAAAAAACTTGCAATGCCTATACGAGTATAGTTATTGAATATATATCAGAAATGCCATCGATGGAATCGTTAATAACATTCATTTAGGAAAACATAATGCTACTCATTTATAGAATCATACGTAAACCAGAAACTTCTTTCTCTAATCTAAAATTATTTGATACAAAAAAACATGGTTCATTTAATACGCAATACATTAGTCGTAACATTTTTTCTAACAGTATAGAATTGTATTTTTCATTTAAGAATAAATTCATATTTGTTACAGAGTGCAATGACAGATATATATAAATATATATATATATATATATATATATATATATATATATATATATATATATATAATATTTGTTATTGTTTATTATCTATGCACGTATACGTTTCCTCCTTTATAATCGAGACTGATCACCATAGAGATATGCCTATTCACTACAGGTCATGCGATTCGAAACCCCGGATTACAAGTCTGTTTCAACTCAAATACGACGCCTTAACCACTCGGCAACTTTTGAATAGCGAATAAACTGTGATAATTTAAACACTTTAACGGCGGTTTAACGTCTAAGAGCGTTCCACTTTTTTAATGAAAGGAAGGATGCATTTTAAAGCTAGTGATGTCATGCTGTGTTACTACTATACTTACAGTGCTCTACATTTTTGAGGTGTGATAAATAATAATAATAAATATTTGTTATTGTTTATTATCCATGTACGTATACGTGTTGTCCTTAATAATCGGGACTCATCATTAATGAAAGTAACAATATATATATATATATATATATATATATATATATATATATACATATATATATATATATATATATCTACCAATATTAATATTAAGTAAATGATATACTTTTTTCAAGTTATTTTCTCTAAATATTTAAATAAAATGTCATTCCTAAAATATTTAATTTTTTTTTTTTAACTTTTACCTATATATACATATATTTTTTATGTACACATATGTATGCACATCTGTTTAATTCTGTCTATGAATGCTTTTGCCTGGTTCAGTCGTTTTGCTTATATGTACGTATATGCCTCTTATTTACTTAAACACTTAATATAAAAATATCACCTTTCAACTCTTTAAATCTAAACATGTTTGGTTGTGTTTGGTTACTGATTACAATGTGTTCCGACATCTATAGTTTCTGTGAATAAATAGTCGTAAGCACTCATATTTATTGTTTGCACACCGAACAAGCAAATGCTCTTAATCTGAAAACATAGATGAAAATCACAGTTGAAAAGTGTTCCTCATGCTGTAATTTATAAAAATATATTACGTATATACACAAGCAAATATATATATATATATATATATATATATATATATATATATATATATATATATAGAGAGAGAGAGAGAGAGAGAGAGAGAGAGAGAGAGAAGTATTGACAGAGTAAAGTATTAATATTGGAATCTTATTACATATAAACACAGCTGCAATGTAGAGATGGTCCAAGATACAACATTACGCGCTATAATCGACCAATTAACACCGGAACCCCAATGAATCGATCGCCGAGTCTAGAAGTCAACCAGAAAGATCGCTAAGAAATAAAACTCCGTGGTCTTCAATGACACATGTATAATAAACGACTTGCTTCCGAAATATACATTATAAATCAAATGGTATTATGGATTTACGAAAGAGATACTGAATATCGATGATAACACACACACACATATATATATATATATTAAAAATCTGCATAGTGATTGATATTATATATTGAGATAAAGCGTGCCACTAAAAACGCACTATACTCACACATACAAGGAAATAAAATAAATACATTAACATTTAAAACAAATGCTATAGTTATTGCTGATATCCGCTCTGGTATAGGTATTCTACACTTATATATATATATATATATATATATATATATATATATATATATATATATATATATATATATTTGTTTGTGTGTGTGTGTGTGTATTAAGATGTCGAGTGTCGAAGGATATAATACCATTTGTGGGGGTGCTGTTAAAAGTACTTGGCAAAAAATGATATTAAAAATTCAGAAAATGTTTTGGGGATTTTTTTCACACGGATTCCACGCTTTTGACAGCGTCGAAAATAATAAACACTTTCGCAAATGGATGTTAGGAGAAAAGGTACAAAAAATAAGGGCAAGTGGATGAAGAAAAGGGGAGAGAGAAACTATAAAAATGATTTTGTGGAATCGGGACAGGGAATGGAAGTAAGAGAAGCTGGGGAAATGTAAGATTAATGGATAAAGGGGGAATCTGGTTATGAAATGAAAGAATTTATATATATATTTGGAATGCAGAAAAGTGTAAAAATATTGCACATGAAGACAGACATATTTCTCTATCCCTCTCACTATTTTACTCTCTATATATATATGTATATATACTCGAATAATGAATAAATGCAGAGGTTTTTGTCCATCTATTCTACGTATATTAATATCAAAAAAGCTTTTCTATATGTAATTCTAATGATGAAACAGTAGTTTGAAATACCGTTTTTTTTAGAGATATTCAAACACACTAAAACAGAGATAACTATTTCCCGTTGTAATATTTATTTTAAACATAAATATTCCGTTATATACATTTTTTATTTGTATCTCCAATATTTCAAATATACACGCAATAGATTTTCGATAGTACTATTGTCATTATTATTTATGCAATTTGATTTTAAAACTATTCATAAAATTTAATTTTCAAGTAAAATGATTTACTTGACAACTTGCAAGAATAACTTCTACAGAATTTGCAAAGCGTCTGATGTCGCGTTGATAATAAGAACACATACTACACTTTGATATTTGCAAAAAGGCTAACGAACCCTGACAATAATGGGGTTGACTATAGAATTTGTAAATTAATTTAAAAAATGAAATAAATAGCTTTAATCGAAATATCTTTTAATGTGAGTTGTTAGTGTGGTATCGGTTCTGTAATCATAAGCTGTCATCTCAGGACGTACCTCCTCCTTTTTTAAGAAAGTAGGTGGAATCATTCCAGGTCGTGCGTCTTCTTTGTTGAATGTTCTTTCATTCAGAATGGGTGGTGTGGTATTTGTTATGTTGTTATGAGTCGTTACACCATCCTCTAGGAACGGGGTAATGTATTACATTTTCTGTCCCATGATATCATATTGCAATAGACTACCTTCTACTTTTGAGTGCGTAGTATGTTATATGTGCTGCTGTAATATCATACTCACAGGCATACACTACTGGTTTCATAGGAGATACTCCCAGATCTTACCTCCTTCCTTTGAGTCGGTCATGTAGTATATGTTATTTTATGATACATTCCTATCAGGCATTATCTCATCCTTTGGAGAACAGTGTAAAATATTTCGAGACGTTCTTCATGATACTATCTTCAAGGTATTACAACCTTATTTGGATAGGTTAAGGGATATCTCCTTCAAGATTACACATACTTTTTTGGTGGGTATTGTAGTATATTTTAATTTGTCTCCATACATTCCTCCCAGGCATTACTTTCATGTTTGCTCTTCACGAAGCAGTTCCTAATCTCTTTTGGGGAGATACTTATGTAGAATCTGTTTAATCGTTATGATATCATTCTCTCAAGTATTACCTCTGTTTTTATGGAATGCGGATCATGTAGTATTGTTGCTTAGTAATGATCCCATACTGTTAGTAATTACCTCTTCCTTAGAAGGTGTGTGTATTATATATTCGTTCATGTATGATACTATCCTTCCAGGCTATAGAAATTATGCGACTAGGCGAAGCATATAATTAATATTATACACACATACACACACACACATATATATATGTATATATATATATATATGTATATATATATATATACATATATATATATATATATATATATATAGCTCTAATGCAAAGTTCCGAATACGTTCGTTGAACACTCTCGACTAGTCGTCTATCTGTACCCGCTTCTAGGTACATATAGATCTTAATTCCCCTTTATTACGTGCCGGTTTCCGTTGCCCGAGTGGATATGGCGATTGCTCTTTGAACCGGGTGTGTGCCTCACGACCGTCTGAAATTGTTACTTTCCTGCACTGATGAGAGCGATAAGCTTGAAACGCTAGCGTCTGTAGGTATTAATAATTTAATATTTATTTATTAATATTATACTAAGCCCCTTAAAGAAATTAAAGTTAAGCACTCTCAGGGATGTTAAAAAGAGACTGTAAAAAAGCTATAATGCATAGCTCCGAATACGTTCGTTGAACACTCTCGACTAGTCTTCTATTTGTACCCGCTTCTATGTACATAGAAAAAACATAATTGTACCCCTCCAAATATAGAAACATCCTTGTTAACAATACCAAAATAATGCACCACGATACCAATATCAAAAAATTAAAAATACTCGAAGCCCTCTACATAACACCTAAACATCCCACAATTAATAATGTCAACTATCAAACTAGTCGCAACATTTTAAAGTGTCTAGCATAATAATTAACATTACCACATTCTTAGCCATTAGGTAGTTATGCGTTTGAATTGTATGCACTTTCTTGAACGTCATCAATTTCTTAACGGTTTAAAGAGTCAAACTTTTAAATCTCCCATATGTGTAGGACGCCATCACGCTCTCATGTACATTTCCACTTTACGACGTTTTTTTCAAGTTTTAAACTACTCGCCGTTATAATTTAAAATGAGCACAACAGTAAAGTCATAATTTGTAAAGACACTAAAACAAATACCGCCTGAAGATTATTTAACGATTCAAATCGAAAGTACTGGCAAAAAAGAAAAAAGAATAGAACAAGAAACCCATGGAACATATTTACATCAATTTGACTGAAACATTAGATGGACAATTCGGAAAATTGAAAAAATAAAAAAAAGTCGCATCAAACAAAACCACTCCGTGTTATTTAATAATGTTTGCCTAAATGAAAATATGCTGCCTAAACACACACACAATATATATATATATATATATATATATATATATATATATATAAAAATATATATATATATATATATATATATACAGTATCTACAATAAGTGAGTACACCCAACGAATTTTTTACTTTTTACTTCATAGAACTTTAATTTTTCGTAGGATTTAAATGAAACTCGGTGTGAACATAGCCATGTAGTGGTTTAATAGCTTTATAAACTATGAAGGAACAAATATCTTTGCAAAAAAATCCGAGAAATAATAACGAACTGAAGTAAGTCATCAAATGTGAATGGAACGCAATTCCGGCGGACACATGTCATAAACTAGTCGAATCAATGGCTAGGAGGTTGTCTGCTGTTATTGATAACAATGGAGGTCATACAAAGTATTAAAAATAAGATTATTTGTTTAAAATGCTCATGTGTACTCACTTTTTGTTACTTGTTCCAAATGTTTTTGTTCAATTCTTTTGCATTGACAAGATATTTGTTCCTTCATAGTTTATAAAGCTATTAAACCACTACATGGCTATGTTCACACCGAGTTTCATTTAAATCCTACGAAAAATTAAAGTTCTATGAAGTAAAAAGTAAAAGATTCGTTGGGTGTACTCACTTATTGTAGATACTGTATATACATATATATATGTATATGTGTGTGTGTATATATATATATATATATATATATATATATATATGTATATGTATATATGTATATTTATATATATATATATATATGTTTTGTGATACACAAACACTGGTTTCATGACAAATTTTATTTCTACAACTCTTTAGTTTTGGTCGAATGGTTTCTTTACCTTTACATATAGAAACATATATGTCACTCTCTCCCACTGTACAATGTAATCTCCTCCCACAATTTACTATGACTCCATTTTTCTTTTTAAAACGGGAATATCTGTGTATATAATCATTCTTTATCGAAGTTAAACTATTAACTTTTATAGCAGTTTTTATTCGACAATGTTGTGTGGATGTTTTCGTAGCTGCTCTCCATGTCTGCTGTGTGTAGGTAGCGAATCTGATGTGAGTTGTTTGTATTTTGAACTTTTGTGTGTCACATCGCTATCTATTTTTTATGATTGACAACTTTCTGGTTGTCTGATAAGTCCGAAAATGGAAAGTCTGATATTTGCAGACAAATATCGGTTGGTCTTCTGTCGAATAAAACAGGTCGTAATTGTATCAAATGTTTTCGGTTTGAAAATATATGATTCATGAGATTAATAAAAGCTTGGTCTTTGGAATGTAACGATATTTTGTATGTGCTCTGTTTTAACATGGTTACATTTAGTTAGCTTTCATGTATAAATAAAGAAGCGAAAATATAGACTACACAATATTTTCATATATATATATATATATATATATATATATATATATATATATATAGTCTTGGAAGTTTCTCAACAATTACAATTATATAACCTTTTTTTTTTTAAACCATAAGTCCCAAGTCGTTCAGTGGAAAATCACTCATGTAAGTCAATTTAACTTGTACAGTTATTATATTAGTTTGTCTTCATACAATGTTTAAGGAATCATCAGTTGTTTACCATGAAAAGCTGTGTGTATATATATATATATATATATATATATATATATATATATATATATATATATATATATATATATATATATATATATTTGTGTAATATAGACAGCATTCCTTCTCTTATGCATGTTTTGCTAACAGTAGCGACGGCTTCTGTTTATTTATTTTTTGATTCGTTTTTTCGATTCGTCGCACGACCGATTTGGTATTGTCGTCCATATTGTATTAAAAAATCGCCATATTTTCGCGAACGTTTTCGACCGACGTCGGTCACTTTTAGGCGAATGAATGAGTATGCAAAATAAAAGATTGGTGAATTTATTAAGAAGACGTTTTAAAAAAAACATTTCAATACCACTTCAACAACACTCCAACATACCTTCGCCCCCCCCCATCATTACGAGCATGTTTGATACTAGGTTTATTTGCTTGAATAAACAACGCTTCCATTATGGGGAGACGAATACTGCAATGTGATATCACAAGAATGGCCGTGTTCCTGGTTAAAATATTCCTGAAATCATTTTTTGGGATGCTATGTGTTATCAAGTGTTCGTAGATGTAACTTTGAGGGGACGTAAGATGGCAAGTTAGTCGGCGTGATATGCTAGTTCTAATTATGCCGATATACGTGTTGTTTGCAGAGACACATTCTCTCATAGCCTATTTGAACATGTATATGGCATTACAAGTTCTTAGTAGGCTATTGTCGGCCGGGTTATTTTTTATTAATGAATTTGAGGTTTTAGATTTCTTGTAATAAATAATAACTCGTCTCCCCATAATGGAAGCGTTGTATATTCAAATAAATTAACCTAGTATCAACCATGCTCGTTATGATGGGGGGGGGGCGAATGTATGTTGAAGTGTTGTTGAAGTGGTAGTGAAATATTTTTTTAAAACGTATTTTTTATTAATTCACCAATCTTTTATTTTGCATACTCATTCATCCGCCTGAAGATGACCAGCGTCGGTCGAAAACGTTCGAGAAAATATGGCGATTTTTTTATACAATGCCTTTTTGCATAATGTTCGAATAGTAATTTACTATGAAATAACGACATAATGTATTACTATCTTGAGAGTAGTATCAAGACTTTTCTACCTTGATAACCGCGGGAATACCATTTTGAATCTTCTGGTTATTTTTTATTCAGACTGATGCTATTTTTAAACGACAAATTGTTATCTCTGCTATAAGCATTACATGTTAACCTTACTAGATAGCTGAATTCAACAAGTATACCTGAGTGACAATATTCTAAGATATTTCAATACATCAGAAATATATGTACAACATCTTTAGTGATGTTTGATATTTTGGACTTTAATACTTAAAGTATGGATATACAATTATTTTTTATCTTGGCGAATTGTCATATATATATATATATATATATATATATATATATATATATATATATATATATACATTGTGTGTGTATTTAGGTAGCATATTTTCATTTAGGCAAACATTAGTAAATCACACGTATTTTTTTGTCTGTGTAAGTTTTTTTTTTAATGTTTTTGATTTCCGAATCGTCTATTAATTAATAATAATTAATTTTACTGCAACACTAGACAGACCATTCGGAAAATTGAAAAAAAAAAAAAAACACACCGTGCCATTTAATAATGTTTGCATAAATATATATATATATATATATATATATATATATATATATATATATATATATATATATATATTCCATGAAAAATACCAGTATACTGATATCATATACCCTTAATAGGGTTAAGATAAAAATTCATATACACTAAATGTACAAAAGCAAGGAAATTCCCAAATTTTTACACTTTTATTAAAATTAAAACTATGACTATATACCAACCAAACCATTTCATTATCACATCACTACTACATAAATATATATGCATGAGTGGATGAAGTGTGTGAGGTGCGCTGAAGAAAATTTCCTACCAATAAAATACATAGGCCTGTTGTGCTCGCATACCCTTAATGACAATAAAAGTGTACACATTTGGGAATTTCCTTGCTTTTGTATATTTAGTGTATATGAATGTTCATCTTAACCCTATTAAGGGCATATAATTTCAGTATACTGGCATTTTTCCTGGAATGTGACTACAATGCCTTCTCATAACTGATATAGTTGGTAGTTTGACTAATAAAAGTATGTAGAAAACTGAAATTAAAATGCCATCAACTAGACACTAGAACCTCTATCTTTGCCCAAACTCAGCTGAATCCATCAAATGGTCGATAAGATATAGTGTATGAATACTGATCATTTTTAAGTTTTTGTTTTTTTTAATTTATCGAAAAATAAGGTATATGGTTAAATGAAATTAAAATGCCATCAATTAAACCCTAGCACCTCTATCTCTGCGAAAAATCAGCTGAATCCATCAAATAGTTGATGAGATACAGGGTGACATATACGAACACAGATAACATGATTTCATTATTGAACTTTCTGGATCTCTGGGTTTCCTAGACTAATGATGCTGAAATTCTACACACTTATAGAACCTATCACATAAAAATGTTGTGCAAAGTTTTAGCTAATTTGGTTTATAGGTGTTTGCGTTATGATTGATCAAAGAAATGAGATGTGCAGCATAGGCCATTCGTAAGGTCTATTAAGGGGTAGAGTGCTCTCGTGCCTCCCTTTATATATATATATATATTATATATATATATATATATATATATATATATATATATATATATATATATATATATATATATATATATTATACCAGAAATTGTTATGACGGTTGAACCGGCGATTTCGTACACTGAGGGATTGGATCTCAGACACTCATCGGCAGTCGTCGAAATGGTACGATCTCACTCTCTCTCTCTCTCTCTCTCTCTCTCTCTCTCTCTCTCTATATATATATATATATATATATATATATATATATATATATATATGTATATACACATATATATATATATGGATATGGTTGTTTGCTTGAACTATTGCTGATCAATGAGTATATGAGAATTAAAAAAAATCCGTTTGCAATGAAGTAGGAAACGGAACGGCGGAACAAACGGATTACACAAACAGATAATTTGACACAATATGTAAGATATTTATCTTTTAAAACTCATTCATTTACTGTTCAGTAAATCATTTACTTACGGGGTTTTTGAAAATATTTTTAAATAGTTTTGAGATAGTTGGCATGCCTTTGGCTTGAGTGTACGTTTCATATATTGTTTTATTTTGCTACCAATCTTTACTTTGCGTCAAAATAAAAAAAAATTATAAATGCTCCATAGATAGGATAGTACTTTAGATTTGTGTCAAATCGTCTTCAGGTTAGAGAAAAAATGAACTTAACACTGAAGAAAAGAAGAGAATATATGTATGTTTTAAGTAACCTTGGGCAAACATTCAGACAGTATATAGATTCAATATCTTCCTAGTGTCGTTTTAAATAACTTGTTGAACTTTGTTATTTTAATGGCCAATACAATTGATTTGTTATTTTAAATAAGACAAACCAAATAAGCTAATGACGTAACAGCATAGCGACGAAGCCTGTAATACATTATAATAATACAAGTAAAAAATGAAGAAGGCAGAAAGGAAATAAGAAAATATGTGTGCTTACAAGTACACTAAAAACAAGCGTAAATAACTCTACAGCATTAAATAAAATTACACCAGCAATAAAATCAACACACAAAGAACAGAGTTACTTCGGAAAAACATGAACAAAATGGCGTCGAAAGAAAGGGAGATAACTTATGAAAATCAAAGCGAATAAAATTCAATAACGTTTAGGCGCTGTGAAAGGCGGACGTCTGAATGAATGGTTCGATGTGAATCCGGTGAAAGGCGTTCGTAGCAAAGTGAATACCGAGCAATGCATTAGCGCTTCACAGAAGATGACAGCTTGCCGCTGTACGCATGCGTCGACGGCACAATCTGTTTTCTAAACACGTTTCAAACGATATTTCATGCATCTCACAAGAATAGGCGGACATGTTGTTCAAAAGTGACTTCAAATTTCATTCGTAATATGATTTCTTTCACTCCATAAGTTTCCTCATGAATATAGATGGAAAGGTTAAAAAGAGCATACTTACACTAACGCACACACACACACACACACACATATATATATATATATATATATGTGTGTGTGTGTGTGGGGGGGGTATGTATGTATGAACTAGCAAAAATTGCACGTCCTCCTGGCAGCAATTACTAAGGCTGCAGTTCTCTTTACAGAAAACAAAGAAATACTTTCGATTTGATATTTTTTCAAACCTTATTAAACCTCCCTTACACTGAATTTAAACAAATATACATAATACTCTAAGCAAATAACGCGTCCACACGAGAGTGACACGTGACTTCATATTTCCGAAACAGATGACAACATAAGCTGAAGAGAGCTGGATGGCTAAGTCCTTCTGAGCTTGAAATCGACGGTACTAATATTGTACTAATTTTCTGTACCAATATATATATATATACAACCTTACCTATATATATATATACATATATATATATATATATATATATATATATATATATATATATATATATATATATAATAGATAGATTTCCGAGTTCAACTAAGTACACCTGAAGAAGGTCGGAGGTTACATCAGCCGAACTGGTTTGATAACAAGACCCAAGATGAGAACAGTAGTCCGAATATACCAAATTGTACGGAATATGGCATTAGTTTTCCATTTTAATATTTTATTATTTTGGTGGTTATCGTACAGTGTCTATGTAACTCTCTAAATTATTAAGTGTACTAAAAAAATAATGTGCTGACGTTACTCATCCAGACCCATAGAATATATACTAAGCACATACATGGTATTGACGCTCATGTACGCTGTCTGACAATGTTTTTTAATGTGTTGCTTTATATAGCTAGCATTTTATGGTGAGCTAATCCAAAAAAAAATGAAGTTAACAAAAATAATGTGCCCATGTTATATATATGCCACAATTAATAATGATTGATTGATTAGTTTTAGAGTTGCTCGTGTACCACGATATATATATGTATATATATATATATATATATATAAGCATATACACCAACTTCATATGTGCAGCCACTTAATTTTATATTTAAAAAAACGAACATATACCCATGTTACTGAAGCTGTTGACATGAATATATATGCACACTTAGTTAAGGATTATTCTGTACAGTAACATATATATATATATATATATATATATATATATATATATATATATATATATATATATATGCATATATATATATATATACATATATATACATATATATACATGTAAATATATATCCAGAATGATCGTAAACTAATTATGTATATATATATATATATATATATATATATATATATATATATATATATATATATATATATATGAAGCAATCTAACAAAAGATATGAGCGTCAACTAATATCTTATAATTAGTGAGACGTCCGGATAAAAACTGAAGCTCAATATACTGGATAGAGCATTAATATTATAATATACAATGAAGTAATAAAATAATGTGTCAATCAAATTTTATTAGAATTCAAGGTTCAAGCAAAGTATCTTAAAGTCCTTTGATCATGAGTTTTCAAAGATTATTCTTCTCCTCAGAGGACCATTACCGCTGTTATACCGCTACAGGTAATAAAATTAAACTATGAATATATATAAAAATATATGCAAAAATACACAATACTATATAACATCAAATATTTCAACCCCAAAACATACTTTTTTGTTAAATCAATACAATCCATCCAGGTCATACAATTTGAAAAACATAATCAGGAAAGACATCCAGAGGGTTGACTGAAGATTAATCTAGGTGATGACTACCAGTCCAGAAATGAGAAATTGAAAGAACTGACAAGGTTATCCAGTCGCGAGATGCGTCAGAAATCGATGAAGTGAAAAGTATCCAATGAAATTTAAAAAATGAAAGAACAAATGTAAGTAATGGTTTGATTTTTAGATGCTAATTGGAATGCAACGATATATTATATATTAATATATATATATATATATATATATATATATATATATATATATATATATATATATATATACATATATATATATATATGTGTGTGGGTATAAATAAATACACATAACTAAGTTCATATGCTATGTAAGTATTATTATTGGAAGTTTTCAATATCAGTCAGAATATTGATTTTTAACTATAATGACAGTGGCAGATAATTTCTCTAGTTTTACAGCAAATTTGATATCGGAAAACGGACAATGCACGAAAGACAACAGCTGCAATCGGCGGTAGACTGTAGACTAATACCCAATTCAGAAGCATTAATAATTATATTGGACAGATCCACTTTCAATTGTCGCTCTGATAATCGTTCACCAAACTTTGGTAAACTGCATTAGACACAGAGGGCTTTACACACAAACACCGTGACACGGCAATGAACACGTACTGAGTGCGTTGCGATTGAATAATTAACTGACGTAGAATTGAATGTCCACAAAAACTATTCGCGTCTGTGTGTGAGAATATAAATATAAGAAGAATTGAGTGTATATGTATGTTGTATAGAGTCTCTCTATATACAGACTGTGTATGGCGATAATACTGATTGGTTTCATACGAAAATCATCAAATGATAATACATGGATACTTACTGAGCCGTCTAGGGTTCTCTTCGGCCCGTGATTAAATACCTATTTGAGACATGCTTCATATATCTTTGGTCTTATCGGTTCAAGTATTGATTAGGAACACTCCCTCCTTACACGGCGTTGCTAGGGAGCATTTTTTAAATGTTAATCAATAATTTGAACGAAATATAAAAATAAAAAGTTCATAACGTGAGTTAACTGTATAAAATATGTTTCGTCTTCTTTTAAACAAGTGAACCTTAAGCCAAACAAAGGGAAGTAAATCTGTATTCAATAATACATAGTTGTTTTCGATTTAAAGAGAAAAGTAAACCAAAGTTAGGGAAACAACCCTGTATAGACACATACGTGTTACTTCTGATTTTCTTAAGATCCCGTCAATTTGACAAGTGATTCATTCGGATGAAATTATTTCTCAAACGAATTAAACGAGATTATATTTTTTGCTAAACGCATGTACCAAAATTGAAAAATTAAACCAGAATCGTAGGACACAATCTATTAAGCACCCAAATCGTCAAACTAAATTATTTACTTTATATTGTAATCATTGTTTAAGAAAAACGTTATTTTACAACGACGAATGTTACTTAATAAATAAAATGTATCATTATATAGCAATATGCAAACATCAGGATATTTAAATCGGATGTCCTGCTCGCTTGGCATGACAAGAGCAAGCTAAAGGTGTTGCATAGTCTTTAATTTCTCGTACCTTCTCTTCCTCGTCGCGTGGAGGGGTGTCCTCCTGTATGTCGTCTAGTGGTTGCGTTCTTTCGTCGTTTCTGTGCTGCCGTGAACATCGCCGTCCACTCTGTCTGCAACAAAAACCTTCCTAACACGATTAACGAGGCAAACACTCTTTTAAACTTTGATTAGTTTTATTCAGTCTACCGTCGCTCTTGGAGATGTTTCACAAAGGTTAAGGGAGAGATCAAATTACTACTCTATCGTAGTTAATTCCTAGCTTAAGTCCTTAGCCATTCGAGGAGGGGGGAAGAAGGAATCTCATGCCTTTATTCTCTTAGAAAAATAAATTCCCATTTTTCATTACGGACTACATAGAGAAATACGTCGGTTCAGCTTGCTTCCAATAACTAGACTGGCAAAACTCGGTTTCCCACAAAAAAACCGTGACGTCACAGACCCCTTATGCGCAGGTGCACCATGACCCTTTATATGAGGTCTCGCCAACGTGGTTTCCCTGTCAACGCTTGTGAGCTCCGACTGTGAGAACCAGTTTTATTCAGCACTAGACTGTACGGGTCCACCCGCACTAAATCGCGCAAGCCAAACCAAACGATCGCTCACACATACGTCCACTAAATATGCGTCCGACCTCACAGCGCCATTATCCAACAAAGGCATTTCCTCGAATACCATCGATCGAAAGCCAAGTCAAACTTCGATAGTGGGGGTCGTCATTAATAGACAGATGATGTTGAGAAGTCTCTTATTATATCGAAGATGTTTTTATCCAACATACTTGTTGATTTTTTTCATTAATTGTTGTATTTGAGAAAGAAGGCCAAATACATTACTGGTTATTCATGACACTTATTTCGCTTTTTACAGTTTCTGCTTTAAGGCTACTACTAATACTACTATAAAAGAATTATATAGATGGACAAGTTTGCAAAAGGAATAGCCAAAATGGAAAATTTAAAAAATTGCAGAAACAATATAAAGTAATGGAAAGTAAGTGTGTGTGTGTTTAAAAAGGTTATCAAAATATTGAGTCAAGCCAGGTGGAGAATGTCCGTTGACAAAGTGTCCGACGACAAAAGATTTAAAGATGGAAAAGGGATTTCGTGGAGACTGCGTTAGAAATGTTCAAAATGTAGTAACTCTCATAGAATCATGTTCAGTTCTAGAAATGAGAGAGAGCCTGAGGTGTTGGGATGTTCGATGGTGAATTTAATGTGGGGGTCAGTATTATTAAATGTATTAAATATAGAGGTAGCTTCCTCTCGAGATGAAGTGAGGATCAAAATGTCGTCAACGTATCTCGAAGAGAAAATATCGGAATGGCATGTGCTAAGTGCTTGTTGTTCCAGTCTGTTCATGTAGGAAATAGCGAGGAAGCCTATCTTTAATACATTTAATAATACTGACCCCAACATTAAATTCACCATCGAACATCCCAACACTTCAGGTTCTCTCTCACTTCTAGACTTCAAACTCAGCATTAATTACGACGGATCTCTCCCACCATTTTCTATAGAAAACCCTCCTGCAGGATGCTCTTCATCAACTACAAATCCGCACTACCCCTCAAATCCAAAATTAGTTACACAAAAACCGAAATCACCCGCATACAGGACAAATGCTCTTCTACTTCCGATAAAACAACACACACCGAAGCCTCCCACCAAACCCTATTAACCAACAGTCTCCCCCTCACTATCATATCCAGCCTTAACAACACCAAAAGACATAGACACCACACACTCACCAACACTTGCTTCCTTAAACTCCCTCTCTTTAGGGACCGTATCACTTCCGCTATCCGCAATGCCATACGTAGTGAGAACCTTAACATACAACATTCTCACACAACCACTTTTTTCGGACAACATTTATCCAAAAAATCCACTACACCCAAGACCCCTGCTCTTTAGCTAGTTGCCCCATCTCCAACACTGGCTTCTGCTTCCGTACCTATACAGTATACAACCTACAATGCGCTAAGTGTCAAAAGTTCTACATCGGTAGTACCGTTAGGCCTCTACACCAACGCATTAAATAGTATTTAAACACCCACATTTCTTCCTTCCACAAACACTTAATATCATGTGGCAACACACATCGCTCTATTAGTTTCTGCATCATTAACTCTGTCCGCAATATAGGTCAGCTTCGAATTTCGGAAGATATTCATATCTCTAAATTTCGTCTAACTCTGAATAACAGATTTGAGTTACCTTCCTTTTTCATCCTCTGATTCTTACATCCTCACACTCCCACCCCAACTTACTTGCCTTTGTCATCTCTTTATTTGCCAGCGCCACACACCTCACATTTTTACATGTTACATATTATAATTATGGAATGGAATAATATGCACATATATTTAGGCCTTGTGTATGTGTATGCATATATGCATTTATGTGACTATGGGTGTATTCTCATGTGTCCATATGTGTATTTTCATACATTTGTAATCCCTTAACTAAAGGTTGAAATTCAATAAAATAAAAAAATAGTAAAAAAATGTTAAAATAAATAAAAAAGAAATTATAATAATAAAAGAATAAATTAAATATATGAATAAATAATAATAACAAGGAAAATTAAAAAAAAAATTAATAAAAAAAAAAAATAAATAAAAAAAAAAATAAATACATCAATTAATCAATATAAATTTAGTTCTAGGAGTATTATACACTAAGAATACTCTTAAATTAACATAAAAATAAAGATGTATTTAGAAATTTACACTTTATATATGTATATGTGTGTATGTATTTTTGTCCCTTAATTCCGCCCCCTTCTCTAACGTTTCTTCTTATTCCCCCTCTTCCCCCGTTCCTTCCTACCTCCTTGATATTGATCCATTCCACAATGGATTTAAATTCCTTTTCAAATTTCAAATCTCATTTCTAAACATATTTTTTCCTAAGTTATCCCCCTTTGTTTGCACATATTATAATAATAACGCCCCACACGTAAATTTAAATTTAGTATTGTATAAAGAAAAAAGAGATTGTTGTCTTTTGAAAATGAAAGTTTTTCTTTCGAAAATTTAAGATTACCTTTTGTCAGAATTTTTTTTTACCAGACAGTATTTATTATTCTGGTATTTAATAAGTTTTTCGTGAAATTATTAATAAATTGTTTTGAGTTTCGTTTCCTCTCATCGTTTATTTCTGTTCACTTTTTCCATCTTCCGGCAACTACATCCCATTGCTACAGCATCAGACTAATAATCTGCACTTATATATATATATATATATATATATTGGCCACAACTATTCACGAAGTATAGGATAGAAGAAATAAACATCAATATATCTATACATAAATATATATATATGTATATATATATATATATATATGTACATGGTGGGCAAAAATAAGGGTCCTATTTTTAAAAATTCATAACTTTTTTATTGATTGATTATTTTAATTTTTTTTTTAGAATAAGTAAAGGACCCCTTCCGAAGTAAGCATGAGCCGTATTAGCCCTAAGGAACGTACCCTCATTTAGAAAACATTATTTTTGCTGAAAAAACTCAAAACAGTGTAAAAAACAATACTTTAGTTTTTGTAAGTTTTAAGAAGTGTTTTTCGGCTAAAATTTGTTATGTTTATTTCAAAAAATATCGGAAGGGTCAGTCTACACACACATAAAGTTTGGTGAGTTTAACTTTTATTTTGTGGAAGTTATTCAAATTCAAGTTATTCAAATTTAAAGATAGGACTCTTATTTTGGCCCACCCTGTATATATATATATGTATATATATATATATATATATGTATATATATATATATATATTTATGTATAGATATATTGAGGTTTATTTCTTCTATCCTATACTTCGTGAATAGTTGTGGCCCATATATATATATATATATATATATATATATATATATATGTGTGTGTGTGTGTGTGTGTGTGTGTGTGAGTGTGTGTGTGTGTGGTTATATGTGAATAAAGTGATAGTAAATTTAAAGCTTTAAACATTTTGTATTGAATTATTACAATAATCAATTCTTTTGATTCACATCTGAATGTCAAATAACACTTTATTTATCTCGCCTAGATTCAAGGTCAGTGATACGAAACAAAGATCTTTGTGATAAAGTATCGACAATTAAATATGGTATTATCGAGCCGGAAAAGGATCTACCCGGAATCCCCGATCGATGAAAGAAGTAAGAAAACTATCACTCTCAAAATATGTCACACCGTTAAGATGACAATAGAAAAATAAAAATAAAAAAACACATACTTCTAGGGCTATATACAATTCGATAGATATTTCTCATCGCCAGTAATCACTTTTTTTTATAATAATACACTGTAAATCAGTGCCATTTCTTCGGGAGTTGGTTCAGTATTTGTATCGGAGGCTGTAAATGTTGAGCTTGCTTTTGTAATAGGCCCTCATTATTTACCGATGATCTTATGGGGTACTTACAAATGTTATTCTAGTTAATCATTCCTACAAATTTAGTGACCTGGACGTAATCCTTCTGATATTATTTTTCGACGTGGCTTGTGGTTTTCGCGCACGTAGTTGGTCAATTAATATTATGGGATCTGGTATATTTCAATCTCATTATCTCCTAAACTTTCACGACGCGCTCTGGTGTCTTGCCCGCGTCATATCCCTGTGTTTCTTTCTGATGCTTGATTGTAATCGAATTCAAGAACTTTTCTTTCTCTTTTTCGACTTATTCTACAATCATTCCGATACCACTAAGGAATCTAGAATTCATTGATCTGTCCTTCCTGTGCAGATTCCAATGATAACTCTGCGTCTCTTCCACAAATATGGGGGTTAAGCATTGTTAATCTCTATAATAATACGCTAAGGAAACGTAATGTTAGTACGTACGTTATCACCTTTTATAGACATTTAGAAAATGAGAGTATCTTACCAAATCATATGTTTATTTACGATTACATTATATGCCTAAGATAAAACATCCTACTTAGCCATTTAAAAATTAATTGTCCAAAATTAAATTATGTTGTCTCGTCCACTTGAACGGACAATGGTGGATCAATCAATTCCAAAAAGTGATATTTTATTTTTTGATGGTCAGAATATTGAGCTGACAATTATGTTTACAGTAAGAAAACAACGGATATTTATTATTTAAAAAAATAAATTGCTGCAATTTTAAATAAATAAGTAAAGACGAAATATTATTTAAATACTATTTTACTGACAATTATTGTTATTATTTCAGGGAATTTAAAGGAGATATTATTTTTCTTAATTGTATTTACCCTGATAGAGATCTATTATTTTAAAAAGATTATTATTACGAACAGTAAATTATACAGATTAGTTAAGAATGTACAGTGAATTTTGATATAGTCTCGTGTTTCATACATTATTGCATCAAAGGAGCATATCAATATATTTACTGCTTTCATGAAGACATAGCTGACAGAAAAGTAAAAAAGAATATACAGTTAAAAAATAACAGTAAGTATCGCCGATATTTCTGTTCTATTTTAAAGATATCAGTACTTCTTAAATGAGTTGTTTTAGGTATTATGATCCAGCATAACATGACACTAAATGGGGGAATCCACGTAGCAAAAAATATGTGAACGATTTGTTCTCTTCTGTTTAGACAGAAATTGTAGAAGAAAATCTCAGATTCATATATATTTATTCTTAGAAAAAATGTTTTTTTCGTTTATTTAAGAAAATCAAACAGATATACAAACGAAATTTATGATAGTATCATTCAGATCAATTCTCCCAAATAATTAAATAAATAACGTTTTATATTTTTTGCAATACATTGCGAATAAATCACATATATTAATTTTATTCGTTGTGTACTGTCATTTTTTAGGAAAATAGCTGACCTCTCCCTGAAATTAGAGAAAGCGGGTATATAGGTGTGTAAGCAGATGTGTCATACAAAATCCAGAACGTCGCTGAGTATAACAATATTTGACTAGTATATTATTTAAAAATGAAGCAAAAGTTTTTCTTTTAAACATTGGTAAATCCGTATTATTTCGATTATTAAAACTGTTGCTCTCATCTTGGATGTCATTCTAACAACGATTCGGCCGATTTTTGCTCTTACCTTCTTCATGTGTATCGTGTTGAACCGGGAAATCTTTCTGCTGAACTCATAAATCTTTACGAATTTCGAACGGAACTGTTTATTTTATCAACTGGGGTAGCTTGTGTTCGTTCTATCAGCTAGGAGCGGGTAGCATTCGTAAGTAATTACTAATTGTATTTTTAATATCGCCCGAATTGAAGATGAATCAATGTCACTTAAAACTGATTATACTTAGTACTTGATACGTTACGCTACGGGTTAGTGCGGGTTATACTAAGTATCTCATTAAGAATTACTTAAGACTCTTACCCGGTCGTGGCTGACAGTACAAGGAAAGCCACAGAAATGGTCTAAATAAAGAGTTTCGTACAGATTCCCGAGTTCGGCACAATAATTACCAGGATCGACAAGATACGCCTGAAAAAGGTCAGAAGTCAGATCCGCCGAAACGTGGTCTTCATAATATCAAAGATGAGAACAGTAGTTTGAATAATACAAATAACACACATTTGCAATCCTAATGTAAACAATAAGGAAACATGATAAAATCATTATTAAAACAGTTTATACCAAACTCTTAAATATATGGTACTAGCGGGGCTACCCGGCGTTGCTCGGGATCATGAAAACATATAATTGAAGAAAAATCGCGTGTGTAACATATGTATATTCAAATTTCTATTTCTCTCCCTCTCTCTACCCTTCTCTTCCCTGGTCGCCCCATTTCACCGCTATTTTCTCATGTTGCCTGTTGCGAAAGCTGTTTCTTCTCCACCATTCCTCTTACGTTGTCCAGATTGCCTAGAGTACTTAAATATGTTGTATATTAATTAAATTTTAGTAAAATACGTGACACGCCGAAAAAAACATCATACAGTTAGAATATGACATATTTAGTGTACCTCAATATTTCTAATCGATTCTTAGATATTACCGGGTATATTACCCTGTAAATAAATATATATATATATATATATATATATATATATATATATATATGTTTTAAATTTTAATCAGTGGAAAGTTTTCCGAAATCAACGGGCTTCTTCTTCTTTCTTCCGAATATTATGATTCTGATGTTGGCATTAGTTTCCCCGATTTTTTTATAGTTAGGAATCTTCCTAGAAAGATATCGGGTACTTACGGGAAGGACCACAAGAAGGTGGCCACCATCCCTAAGTGAAAGTAATACTGTAGAAACGACTGGATTCGAACTTGTAACACATAGGTCTTCAGTCGATACCCACTTAACCACCGTCACCTCCCAATTCTAGGGATTACAGGTGGTATCTATATGAGACACATTGATATCCGAGTTTTGAATTAAATATATCGTTTATATTTCAAACTTAGAGTTAGTAAAGAAGTAAATAACATTAACTATCTTCTCTTTAATTTATCAGTTTACTATACAATACTATTTATTTATCGTGGTCTCTTGGTCTCACAAGAGTTCAGGTGGAGTATCCACCTAAGACCTGTTACGCAGAATAGTTAAGTGGAGTATTTAGGTAAGTGTTGTTACTCAATATAACATCATTATAAGAAGGTGCACCATTCCTTGTATCACCAAATGTGCAGCCGTGTCGAACGGAATCTTTTTAAGGCTTCGAATACTGTTAATGTTAATTTAACTATTTGGGCAGAATGTACTTGTAGTGTGAAGTATCCTCATGTCAAGTTGTCCTGACAAACTTTTGTACCAAGAGACTGAAGACACTCGAGGATGGTGTATTGTCGGTAATTCAAACTCTTCATGTATATGTGCAGTTGTAAGTCATAAAACTGTATGTATAATAGAGAGGGGTTCAGTAATGTAAAACGAACCTACCTTTTAGGAAATAGGTTTCTATGCGAAATCGAGATACAAGTTTAGCGTATATAACGTCAGACGATCGATTGAAAGTTGAGCGGAAATCGGCATGAAAACTTTCGACCAAATAGGCATCTTTCAAAATGCCTTAATTAGTGTTAGTATTTACTAGACCACCCGTGACCCGTTGGGTCAGTTTGTTATATTAGCTATGGAATTCATGTATGAGCGTGACACTTGTGGCATAAAGAAAATATTTTTTTTTTACATAATAGAAGCATTTCTATGAAAGTATATTAAAATGAAAAAAGAATATAGATAGATTTCTATGAGTCGTTCTGTTTATTATAATTGTTTTTTTTTTAAATTACAGTTACTGAATTATAAGTGGTTGGCCATACTTATAGGTAAATATGACTGAACAGGTACCATAATACTTATTATAGTTAAATTCAAATTTTGATATATCATCTTTTAAATGAAATTGTTAGTTGAAAGTATAGAATAATTAAAAAACACTCTCCACATGTTAATAATGTAGCGGTGGCCAGGGCGATTTGAGAAAGGAAGGGGGTACAGCAGGCTTTCTCGCGTACGTAACGAAAACAGAGGGAGTAACCGTGGTGAAATCTATGAGAGGGAAAGTGGGAGGTCGTTTCGTTCACCGACCGCTAGTATGGCTGATATTAATAATGAGTGTTGTTTTTTTGTTTGTTTGTTTTTGTTTTTTAAAAGGGAGGAGTTTTTTTGAAACTGCGACAGACTTTACGAAGTCCTCCCGTTGAATGTTTTTAGCCGTGAAGAAAACAAAAAAACTATTTGATGAAATTAAATGAAATTGTTTATATTAAAAGCGATATAAAAATTTCCAGAATGAAAAATGTCATGCGTTCGTTAATCATAATAGAGAATAACGGAATTGGAATAACAGATTGAAGACGATGCTATTTACGCATGCGCAACCGGATGTTGAAAACCGGAAAGCTGAAAGCTGATTGCAAACATACAAGATCAATAGACTTTTAGTATTATATAGATTAAGCTATTAAACTTATACAGATGAATAATTTTCATTAGTCTTTTCTCCCTTGTTGTTCTTTTCCTTAGTTCACCTGAAACAAGGCAGGTTGTCACTGTTGATGTAAGGGGCTACTGAGAACCAGGTTGAAAGTTTTTTTTTGGGGGGGGGGGGGATCTTGTATTGGGATCTCTGCAGCGAGATTCTTGTGCTCATTAGTTTTAAATATCTGAATGTCGGTACAATCGGGGAAAGGGGGAGCATGGGGAGTTCCAAGAAACGGTCGATCGAGGAAATAAGCTATTGGAGTATAAGGCTTGTCAGCATCTGGGGACCTCCATTGTGAATGGATGGGATTTACCTGAATGTCGGGTTGGTCGAGTGTATTTATGTCGAGGGGGCACCAGAGCAACAATTACATCGGAGCACATACCATTACAGTACATGTAAAACACGAACAAGGATGCAACCTTGCGGCTGGAGCTTGGGGGATAGTAAGGGAAGTGTTAGATTAGCGACTCTTTTGTTGGGGCATTGTCTAAGAAGTTGAGACTAGGGGATGGTGCATCAGCTCAGATGTGACAACAATACCTCATGATGCTCCGCATTTCTTTAATTTCAGTCATAAGCAATCAACGCGCTGGAACGCATAACACTTCGCCTTCTGTAAGAACGTGTTTTGTTTCTTAATTAATTGCTTTTATAAATGCTGTGTTCGTGGATTGGTTTGGAATGCAGATTCGGCATTTGACCCACGGGTAACACGATCACTACACATGCACGTACGACACCGGCCAGATAAGAGATGTTTTGTTTTGAATTGACTGCATCAGTAGACACTGGTTCGTAGAAGGATCGGAGAATCACCTGAGGTCATGTGTATATAACACAATGACATGGTAACATTTCTAGAATAATAATATCCATACGCTTCTGCTTGAATGTCAACAGTTCAATATTTCCTAACATCTTAGTAATATGTGTATCAATCTTTAGTTTACACGGATGACTTGAACCCTAACCCTAACCTGAAGTAAAACACTCACATCAGATGTGTTGCAAAGATTACTGAAAAGAATGTTGGATCTTTCTACCGTCCAAGAAATAACATCACTCCTGACGCAATGCTCTATATACGTTCCAAGATAGAATATGTTATCCACATCTTGAGCGGTACCGCTCAGAGGGCTCTTGCTTGAATAGAGTACACAACCTCTTTTTTGAAAAAGATATGTTGCTTGTCTCTACTCTATCGTTATTTGCATGGTCTGCTTGTCTAAGACATTCACAGCGAAAACTCGCTTAGCTACAACTACTGTGTGCCAAGGCAAGGCGGAGCTTCCATGATCAAAAATTGTTTCAAAGAACTGTATGTCTGTCAAATAAAATAGCTCGGGGCAGCTTACACACCGACTACAGCATGGTCGTTTACAAGTCAATGTTAACCAGCTTTTATTAAATCTTTCTCTTACAAAATCAAATGCTGTCAAGATCTACTTCATGATTTGCAATCCCTGTTGTTTTAGTATAATCATCCACTTTACACAAACAATTAATCCATGTCCGAAAATGGCCGTTTCGTCTTGATGAGTTGTGACTCGTTAGTAAAAAATACATTTTTTGTTGAAAATTATAAATTATCAGTCTAAATAATTTGGGTACATTTCCTGGTCTGATCAAATACAACAGATTCATATAAACAGAGCAAGCTTGTTTACAAAGCACCAACCTATGTACATGTGTATGTCTTACATTATAAAATTAAAAGCTAGTTTTTCCGGCGCGCAATTGTTTCGCAAATGTTCCCTTCTTGAGATATAAATTTAAAATAATGAACGTTTTGTTCATACCTTTTTGTAAGCACGAAACTAAATAGTTCTCATATGGGGTGAATAACACTAATATTTTTTAAAAGCGATTCAAATGTATCTATCTTTTAAATGTTATTGTAAATAAAGCAAAAATATACCAATTTGTCTTTTCACTTTCAATTTAGAAATAGATCGCAACTTGTGTAAAATCAATGCGGTCTCATTGAAGAAAATGGCATTCAGACACAAATTCAAAATATTTGTCTAGAACATGAAACAATATTGCGAAACAAAACTATTGGTTATATGAAAATAGAATAATAATAATAATAATAATAATAATAGTGATACAAAGCAATGCGAAATGATATTTGTTTAATTAAATGCTCTTTTTCAAAACAAATTGCTTAACTTACGACTGCCATCTGGAAAGAAATATGAAGTGTCTGCTGTATGAATTAGAACTCAAGTGAAATAAGATGTTGTAGCTTCCCCGTTAGGGCCAGAAATGATTCTAACTCTCGCATTCATTCATTTAGATTTCTCGGAATGGATAAAAACAATAGCTATTTTTATTTACCTTCAAAACATATGAACATTTAAGGAAAGTAGAACGTTGACCTCGGGTAAATTTTTCGTTAGTCTCGCTTCTCTTATATTGCCCTTTGGTCCTCACACTCCATGAGAAAAGTTTCTGACAAAGGGGGAAGCATTGCTTTTTTCTTGGGTCAGAATCTATCCATATAACACATATCATTGGCTAGTTTTTCACGCTGTGTGTTCATGCCTTGTCTGGGGTGATTCCAAGAAAGAAAATCAGTAATACAACAGACTTTTTGAAATACTAATATATAGAACAAACTGTTTACTCAATCACAACTATCTGTATACTAATTTTTAATTTTAAGTGTTATTTTTATGTTTTATATATAAATATATGTGCAATAGGTGTGTCTATATTAGCAGCAATTTATTAAAGGTGTTCAATAAAAAAGGATAACTTACGAAAACCCTGTTTAAAATAGTATGTAATTAATGTTCAATGAAGATAATTTGAATGAAACTAATACATTTTAGCTTGCAAGACTGAAAGATATACTGACGAGGCTTTAGGGTTCTGAGAGGGAGGGTGAGTTCTCTTTTATATCTCTCACACACGCTATCTTATTCTGCTTTTTAAAAATTAGCTGTTTTGAAAATCAATCATTGTCACAATTTTAATGTAAAAATGTTTCGCTTCGGCCTATTTTTAAAGGGGACTGACTTTATTTTGAACGAATTAATACTCATTACTAAGTTGCAGAAAAAAATCCCTTACAAACACGCGACGCTTGAGCGATCAAGCGAATTGATTAATTCTTTTTTTTTTAATGTTTTACGTCTTGTTTAAAAGATAATTCAATTTGTGTCTTAATGTGAATGTATATCTATGTTCATGAATCAATACGAACGTTATGTCATGTGTAAACAACACATTCATGAATGAACGTTTTATCATTAACAAGGTGTATTTTAAGTAGTTAACTTTACATAGCGATAGCTAGATTGAAAAGCCAGCTAGTATATATATATATATATATATATATATATATATATATATATATATATATATATATATATATTTAGGCAAACGTTGTTGAATAGCACGGAGTGTTTCTGCTTTGTGATCTTTTTTTAAATTTTTTCCATCTTCCGAATGGTCAACTTCGTACCTCGATCAAACTGGTGTATGAAGTTTCCGTAGTTTTGTTGTTCCATCTTCCTTGCGAGTACTTTCGATTTGATATCCTCAAATCATCTTCAGGCGTGTTAGTGTGAAAATATATATATATATATATATATATGATATATTATAATTTCATATATATCCACTAATAGTAAAAAAATATATATCATGTATCTATCCCATCACTATTTATTTTAACAGTTCTCAGTATATAAGTAGAGTTTACATATTTATGGTAAGTACGAGAGGAAATCATCAGACTACTTGGATTGATTTAAGATGTGCGAACGTGTATATCTTTCAATTGTGATCACTGAAAGTCCTAATCAATCAGCGTCGTTTATTTTAACACATCGCAAACATGCTGTCTGCTTCCACTGATTAATTCTCGTAAATTTCCTTAAAAGAGAGTGTGCCGGGTTTCAGTAATAAGAGGTTTGAATGTGTGTTTCCATATAAAAATGTGTTATAAGACTATATATATATATATATATATATATATATATATATAAGTGTATATATATATGTATATATATATGCATATATATATGCATATATATATATATATATATATTAGCTAAAGTACCCTTCAACACGGCTTTCTCAATAGTGTGTTCGCGTGCATGGCAATTCCAATGACATCTAATGAATGTTCTTTTAACTTTAAAATGGCAATAACAATCAGGTTTAATCATTAGAATAAAAGTGTTTATGATGAGTATCGATATTGGCCATAACAGGAAAGTCACAGCAAGACAAAATGTATCGTAAGAGATTCGAATGCTGAAAGATTGCATAGCATATTGGAAACTAGGATTCCCTATTTATCTATACGGACACCAATCAAACGAAAATAGTTTGTCTTTTTCACTTACTTAAACAGAATATGAGTTTCGACATCTGTTTTACTCTTCAGAATCAATCTAAAATGGTTCGATTGTTTGAAAAAGAAAAAAAACATACAAAACGAGTCTACTTTTTCTTTGAACCAGATCAAAAATAATACGTTGTTTTGACTAAAACACACCAATCCTGACTAATTTTGACATTTTATAAAGTTCAGATTAGAATACGTATTTTATTCGTTTGGCTAATAAGAAAATATTCGAATGGGAACGCAACAAATGAGGGAACATGTTTTTAATGTTTTTATGTACTATTAGTTATTAATAATGAGCTTTAAACAAGGTTCATACACTTCTTACAGCACGAAAATCATCTGATTGAATGTTTTAATGCCAGAGCTGCAAGTTATCTGCCACTTACATGAAATGTTTAACTGGGATACCGAATAAACCACAATACACATATATATACATACAACATTGCTTTATATATATATATATATATATATATATATATATATATATATATATATATATAGACATGGGGAGAGAGAGAGATAAATATATATATATATATATATATATATATATATATAATGTCATATTTCAACCTTTAAAAAAGATTATTTCTGAAAGCTCAGCTCTCGGCAGCAGACTTCTTTATTCAATAGCGAACACAATATAACTAAATAAGCTCCATTAGAATAAGGTCATGTTTTAAATATCAACTTTCGAATTGAAAATACATCAAACTCTATTTAATTCGAATATATATATATATAAATATATTCTTAATATATATATATATATATATATATTATATATATCAGTAGAAGTGTAGACATAATTTGGAAAACAGTGACGATGTGTTTTTTAATCAATTCTTATTATTTTACTTTTGATAAAATGTAATTTTAGATCAAAATATTTTTTAAAAACAAAACACATTGTTATGTTTTTTCTAAATTAAAAGATATATGTCTATAAATATGTGTATATACATATATATATATATATATATATATATATATATTCTTGTCAAATATTTAGTGTTTAAGCTCGATATATCAGGTTGGAAAGAAAGTAATGTCGTATGTTTTACTTCATCATATTGCAGCCTCCTGATTTGTACACAGTTCTAGATATTTTGATGAATTGGTGTCTTAATATCTAGCTTTGCCTTTCACATATAGTAATTAGTTAGAAAATATAAAGTTTAATGGTCTCAGTCGTAAAAAATGGATATTAGTGAGGAGTATGTGAGACATTGCACGCATGCTCTATGTATTCAAAAAAGGAAACTCAGCTACAGAAGCTACAAGGAATATTGGAACTGTCTATGTGATACATGTTCTGAATGATCGAAAATGTCAACGGTGGTTGGCAAAATCTTCTTCTGGAGAGTTTAACCTGTCACATCGGCCACGTTCAGGAAGGGCAACATCAATTGATAAAGACGCCATTGAAGACGCTGTGGAGGCCAATCCAAAGTTAATCAGCAGAGAATTAGCTCAACAAGTCAATACAACCCATACCACAATTATTTAATGCCTTCACGAGTTAGGAAAAGTTTCAGAACTTGGACTGTAGGTTCCCCACGAGTTGGCCGACGCTTAACGAAATCAAAGAGTGTCTGTTCACACATTTTTGATTTCCAGGAATCATCGAGTACCATTTCTGCAAATAATAGTGACTGGAGATAAAAATAGGTTATTTACAAGAATACCCAACGCTAAAGACAATGGTTAGACTGAAACCAAAGCGCACAGCCTTTTCCAAAACAAAGATTACACACAAAGAAGGTTATGCTCTCTTCATGGTGGGACATGAGTAGACTGATTCATTATGAGTTACAAGAGCCTAATCAAACACTCATAGCAGTTAAAATACTGTTCGTATCTGGATGATCTAAGAATTGCTCTATCAAAAAAATGACAAGCATTACTACATAGGAAGGGTTTACTGATTAAGCATGATAACGCGAAACCTCACACAGCAAAACTCAGTCAGAGAAAAGGTCATGAGTTTCAATTGGGAAGTTTTGCCTCATCCGCCTTATCCAGCTGACATTGCTCCATCCGACTACTATCTTTTCCGGTCGTTGCAGCATCACTTAAACAATAACATTTATGAAAATGACGACTAACTTAAAAATGACTTAAATGTGTTTTTCTCTAAAAAAAATCAGAGACATTTTTGAAGAAGGCATCAATAAGCTAGTTGATCGTTGGACAGAAGTCATAGAAAATGAGGGAAATTATTGTAAAAAGTAAAAATGCCCTAATGTGAATGTTTCAGATGAAATAAATGTGTTAGACAAAAACGACATTACTTTCTTTCCAACCTGATATTTTTATAAATAATTCCATACCAATAGTTAGATTAAAGTAAATTCTAACGACTATGTTTTTATTTCCTGTAAATATATTCAAAAGAAAATAGATCGTAGATGTAATAACTTAGCAGTATTTATGTACTCCTCTCCTTTTATTTTCTATTTTTAATGGTTGAGAAACTTCCGAGATTATATATATATATATATATATATATATATATATATATATATATATATATATATATATATATATATACATATTTATTTATTATTTGTAGCTCCTAGAAACACCCGTCTAGAAGAGCATTGTAAGTGTAGTATTAACGTCACTAGTTATAAATGCATCGTTCCTTTCATTAAATAGAACGCTTTATGACGTCAAGCCGCCGGATAAAAAGTTAAAATGATCGCTGTTTATTCGCTGTTCAACGTGGCCGAGTGGTTCAGGCGTCAGCATTTGAGTTGTAAAATGCTCGCAATCCGGGGTTTCGAATCGCATGACCAGTAGTGAATAGTTATTTCTCTATGCTGATGACCCCCGATTATAAAAGGACGAAACGTATACTACATAGATAATAAACAATAACAAATATTATATATATATAGCTTCATTTTTAATGAGAGTAATTTTCCGAAGCAAAATGAAGCTAAATATTCAACATTTAAGCATTAAAATAGTTATTTGAATAATTGCATTCAATCTATAGATACATAAACATACATATAAGTGTAAGATAATAGAGTCATTTAATACTAATTTTACAGTAATATAACATTTTACGTGCGTTTGTTTGAAGATGTAAGGTATACTCAGACTAACCTTAATTGCACATAAATATCCTGTGTTAGGATTAAGTTAATTAAAACCATACAATATGAAGCAGATAAACATGAAGAGAAGATTTAAGGAGAAACGTCAATGGCGAGATAGAGATGACACAGACACAAAACTTGATGCCCCAAAATAATAATGGATACAAAGTCAAATATTAGAAAATATCTTAAATGTATATCAAAAAGTTCACAATTCAAGGCAATTAAGGGAAATAATTAATACATTCACAAAATGAAATCTTAGATCGTCTCTGTATAACAGTAATTCATTTAGTTAGGCAGCTGAAATTGTTACTTTCCTACACTAATGAGAGCAATAAGCTTGAAACGCTAGCGTCTGTTGGTATACATAATTTAATATTTATTTATTAATATTATACTAAGCCCCTTTAAGAAATTAAAGTTGAGCACTCTCGTGGATGTAACAAATAGACTGTCAAAAAGCTCTAATGCAAAGTTCCGAATACTGCGTGACAGTTTCCGTTGGCTGAATGGATATGGCGACTTCTTGCAGATTCTAGGCTTACTCTGTGAACCGGGTTCGCGCCCGTCTGAAATTGTTACTTTCCTGTTGAGAGCAATAAGCTCTGTAGGTATTAATAATTTAATATTTATTTGTAAATATGATATATATATAATATTTACATATATATATATATATATATATGCATTTTATATTGTCGATTACGAAGGAAAGCCATGTGTTATATTTCATGATTAACATATACGGTAAAAAAAGAAAATATATATTTAAAACAAAGATAGCGTTATGTTATTTACAATGGGGGATCTGATAGACTAATCACACTCAACCCCAATAGACCCTCCTTCAGTTTAAATAAGGACGACCGTTTGAGACGTACGTTGATAGTCTCCAATATTTAAATGTGTAAAATTCAGTGAGTAAGACTCAAGATAGTAAATGAGTCAAAAACTTAAGTTCGTGGCACATGACAGGTGTTTTTATAAAATAGCTGATTATAGAAGACCAACATTTATTTTTAGAAAGTCCGTTTACCAAATAGTTCCGATTTTTAATTTTACTAGACAAGTGTTGGTGTACTCTGTTATCCAATCGCAACATCTTGCTACTCACGTTGTCGCAATTGCGGATACATTCCCAATTATAAATCAATTTATTTTGTGGTGAAGGTAGAACGTCTTTTCTTGAAGACGTCAGCACTGAGGTTTTAAAGAACACAACACACACGTTTGAAGCAAAATAACAATTTTCCACTGCTGAGCTTGTTTTGTTGTCCAACTCTCACTTGGTGTACCTTAACAAGGTAAACAAATATAAATTGGACTGTTAGTCACCGTATAAAGTTTAATTTCAGAAAAAAATGGCTACTTTTTGTTAGGACAACTAACGAAAAACGGGATTACCTCCCTTGAACCATTTCGGGAGTTAAGAGTTATCGCCCTTGGAAATTGTTTTCTGTCCAGAGACAAAGATAAACAAAGATTACGACGTCAGACTGTTAATATCACAATCGCGTACAGCGGCCAATTAATTCAGTAATTCCTTCTGTGTTCAGTTTTAATAAATATGTTAAACGTTTCTATTGATAGTTCATCTATTTCTTTATAAGTTATTCTTTATTATAACCTAAATTGCGAGGTTATCAAACTTTTCTTTTTATTACATCTAGAGGGTAGCCATTATTGGACAAATAATTAGTCATTATTTTTCGTCCAATTTATTGTGAACACGTTATAATCACTCTATGTCTTAGGGTTCAAATTAAATGAAACTTTCGTTTGCTCGGACAACATGAGTCCTTACAGGTATACAATCTAGTAAACGTAGGTGTACTGTAAATTGATGTAAGGTAACAGGATGGAGTTTTTTTACCAATACATCGAAGAAGATCTAGAGAGTAATTACACATTCTTTAACATGTAGCATTTAATGCGGATGCGTATTGTGCAATAAGGAAAAGGATGTATTTGACTCTGATTATTGCAGAGGCAAAATATGTAGTCTACATATCGAAAGTAGACTAACGGTGTCATGGCTCCATATATTAGTTTTTTTTCTCATAGAGACTCACAAAAATGTTCAACGTTCGTGTTCCCAGGACTGAGCCCATAGTAACTTGACTATATATTACATCTTCTAAACTAAATTCAACGGATGTCGTGACACATTTTATTACCTCAACGAACAAGCTCTTAGGAATGAAAGGCGGGCGAAAATGGCTACGATATCAAAAAAACATTGGCACAGGTATCTATTATTTCCAAAATAGGGGCACAAGTAAATAGGTTATTAATAATAAAAAAGTACATAAATGTATGTGTAACTTATTTGTTACATGTCATTTGCAAAATAAAATGAATCTTTTAATCAGTATTTACTATAGATCTCTAATACTATATGTAACATACGAAAGCCTGATTTTGAAGCATTGTGTTGTGATTACTCTCCAATAGAAATAAGAGGGCTTAATGGGATATCCGTCCTGTGCGTTTTATTTAATCCACATAGACGTGGACAGATGAAGCCAGATGTTCTAATCTCACTAGCTATATCGGAATGGAGTACACCGTTTTTTACCCATTAAACCAATTTTTAGAACTTGGTTTCTAACGAAGCTGTTGCATCATGAGTGCTGACAGGGCCCCACTTGACGAGTTGTTCCGTATCATTCAAGATAACCATCATTTTGTCAATGTAATCTTGATGGTTTAACATTACAGCCCCGGAACATTTGTCCAGTCTATTTATTACAAAATACTTAGTTTGTTGTAGAGTTTTAATCAAAGAAAAGTGGTCCTTCCGCAATTTAAACTCTTAATTGGAACTTAGTTGAGTGTTATTAGTCTTTAAGACATCCATTGTTAATCACATAACGCTCTCTTTGTTTTAAATATACACTGTTCTTTTCATTCTTTTCTCAACATTCCCAATCCCTTTTAAAATACCACAATACAGCTCTCGTAAACAATGAGCGAAACCCGTCGGCTGGCGCAATTTTTTAATCGTATTTTATTAAAAGCATGAAAGATTAAACATGTCTTCTCTTCGTAATTACCCTAATATATATATATATATATATATATATATATATATATATATATATATATATATATATATATATATATATACTACATACATATATATATATATATATATATATATATATATGTGTGGGATATATGTATGCATATATATTACATATACATATATAAATATATATTACATATATATATTATATATATCATATATATATATATACATATATATATATACATATATATATTATATATGTCATATATATATATACATATATATAT
>OY744553.1:32233591-32238591 GCA_963556195.1 Sepiola atlantica
ACATGTTCGAATGTCCAAATTTATTTCAAATTTCGATTGTTCAATGCAAGGTGTATTCTATAATAAACCAGTGTGTATTGTTCTTTCCTTAAGCCAAGGCTTTTCAAAGATAAAAAATCTAATCATCAGAGGAGAAATACAGATAGATAAGCTTCTTTTTTTCGTCTTCTCAAAAATCTCCTCAACGGACAATCCTTCAACGGACAATTACCATCTGGACAAACCACATATCATTTTTACAGGAACTTTTTTCACCCCATTTTTAATAATATTTTAATATTTTGCAAATATTTGAACTTTGGCTTTTTCTACAGCCAACTTATCTATCTGTATTTCTCTTCTGATGATAAGATTTCGGTCTTTGAAAAGCCTTGGCTTAAGGAAAGAACAATAAATACTGGTTTATTACAGAATATACCTTGCATTGAACAATCGAAATTTGAAATAAATTTGGACATTCGAACATGTTTATCACTCTTATTTCTTCTATCTTTATAATTGCTCTATCTCGTATATTAAGCTTAACCTTTTCACTATATGTCTTATTTACTAAAAGTTTACTTTTGGTTTATGTATATATATATATATATATATATATATATATATATATATATATATATAGGGTGGGAAAAAATAAGGGTCCTATTTTTAAAAATTCATAACTTTTTTATTTATTGATTTTTTTTATTTTTAGAATAAGTAAAGGACCCCTTCCGAAGCAAGCATGAGCCGTATTAGCCTTAAGGAACGTACCCTCATTTAGAAAACATTATTTTTACTTAAAAAACTCAAAACGGTGTAAAAAACTATACTTTAGTTTTTGTAAGTTTTAAGAAGTGTTTTCCGGCTAAAATTTGTTTTGTTTATTTCAAAAAATCTCGGAAGGGTCAGTCTACACACACATAAAGTTTGGTGAGTTTAACTTTTATTTTGTGGAAGTTATTCAAATTCAAGTTATTCAAATTTAAAGATAGGACCCTTATTTTGGCCCACCCTGTATATATATATATATATATATATATATATATATATATATATATATATATATATATATATATATATATATATATATATAACCTAAGCAAGCGTTGTTGAACGTCACGGAACTTTCTCGTTTGTAAATCTTCTTCGAGAGGTTTTCTAACCGTTGAGTTTTCTTTCTATTATCAGGTGGCAGTCCGTAGAGTAATTAACCGATTGTTCTTAATTCGGCTTAATAAGCTGATAACGAACACCAATGAGTTTAGAACATTACCAAACGTGTTTTTTTGGAATTGCAACTCATTGTATTCGAATATAATTTTGAAATAATCTAATGTCACTGAATTTTAAGTATAAACTGTACCTTTGATGTAACCAAGTAATAGAAATCGATTGCCGTGATATCTGGGTAACGTGCAGGAAAGTCACTGCTATCTCTATACCTGATCCATATGATTGCATGTACTGGATCGGGGTTTGTACAGGGTGGGCCAAAATAAGGGTCCTATCTTTCAATTTGAATAACTTGAATTTGAATAACTTCCACAAAATAATAGATAAACTCACCAAACTTTATGTGTGTGTAGACTGACCCTTCCGAGATTTTTTGAAATAAACAAAACAAATTTTAGCCGAAAAACACTTCTTAAAACTTACAAAAACTAAAGTATTGTTTTTTACACTGTTTTGAGTTTTTTAAGCAAAAATAATGTTTTCTAAATAAGGGAACGTTCCTTAGGGCTAATACGGCTCATGCTTGCTTCGGAAGGGGTCCTTTACTTATTCTAAAAAAAAAAAAAAAATCAATAAATAAAAAAGTTATGAATTTTTAAAAATAGGACCCTTATTTTTGCCCACCCTGTACGTAAATCACTATTGTAGTTAAGAAGAGCTCAACATTGTTGAAAGTGAATCCCCATCGAGTCGTGTTATTGGTCAGTTCTTAAACTGTAGGTTAAATTGCCTTTGCACTTCTCTTACAGTTTAGTGCTTCAAGTATTACATCATCATAATTTTATTCACCAAACATTGGTTGGTCGTTTGTCATTGTGAAGGTTTCCGAAGTGAAGAAAAACGAAACATTAGTAAGAGGGGTAAAGCAGAATCAGTCTACTCGATGACAGCTTCCGGTTTTAAATTCTTAAATAGACAAGCGGTATTTATTAGTTTGGTAGTTTGGTAGTTTTGTTTTACGGCATATCAACCCTTTTTGGGTTATTTAATGCCGAATCTGGTCATTATAGTGAAAGTTTTTATACTTCAAGTTCTTTATATCTTCAAATGTTTAATCAGGGTTTTTGGTTTGGTAGTTTTGTTTTACGGCATATCAACCCTTTTTGGGTTATTTAATGCCGAATCTGGTCTTGTTTTCTTCTCTTTTTTGTTTCTTTCCCCTTTTAATATCTGTTTCTATTTAACCCATAGTTGGGACCCTAACAGGTACTACCACTCCGGGTCAGGGTGGACCTGGGAGCAATGGTAATTAAGAGGAGGCTCAACATTCCCCAAAGTCCGTAAGCCGGATCTCACCATCGGATGTAGTTTAAGGTCATATCCAGGACCGGGAGTAGGGTAGGAAAAATAAAAATAAAAAAGGGGAGTGAGAAAGGGAGAGGGGCTGTTGTTTTTGTTTTTGGTTTTGTAGAACATAATTAAGTTTTACAAAAAAAAAAAAAGAAAAAGAAAAACGTCAATGTAGGTGAATTTCGTCTCAGGGAGCCACGTATTTATTAGTAAACTGTTACCCATTATATATCAGGTCAGATGGTTTTTAGGAGGTAGGGATAATTAATGACTGGTTCTCATTTGTTTACTATTAAACAAAAGAAAATCAATAATTAGAATTTATTTATTTTTTAAATTTATTATATATAATCAAATAAAACATACTTTAATAATAACATTTTTTTGTAAAATGTGTATAATAAAATACAACTTTTACATAATGTAAAATATATTTCAATATAAACTACTTAAACAGTATTTTCAAACAGAAACATCCAATTAAAACAATAAATATAATATTTAAAAGTATTTTTTTTTTAAATTAAAATATTTTTAAATATCATATTTACTGTTTTAATTGGATGTTTCTGTTTGAAAATACTTTTTAAGTAGTTTATATTTAAATATATTTTAAATAGTTTACTTTATTTTTTAAATAGTTTCATAGTTTATATAAATAGAAATATAACAAAACTGAAATATATCAAACATAGTTTTCAAACTATAGAAATTAAAAATTCCACCAAACTCTAAACATACGAACATGATAATGAACTGTTTTCCCATTAACATTGCCTGTATATTTCCGAATTAAATACCGGAATATAATACCATCAAGTAGGGTGTTACCCTTTTACCGGAATTGTCAACCAAAGAGTATGCACATCGTTTTAAAACACCGTGTATATATAAAAAGGCCAAGCGAAGCGGACGTTGAATAACTGAGTTTTAGCATAATAGATTCCTAAAAAAACTTCTAATATATACAGTTATTTTGTCGGATGTTTAGTCTACATACTAATACATATAATAACTCGATGTGATTATTTCTTTTCTATGCTTGGAGCAGATATTTCTACCCCAAGTATAGGTTAATTAACAATTATTTTTGTTTCCGAAAAAAAACGATTCTTATAATGATGATAACGACGATTGAGACTATTGTAATAATGATATTCCCACCTAAAACTGTAAGTGTGTATTTTAACTTAACAATCTCATGCATACTTCCTTCTACAACAAATAAAAAGGTTGTCATGCAGTATCATCACTTTTGACTTCAGCAATTATATTGGTGTTTGTAATGCTTAGAAATGTTAAGGACTATTTTTTTGCTCCATTATGAGTTGTTACAGACCTATTAAAATAACAGCTACACTTTAAATCACATTGTTCAATTATAAGTTTTATCAATTATTTAGAATTCTTTATAAAAGCACACGTGAAATGGCTAACGGTAACGGGGTGAGTTATCTCTGTTCAATTTTTAGTCATTGTTCAATCTCTACGTGACTTGCAACCTATTCTTATAATTTAAAGTTTAGAACTAAACTGACATTAATGAATCACAAGTTAGCCTGAGTTTGTACATCTAATTAGTTATATAACTATGAGTCTATGGTATATAAATTTATTTTGGTATAGTATATTATTGAGCCATTACTCATAAATGTTGTAAAGTTACTCGAGGATAAAGGTTAATGAAAGTGCCGGATGATAAGCAATAGTATGAAAAAATTAAAAACAATAAATGAGATTAACAAAATGTGATTATTTAACAACAATTTGTTGAAATTTTATTGGGAGATGACTATGCTATAATCTGTAGGTTAGCATTCCAGGGCAAATCTATTGAACATATAAGAAGTTATATAGGTCTTTTGCGAACGTGAATAAAACTATACTCAATCTAGCCTCTCTTCCTTCAAGACCGTGTGCTTTTCTCTATATCCATGAGGTTACATTTAGAGAAATTAGTTGTTTTTTTTAATATGTGTTAGAAACACGATAAAAACATGACAGACAAAATTACAATCAAAACTTTGGTTGCATACCACCTTATTTTGTCTCGCCTTGGCAACCGAGGGCCTTTTTTATTGGTGTATGTTATCCAGCTTTTGTGATATGAGTATTATTTCCATTTTCTCGCTGTATCAGTTGGTCAATATAGAAAAAAGAACATGTAGACAGGAAGGAGGGTTAAAGGGGGCAAGAACGGGGTATGGCTTATCTTTTACAGTTAATTAAAGATATAATAAACTATGTCAGAAGCGAGAATTATAGAAAGCTGATAAAATAATAGCGGCGGGTCAAACTTCGTACAGTGATACAAGTTTGTGATGGTAAAAAAGCAACTTCGTTTTATTTATCTACTTTGTGAGAGATGTTTACAGTGGGATTTAAAATCTAGGGCATAAAAGGTTGGGTACTCTGGCGTATGAAAATCTCTAGGAATCCTTGTCGGTATTCGCAATAAACTCACCATTTCTCAAAGCGTGAGATGTTAGTGCCTC
>OY744553.1:32243591-32281091 GCA_963556195.1 Sepiola atlantica
ATGCATACTTATTTATATGTATATACATATATACACACACATATATATATATATATGCATATATATATATATCATAAATATATATCTATACATATATGTATATTTATATGTATGTATATGTATATGTATATTTTATGTGGGTATATGTATATGTATATGTATGTATATTTATATATATATATATATATATATATATATATATATATAGAGAGAGAGAGAGTTAGTGAGATACATGTATAAGGTGCGAATAAATCTAGTTTACAGTTCAATGTTCAGTCGACCCAGACATATAACATCCGGTATACATATAACTGAATCTACACATCCTTCACTATGTGTGGGCGTTTTCTAGTTACCCGAAGACATGTAACGTTTGTGCGCGCGGTTTGAATCAGTTTATATTCATTGACGTTCGTGTTGTTGTCTTATCAGGGGAAGTGTTCGTTTTCGGATTTCTTACGCTGTCAACTAAGCTTGCGCGAACTTAATTACGTTTGAATATAATTTTTTTCTTTGGAGGTCTTTTTATCGGACCCGGAAGAAAAAATGGCCGAATCCATCAGGTCAGTTTGATTTTTTTCGAATTGGATTTAGCAGTGCTTGCATACAAACAGGAAGTTTTGGTTTGTATGACTCCTAGCTTTTAATAACCCTGAATTCGGACATTATGATATCAACACCAAATGAGTTTTCTGTACTTTTCATATGACTTGTTTTCCTTATCGTTTTCTTATCGTTATATTAATTTGCATACATCTTAAATACAATTTTCACTGCTATCCACTACATCGATAGCAAACGAATTTTCTTCCTGAATAACTTTTTGCATTTATGGACCACCACTCACCATTTGGATTATTTCTTAATCAACATATTTGATGTCTTGCCTGAGCTATTTTAAACTTGTTGACGTGGATGAATTGTATAGGTTGACAAAAAAGTATGTTTTTGGTCGATATATTTGATGTTTTATATACCTTCATGTATTTTTATATATGTTTATTTATATATTTTCAAAGTTTCATTTGTGTAACCTGCAGGAATTTCATTGCAGTAATGGTCCTCTGAGGAGTAGATTTTGTTAAACCAACGTTGCCTGAACATTGAACTATAATAAAGTTTGTATTCGCACTTATTTCAGTGTTTCAATTCATCTATTGCTATTAATGCTCCATCCAGTATATTGACCTTTATTTTTATCCGGATGTTCACTAATTAAAGATATTAGTTGCCTCTTATATCCTTTGTTGTATCCACTTAATATATATATATATATATATATATATATATATATATATATATATATATATATATATATATATATATATATATGTATATTGTTATGTTTAGGTGTATTTGTATGTATGTATATTCATATATATATATGTATATTTATGTGTATATGTGTATTTATGGTTTTCTTATTTATATATATACATATATATATATATACATATATATATATATATATATTTGTATATACATGTATATTTATATATATATACGTATATTTGTATATATATATATGCATATTTATATATTTACATTTATCTGTATATATATATGCATGTATATGTATGTATATATATATGTATATATATATATGTGTGTTTGCATGTGTATATATATATTTATATGCACATATATATGTATATATATGTATATATTATTATTTGTATATATATAAATATTTATATGTATATATATATATGTGGTTATATATATATGTATATATATATATGTGTATATATATATGTATATATATATATATATATATATATATATATATATATATATATATATATATGTGTGTGTGTGTGTGAGTGTCAGTATATTGTTTGGATTGAATCCAACTTTTACATTTGTAGACACCGGATTTGATATTACTTTGATACTAGTTATGTTGTGTAATACAACTTATATATTTATCTTTATGTTCTTATTTTTGTATGTAGTATTTAATGTTTTCCTTTATTTTTTTATTTAATTTATTTTAATTCACTCTAACAAAGTCTGGTTTAATCTTAAATTACTTTAATTGAGTTATATATGCAGTAGTTTGAGTATATCATGTTATGAATTTGATTTTACAGCCCGTATCTAAGGTGGGTAAATCAAATGGTATGTCTATCTGTTGTACTTTATTCATCTCCCCTCTCTCCCTATTTCTTTCTCTCTCTCTCGTTCTCTCTCTCTTTCTCTCTCTCTGTCTTTCTCTCACCGTCTCTACATATATATATATATATATATACATATATATATATATATATATATATAATCTTTTGATATATATATATATACATATATATACATATATGTGTTTATATATATATGTATCTTTATATATATATATATATATATCTTGATATGCATATATCTCTTTATATATATATATCTTCATATATATATATATATATGTGTATATATATATATCTTTATATATATATATATCTATATATTTATATATATATATATCTTTATATATATGTATATATATATATATCTTTATATGCATGTATATGTATATACATACATATATATATATATATATTTATATATATATATATCTCTAGAATAAATATGAAACTAAAAGTAAAGTTTTAGTAGAAAGAACCTATAGTGAAATGGTAAAAGCTCAATATACGAGATAGAGCAATTATAAAGATAGATGGACGAAAAGTGTCCAAATTTATATCAAACTTCGCCTGTTCAATGCAATGTATATTCTGTAATAAAATTATGTTCATAATTTTTTCATTAAGCCTTTCCTGTTGTTCTTTTTCAAATAATAAATACACTTAAATGTACCTAAATCGACCTAAATTCTCAAACACGGCCAATGTCTACTGGCGTCAGACTTAGCATATGCCATAAATAACTTCATCACTAGAACCCCTTTTCACTCCCTCTACTCCCCCTACTCCCTTCCCCATCAGCAGTCATGGATTTTTCATCTAACTCTCCTACCATTTGCCCCACCTTCCTCTTTCCGTCCCACCTCCTAATTTTACCTTTATTTTAACTTAGGGCTTCTTTTCTCAGATCTACTTCACTTTTCCATTCCCATTGCTAATATCATTCGCTTACGACTCATTTCTTGGCCGAGGAAGATTTGTTTTTAAATGGCCAGATGTTTTCATTTTAATTCCGTTTAAGTGCGCTCCATCTACGACATGAACTCAATTTTCACCATTGGATTTACTTCATTCTGCACGCCTTTCTGTAATGCCTCCACGAAACTTTTTCTTCTCCATCGAAACTTTCTTTTATTGGACACCTAATCGGCGGACAATTACCACCTGGGCAAACCCAATATCTTTTTGCACGAACTTTTTTCACCCATCATTTAAAAAAATATTTTTTCAAATGTTGAATTTTGGCTTTTCTATTGCCAACTTATCTTTTTGTATAATTCCCCTAATGATAAGATCTCGATCTTTGAAAAGCCTTGACTTAAGGAAATAATAATAAACATAATTTTATTACAGAATGTACCTTGCATTGAACAATCGAAGTTTGAGATAAATTTACTATTGGCTAACCCTGGTGGATGACTATACTACCTCAATTATTTTACATCTACAAACCCAGAAAACTCACACTCATTTTTGTGAACTGCCTACACATCGGGGGGGGGTATATCCTTATATTAGTCATATGTTATATTGCTCTGAGTTCATAATATCTGAGTATATCTTTAAGACTTGCGTTAAACATACAACGAATCATTTTCATATCATTTATCTCCGGAGAACGCATGTTCTCAACCTTCACTTGTTTTACTTTCATGAAGCATCAGACTGCGTACACATTCCTTAAATACTATTTGTTGATCAACAATAGTAACCCTCTTGTGGTTAGTAATGGGAAACTGATGTGTAAAATAGCTTAATATAGATATACATTACTGTTCTGTTCTGTCTTATTAAGGAATTGAATTGTTGAAGCTGTTGCGAGGCGTAATTGTGTCAGTGTTTATAATAAATGCTGATTCAAGAAGTCAATGTTATGCTACACTTCAAACAAAAATGTGTACATAACATCGATATAAATAATTAACAAAAACGAAGAAAACGCTCGTTCGAGTTAATAAGCGTACTACATGTTTTCAATTCGAAAAATGGTTTGTTCAACAAAAGAACAAAACCATTCTTTTCACACGATAGTCATAGCACATATTTTTTAATTCTTAGATAGTTTGTTTGAATAAAAAAAGATCAAACATATGTTTTCACGTCACAGACGCATAACAGATTGTTAAATAGTGACTGCTATGTTTCTCTAACAAATGCTTACCTCATATATATATATATATATATATATATATATATATATATATATATATATATATACATATATATATATATATATATATATCTATATGCGTGTGTTCATTTATGAACTCTTTTCATATTGATGTTGCCACTCTAACACATGCTTACCTCATCTAGCCAAGTGTATTGTTGCCCCTCCCTTTCTATCTTAATTTACCCCACCTCCGCCGACAGATACCCCTTTACATTATGTCTTAATATAGTTTTTGGTCCTTTTTCTATTCATGTATTTTCTTTTGTTCTTATTTCTTTCTTGTTCTTCTTATTTTATATTTGCTTTGATCCCTTTTTCCCTTTTTCCCTTTTTCTCTACCTTTTCTTTGAATCTAATAAAACCTTCTCAACACCCGGCATCTTTTATGTCTAAATCTCTACACGAATTCTCTTTTAACGACTTCGCATCATCGGCTCCACTCGCTTCCGTTGACATCGCGAAAGTCTTTTTTTATTGTTCTCATGATTAAATTTGTCGCTGGGAATGAAAACCTTTTTTTCCAAACATTAGACTGTCACCAGTTTTGTCCGCCTTTAATAGAAAATGGCATCCCGAAAACCATTAATATCAGAAGACGCTGGCGAAACGGCATGGTGCCCATTTCCATCCATAATCTTTCCCTCTTTTATTGTCTTTGCTGTTTGCTGAGGACATTTTTTTTCGAAAAACCATCACTGAAATACTCACTTTTAAATAATAATAATGATGATGATAATAATAATAATAATAATAATAATGATAATAATGATAATAATGATAATAATGATAATGATGATGATGAATATGATGATGATGATGGTGATGATGATGATGGTGATGATGATGATGATGATGATGATGATGATGATGATGATGATGATGATGATGATGATGATGATGATGATGATGATGATGATGATGATGATGATGATGAAAAATGCAAAGGACTGCATTTTGAACACGAAGTCGTACGGACAAAAACTGGGTACAGTACTGGAAAACAAATATCACAAAATCATTTCGAACATTGAGATATAAACAGAGAAAATTATTTAAGTAAGAAGATTAAGTGTCATAATAGTTAACAAGTACAGAAAATTGACAAATAGTAGATTTGTACGTCCCAGGAGACAACAGGTTACAACAAGGAGACGGAAAAACGAAGCAAATACACGATACTTGAGATAGAACTGAAAGGGATATGGAAAAGAGAAAGTCACTAAGAATCATAGGAGCACTAGGGACAGCGCAGACAAACCTGGAAAAATTACTAAAAGAAATTAGAATAAAAGGGAAAACTGAGGCTGTACAACGGACGGCGATTATGAAAGCAGCTGCAATTTTAAGGAAAGTCACGATAACTAAGCAACCACAGTAAGGTTGAAACAGAAATAAAACAAAAACATGGACGTAACACCACGTGAACCCGAGGGAATTGAATCTGTGAAAAAATCTCATGAAACCCCTCCCCCTCTACATGGCATAAGCCTAAGATGGTATCACATAAAATAGTCGTGAAGAATAAAAAATACAGAGGAGAAGGAGCGATAAAAATACATTCACTGGATGAGTGCCGCAACTACTAGGATCTTGAAGAGGCTTATTGCAACCCAAATCCCAGAGAAGACCAATCGTCGTTGTTAGCAAATAAATCATTGGAAAGTGGATGTTGCCATATCGCAAACTCATTTGAAATCGTTACAGAAAATGTTTAAGAGTACTGGAAATTGGGAGTGATTTGTTAGAACCCAAAAACACACCACTGGTTATTATCAATTAGAAATGACTGATGATGCCCTGTGTGAAAACTGTTTGTGAGTACAGTATAATAATACTGAGAAGAATATTTAAAAAAAAATGGAAAAACACACTCAGAGTAATCGGAATCAATGGGAAGATTGATAGCATATAATGCGCGATCATAATAATAATGATAATAATAATAACAATAATAATAATTATTATTATTATTATCATCATTATAATGCCATCAATGTCAGAGCAGTGGCTATCATTCGATATACTGCCAGTATACATCACTGGATGTACGTGAACTAAAATGTGTGAATATTAAACACAGAAAATGCTTACGGTTTATGGAGCTTTGGCAAAGAAACATGCAGATCAACTGTATCTATATAGAGAAAATGGTGGTCGAGGTCTACTTAGTGTGGAAGGTGTTGTGAATATTGAAGAATGTGGTCTATATAAATATATTTCTGACAGTAATGAGATTCCTCTTACTGAAGTGAAAAGAGAGGAAATACTAAGAACTGGGGTGAAAAAGCATCAAAGGTTACAAAAGAGAGAGGGTTAATATTATTTTGAAATAAACTACACAGTGTATTCTTGAAGATTACTGCATTTACATATTATGACAAGTGGAATTGGTTGGTCAGGGGTGCTCTCAAAAGATTTACTGAGAGCACCTTAATAGCAGGCCAGGAACAAGCCACTCGCACTAGGTCCATCAAACATTCCATTTACAAAACTGTAAAATCACAGATATGCGGATTGTGTAATGAAAGGGAAGACACTTTAGAGCATGTTTATTTGAATGCCCTATGCTAGCACAACAGCAGTATAAAAAATGAAGGAACGACAAAGTCGCTCAGATACTACACTGGAATATATGCAAACTTTATGAATTAGACCACAATGAGAAGTAGTATGAGAGTGAGTCAGCAATGGTACAAGATGATGACAACGTCAAACTTCTTTGGGACATGCGCATACAGACTTATAAGGGTTTTTTTTACATTCAAACGCCGACTTATTATTTCCAAACAAACACAGGAGAACTTTCTTATTGATATAGTCTGTCCCTTTGATACCCCCTTCGATACCAGAGTGCAGGAGAAAGAACACGTTAAATAAACTATCAAGATCAAAATGGGAATTAGTCCGAGTATGGAAATGTAAAGAAGTAAAGGTGAGTCCCGTTGTAATTTGAAGGTTTAGAACCATAACGAAAAGCCACGATGAATAGTTTAAACAGATTAACGAGACAATTTCTTTTACACTTCTGGAAAAAGGGTTGCTAGTTAGGGACAGTTAAAGTGGTATAGTAAAGCTTGAATGTCATAGGTCAAGGGAATTGACTTCATGTTCAGAAAAAATCCAACTAAAACATTAAAAAGTTGAGACTACTATGATATTATGATAATTATAATAAGAGAAATATAAAGAAGAAGAAGAAGAAGAAGAAGAAGAAGAAGAAGAAGAAGAAGAAGAAAAAGATGAACCTTCCCCAAAATAATAGATAGCACACTAAGAGAAAGGGGAATCAATGGGAAGATTGACAAAATACAACGCACGACGATGATTAAAGCCGCCAAAATCATGATGGCAATATTCGAATGCGAAAACAATCTAAGATGACCTAAGAACGATAACTAACTTTAAGTACCTTAGACTAGTAATAGAACCAACAAATAGAAAAATCACCAGACGAAACCAAGAGAACTGACACTTACTGAAATCACATAAACTACAATATTACATTTGAATAAACAAAACCTGAAAACACACACATGGAGTGAACCTAATGAGGATGTGTAGAGCTGTGATGAGAATACCAACCACATAACAACTGGAGAGGCTTATTGCCACTTCACCTAAGCAAGATCAGATTCATTGCAAACGACAAACAAATCTTTAACAACTGTTGGTATAGCGCAAAATGACTTGCAAATCTTATCGAAAGGGGCGAAGATTGCTGAAAATGTGCAGAGACTTGTTATCACTCAGAATCTAGGAAACAGAGCTATCGCTGATGATGACTTGGGTGAAACATCTTATAGATGAATAATAGAACATTAATTTAGAGCGTAATGCGATACTCTTGTTCACGTGTATTGAGTTCTATTGACGACTTGCTGTTATGGCCGATGAGTTTGCTATTTAGACGTTAATTTACTTTCCTATTTCTAGGCAAAGCGTAGTGGACACATTGGGCGTTTCGATACTGAGTCAATATTCCTTTCGTGTTGCAGTTCTAATCGTGTAACCGGCAGGAATTGTTACCTCCTATACTGACGATTGCGGGTTTGACATTAACCACAAGTGTATATAGGTACATTTAAAGATATAATATAATAAATCAGAGCTGTCAGTGTTTATGTGAGTGTGTATGTACTGCTAAAACTAGAAAACAGACACCTACATAGTTGGTATATTCTTAATCAGCGTTGCCCTAGAGAATAATATCTAAACTTAAAAGAAAAATGTGTGCTTGGGGGTCAACTGGGCCATGTTTTGTCAGTGACGGGGGCGGTTAATCAGCAATTTCCAATGTTACCTAGTATATAAAAAAGAAAACAATGGCTTACATCATTATCATTTTTAATACATCAAAATAAAAGATAGAAATAGGCTAGTCGTTGATAAAAAAAAGTTCAGGGAAGACGTGTGAAATAATGGTGACCATGAATTAAAGAAAAATAAGCCGTATTGAAATATATATATGTACATATATATATATATATATATATACATATATATATACATATATACATATATATATATATACATATATATATACATATATATATATATATATATATATATATATATATATATATATATATATACATATATATATGATGAGTCAGAATAAGTAATAAGTTATAAAGGATTGCTTTAAAAATGGAACCATAAAACAAGATGGCGCCATGAATATGGAATGATTTACGAATCAAATGATCGCACGTTGTTTTTCGTGAGTTGCTATTTAACAGGCGAACATTGACATTTCGCTTTGTCGTTGGCGCGCAGGCGCTGATCCATCTCAAGCCATAGAAAACTCATCCAATAAATGTGGGAAAAAACACACAATCGACAATGAGCGTAAGTTAAGCGTAGAGCGGGGAAAAGAGACACGAGAAAAAATAGCGGAAAATATTATTTTTCGCGAACTTTATGATAATATACGCGTAAAAAAATGCATTTACAAGGCAATAAAATAGACAGAAATACTGCCGATATAACTATACATACATTTCTCATTATTGTCTTTCTCTCTCTCGCCATTAATCTGCATATCAATCTCCGTATCTGTCTATATCTCCCTATCTCTAAATTGTTTTATCTCTCTCACTTTATCTCTCTCTCTCTCTCGCTAAATACATATATGTATATATATATATATATATATATATATATATATATATATATATATATATATAGATAGATAGATAGATAGATAGATAGATAGATATACATATATATATTAACCAGAAAGATAGCAAAGAAAGAAAACTCCGTGGTCTTCAATGACACATGTCTAATATATATATATATATATATATATATATATATATATATATATATATATATACATATATATATATATATATATATATATATATATATGTATATATATATATATATATATATGTGTATATATGTATATATATACATGTGTATATATATATGTATATATATATATGTGTATATATATATATATATGTATATATATATATGTATGTATATATATGTATACATATATATATATATGTATATATATGTATACATATATATATATATATATATATATATATATATATATATATATATATATATATTGTCACATGTTAGCCCATTTTAAAGAATAAAATGACACGTTAAAAAGAAACGCTAATATTTTTTTTTAATTAAAAAAAATAAACAAGAGCAAACACACAGACACAAATAAATGCTTAATCCTAAATTAATTTAACAGTGGTGTATTTTCATCAGCAGTAGCCCCTCTTCGGACCATGATAAAAGATATGCGTGCGCGAAATTGGGCAATTCAAAATACGCGCGAGCGAGAAGCTCGTGCATTTCAAATTACGGAAACACCAGCGTCTGAGATGGACAGAAAGAAACATTTAAAAAAACAACGGATAAATGAAGACGCCGAAATCAGGACAACAATTAAATATCTTTAGTATCTGAACAAAACTCCACCAATCAGAGTGTAAAACTGAAAATTCCTTCCCAGAAGGTCTGATCGTGGAAGGCAATACAGCAATGAACTGAAAATGCATGCGGAATTGGTTAGCTCCCACCGAATGGGCAACTAGCCATTATCCCGGAAATATTCGAACCTGAAAACAAAAAATTCTTTTTTTACAAACAGAATTATTGTGTGTTCCATTTAGATCACATAATTCCCTTGTGATGTGATAAAGCGATTGGTAGACGTATCGTTTGTAACACAATTGGTGGAGAATCCGGGTATAAGGCAGGTATACTCAGCTAGAATTTGCATGACAATCAACCGGTGACGAATAACAAACATCGATGGCATTCTTAGAAAAATGTTCTTAACGCCCCCTCATTTGATAATTTGTATTACATTAAAGAAGGATCAAATATTTGAGATAGGTGCTAGAACTAAGAGTGCATAAATCGTTAAGAAAAACTACCCTTAATAGAATAATATCTGAAAATATGGTAGATAATGACGAATTCAATGAAAAGGTATTGTGTCAACTACCAGTAGAAACGCCAATATTCACAGACGCTCAACTTGAATTAGAAAAACTAAAAATAACCGCTAACATAGAAATAGAGAAAGCTAGGATTGAGCGAGAAATTAGATTTAGGGAGCTTGATGAGATCTGATAAAATAATAGGCCTAGATAAAATAATGTTTATTTAACTAAATATGTGAGGTTAGTGCCACAGTTTAAAGAAGACAGCGACAGCTATTTCTCACAATTCAAGAAAATTGCGACGAATTTAGATTGTCGGAAGACATATGGGCATCACTATTACAAACGGTATTATGTGGAAAAGCCCAAAAGACATACGTCAATGTGTCAATGACCGATTGTGCCGACTATAGAATAGTGAAATAAATAATTTTAAAGTCATATAAGTTTGTACCAGATGCATATCGACAACAGTTTAGAGATCGTAGGAAGACACAGGCACAATTGTATGTCGGATTCTTCCAACAGAAAGAAACATTTCTTGACGAGTCAAGAAACGTTGAAAAAACTACGATAAAAAGATGGAATTAATTCTGATAGAGGAATGTAAAAATAGCATATGGAAGGATATTAGAACCTATATAGACGAGAGAAAAATAGGAACGGTGTATGAAATTGCGGTCATAGCAGATGAATTTGCATTGACACATAAGACTGAAAATGCGACTCTCAATAATCCTCACAGTCCCAAAGTTTAGTTTGGCAACATGAAAAATCCATGGGAATACCATAATCGCAGTCGTATAAACAACGATCTTACTAAACGCAAAACTATTGCTATCTTGAAGGATACTGGAGCGTCGCAATCCTTGCTGAGAGAGACCAAACTGCCACAGTTTCCCATTTACTTTAATTATTAACCCAAATGGTTTTTAAAATTAGGACATATTTCCTCTAGCTTTATTTGTTGTTTCCACCCAGTTATTTTTTTTTTCGTGTGTATTCCTATCTTATTCTTTTCTTTTTTTCTTTTATTCTATTATACGTTTAAATCGGTGATTTTTAGTGACTTACATTTCGCCCGTATGACCGGAAGTATGCTGACATTTTTATATTTTAACCGATTAATATCTTACATTTCTAATGATTTCTCATCCAGTATAATTACCTAGCTTTCTTATTTTAGCCCAGTTATTTATTTATTGATTGATTCATTCATTTATTTACTTATTTATATTATATGTGTATATTGGTAAGTTTAGATGTCTTTCATTTTCCCTAATCACCGGAAGTATATCCACTTTCTTACTTTTTATCCGATTAGTAATTAAATACATCAACTATATCTTGGACATAATCTGTAGTGTTGATAGTATTTTTATAAATTATTTTTATATCTAATTATAAAGGCTTTTCTATAATTAATAATTAAGGATCATATTTTATACTTTCTTCCCTCCATTACATTTATATTTTCGCCGTTCGTAAACAGTAACTTTGATAGTCGTCGATTTTTTTTTCTAAAAGTGTAACGGGTATTATTTTTACTGTTACATATTATCAATTAACTTATTCATTGTTCCATCGTTATATTAACTATATTTATATTTGCCAATTATCTCATTGCTCTTATTTATAATAATTCATCTATATGTCATTATTTCAACTGCTTCAGTTATACATAGATTGCATCTTTTGCGCTTGTTTGGTAAATATTTATTGCCTTTAACTTATATTGACCATTCCATAGTGCACCTACATTATTCTCATTTAGTTATTTTATATATTTACCTAAAGAAGTGGGGAATTTATCGACTCCTATCCTACAAGCTTTTCTTGTACTTGCCATATGGTTACGATATATATATTTAAATAGGTCATTTGTCGAACCTATGTATGCTGTGGATGTATTACTTTCCACTATATGGCACTTATACACTATAATTTCGGTCATGCATTCCCCTATTGATGGGCTTTAATTATTTTGCATACACTTATATTGTCTATGTGTATTCACGTTTCCTTCATTGTCATGACTGTCATTCGATTATTTTCATTTTGGCTTAATTCGATGTGTTTTTGTTTGTCATAGTTTAACATGATACTTTTATTGTCTTCTTATTAAGTACTTTACTTAATATCTTATCTATATGAAAAAGTCAGCATACTTCCGGTCGTACGGGCATAATTTAAGTCACTAAAAATCAGCAATGAAAACGTATAATAGAATCAAAGAACCAAATAACAGAATAAGATAAACCCGAGAAAAAAAGAACGTAACTGGGTGGAAACGAAAATTTAGCTAAAGGAAATATGTCCTAATTTCGAGAATTCTTTTGGATTAATAATTAAAGTAAATGGGAAACGATTACAGATATTAAATATTTATCGGTTTGAAAACTTACGAGTCGGATTACTTCCTGTAATTAAAGCAAAACCGAAGTCACCTAAACTCACCGCTGAAATCGTATAATATAACAAAAGGAAATATAAAATAGAGATAAGATGATTTAAAACCTAATGCAAAAAATAGGGTGGAAATAATTAAAGGTGATCAGTGAAAAAATGTATGTATTCATTTAGGAATATTTAGAATAATAATTATAGCAGATATTGAATCATTAAGAATATTAATTATCGATTGGCTAGAAAATAGAATAGTCGGCATATTTCCGGTGATATAGTCTAAATCGAGGTCACCTCAATTAAACAACACAACACGTGCAAAAATACAAAAAAAAAGGATAAGAAAATGAAGGAATAAATATAATAACTAAAAAAACAAACGTTAAAAGACAATAACCGGACGGAAATAACAAAGACGGTCAGTACAAATATATACGGTAATTTTATGAATAGTTATGTTAATAATGATAACCGATGGTGAATGATTATCAATATAAAAAGATAGGATACGTGCATGTTATTTAAAAAAATGTAAAAGGGAGCATAACTCCATGTATAAAAGAAAAACAGGTAATGAATACTGACTGTAATTCGGGCTATAATCGCCAAGTTTTTAAAAGTTTTTTTAACATTTTTGTTTGTACAATTTGCACTATAGATAGCCACTCCAAGAAATAAATGCATGAGAGCATTTTACAAATATCGTGATGTTAGTCGACAAAATTGTCTGCGAAATAACAAAAATAACTTGGAAAAATTAGATGAGTCTGTCGTCTATGATTATGATGTGGTATTGAACTACATAACATACTTAATATAGCATAGCTCTAGCTTTACACTATTGAGCTGTATTAAGTAGTTTGTGTTACAAAAATTAAAAAAATACACACACAATATACATATATATATATATGTGTATATATATATATATATATATATAAATATATATATATATATACATATATATATAGGGATATATATAATGATAGACAGGTAGATAGATAGATATACATATACAATTATAGATAAACAAATTTACGAAATATTCATTTACATACGTTCTAGGAATGTAACATAAACTACAGTAATATATATATATATATATATATATATATATATATATATATACATATATATATACATATATATATATATATATATATATATATATATATATATATATATATATATATATATATATATATATATATATATATATATATATAGGATTTTTGGGGGAGATGACTGTTGATAATTTATAGAATTTGGTTTATTCGGACTACTGTTCTCGTCTTGGTTTTTATCACAGCGTTTCGGCCGAACTCGGGAATCTTTCTATCAAACTGAGGAATCTGGACGTAATTTAGAACGGAAACCTTAATTACATCCACGGAGTAGAATGCTCTGGTTCCATCTGCTATGACTGGGAAGAAGTCATCAGTAATTCACCATTCTTCGTATCGCCTGCACTGAGGATTGGACTTTTAACCTTCCGATGACCGTCACTTAGAACTGAAGTTTAGTTAGTACTATATCTACTGCGTCAAAAAGAGGAGTATACTGTCTGGTATGGGTGTGTTATAAAAACAGAACAGATAATACATCACCTCTTTGAAAGCAGAAAGTAATCCCTGACAGGAAAATATCGGTACCATAGAATAGGTACTACCCAGCTAATAAAAAAAGAAGAGGTTATGCATATAAGTGTATCATAATGAAGTAACATATACTACAATACTTGCCCCATACAAAACAAAAGTTAATACTTAGGATAAGCATCTCATGAGAAATAAACATATACTACACTACTCTCTGTGAGCAAGATTTCATGATAACATAACACACACTGTCCATCTGAAGTGAGCATTCATAGATAGTTGTGGTCTTAAACAAGTGGAACCAATGGAAAGTCCACATTTGAATATTTAAGATGTTGTATATTGCTGCTGTGCTTAATTCTTTGGAATGTTATTGACGTCGGTGGGACGCAGACCCCACCAAATTATTGTACTACTTTTGTTTGAACTGAAACACACTTATTGAAATACTCTGGTTTTTATAATTCTAGAATATACCTTGTTATAGAGAAGGAGTCCATCTTCAAAACACTTGTAAGAGTATAGATATCATTCGATGTTATAGGCATCCAGCGCAGACATAGTGTAATTTATAATCCCCTGACAGTACAGATACTACACTTTGATTATAGCTGTTCGAATGTCACGTTCGACACAGCAACTACATCAGATCTAATGTAAAAATACTTGGTCAAATCAGTATTATATAGATAGTTTATTACACTTAATTGTGCATTAAAAATAGTATAGTTATACCATTTCTATTAGACAAGCAATGGCAGTGTTCCAAAACGTGTATGCAGCCATCATATTTAGTTTATCTTGGAAAGGCGTCTCAGAATTGATTCAGAATATTTTAAGAGCGCTTTTATTTATTTCTACTTTCATTCTAATTTTGGTGAATGTTCGTGTAAGGTGATTGAGCATGCCATGACAATCCGCCATTATTTAATACAAGAATCAGGAACAAAAAGTAAATAAAATAACAAATAAACCGATAGGAATTCATATATTTGACAAATGATAGAGCGAGGCGTCTCTAGTCCTGTAGGCATCGACCTTATTCCATTAATACAACCTCTTTCATATTTATAACATCACGAGAAGAATACCTGTCCCAGGACTGGTAAAATTAATTCCAGGCACATCACAGATGTGCACTATTTTTATGTACACTATACGAAGATAAAAAATAAGATAATATGCTTATACGCCATAGATCTAGAATCCTTTAGTTATTTTAGTATCGGTTACATAATTTTGATTAATTCTATTAAAGGCAGTATTAAAAAAGTGTTCGACCGTTTAAAGGAACATTACGTATATATATATATATATATATATATATATATATATATATATATATATTAAACATTTTTCACCCAAACCTATGCAGGCCCCTACTTTACATGTAAGGGGTTTAATGGATAGTGAGGGGCCTATTTAGTGGGTGATTTATTTTTTACATCTTCGAAGACGGAGAGAGTTATGGATGATGCACCAGCCAAAATGTGACAACGATATTCAACGCATGGGCGGATCGTTGCTTTGTAGAGATATAGGTTAATGTAGAGTGTGAGCAGTTTATTAGCACGGTAGCGGTAGCAACTCTTTTTTGCTACAGCCATGGCAATGTCTTCAATGTATTTATTAAAATGTATATTACCTGTAGATGATAGGCCGCGGAGTTTGAAGTCTGAACTCGGAGGTAGGGTGTTTTTTGTTATACCAATCAGTGATTTAAGAGGTTTCTTGTTCTTATTGAAGGAAAATATATTTGTCTTTGCGGCATTAAAAGTTACCATCCATATATGACTCCAATCTACTACAGCCTAGAGTTAATTTTCTAAGGATTCGACCATTGTCTCGGATATGTGCACTTCGGTTTTGCCCACATGAGGATAGTAGAGTGTGGTGTCGTCAGGAAATATTATTATCTCAGTCTCAATGTACACCAGGGAGGTCAGGTATACAAATCAGGAGGAGTGTGGTTTCAAGGATAGATCCCTGGGGTACACCATCATGTATGTCCTGTTATTTTGATGAACGGCTATCGATGACAACCTGGATCTTTTTTTTTGGTTAGGCAGGATTTAATTATGTTAAATATGTGTGACTTTTCAAACTACCTTATTAACGTAACCGCGTGCTACATACAACGGCATGTCAACATTTCTCGTCTATAACATCAAGACGAATTTCAACTTGACTGCGATAAATATATCTCAGTCGGGTAGGAAGCAGATGACCAAGCCTACAAGTACTTTAGATTGACCTTACATCACAGCGTTTGTTACTTTTATTAATTATACCGTTCTCCTTCAACCCAGGACTGTACCCTGCTTAACGCTGTATCTGAAACCATAGATAGAGCAATCTCACCCGACTGAAATGGCCAAACACATGCATCAGGGGATTTCAACGCACACCGCCGTGGCTGGCTGGAATGATCCAGCTTTACTGATGAAGCTAGTAACTCTAGATTTAATTTGTCCTTAGCTCACTTTCTCCTACACACACTTGATCGTGCAAACCAGTAAGCATCACTTTCCAACCTGTTCGTAACCTTACTACCAGATGCTTGTTTGGCGAATGCCCATGGACCACTCGGAAACTATGATCAGAGAGTGGAAATGATTTATATCACCTTAACAAACTCGTCAAAATCTGATGAGCCGTTGCTCAAAACGACGTTAAAATACGAGCAGGCTTATTTTGAATCCCTAAGAGATTACATCAGCGACGCCCGATGGATTAAAACCTTATTCCCTGCTGATCAGAGTGCAAATGAGTTAACCGAATGGGTCAAAGCAGGTATTGTAGCTTATGCCCCAATTCGAAAATTCTTCAGCAAACCCCACTCTTCTTAATGATTAACCTCGGAATGTGCAGCTGATATTGCTTACAGGCAGCACGCATTCTGAAAATTCGGCCGCCATCAGTCAACTGCGAATAGACAAACATGTATAGAGTCAATGGCTGATTGTAAAATAGTGATAGGTGAAGCTAAGAGAAGTTATACAGAGATAATCAGAAAACGCATCCCGTCACAGTAACTAGGTACTCACGATTTCTGGAAAATCTACAATAGTGTTGTGAACAATGGACAATTAAAACTTACCCCGCTATTTAACTACATGTGGCTGTAATGGCAATAATAAGGAGAATTTTTTTTTTTAATTTTGAAATCCTGGAAAACGAAAATTATTTGTTGTTCAAAATTAATTATTTATTTACCTTAAAAATGTTTTTTTTTAACTTTTCAAACTACCTCATTCACGTAACCGCGTGCTACACACAACGGCATATCAACATTATTTGTCTATAACATCAAGACGAATTTCAACTTGACTGCGATAAATATGTCTCAGTCGATAAGGATTATACGAAAAATAAAGAGAAGAAAAAATATGCTTATACTTATGACAAAGATGTTTTTCATCGAAAGTACTCAAGTTTAAAAAAAAAGAAAATGTTTTTAAGGTAAATTAATAATTTATTTAAAAAAAAACAAATAATTTGCGTGGTCCAGGTTTTCAAAATATTTTTTACAAAAATATTCTCCTAATTATATATCTATATATATATATACATTTAGCATATATATATATATATATATATATATATATATATATATATATATATATATATATATATATATATACATTTAGCATATATATATATATATATACATATATATATATATATATATATATATATATATATATATATATATATATATAGTGTACTTTTACATGACGTGGGGTTTCTTTTTTTTCATTTCAGTCGTAAGTTTTATCAGTTTGTCGATTTGTTTACTGCAAAATGCAATAATACAACAAAAGTGCTTTTAGTGTGTTGGCAAGCACTTTGCAAAATGACTGTAGATGGGAAGGAAATGATTGTTGTGCGAAAGGTGAACGAGTCAAGAGGCCATGTTTAATCTAGCGTTAGGGTGAGAAGAAGAATTGAAGAGTTGGGGAGCGTGAGAGGGAAGACATAATTTATCTCTGTAATATTACTAAAAGCGTAAAGGAAGGAGTCGGTAAATATTTAGATAGACATAGATAATAATGAAAAGTGTATTAGAAAATGGGGCATTTTGATAATAGCTAAAGAATGAATACATGTGGAGAAAAGAGGAAAATAGAATAGAAGAAGAAGAAGTAAAATAAGAAAGAGAAGAAGTAAAAGAAATTGGTGGAAGACGTGAGAAAATGTAGAAAAAGAAGAAGAAGAAGAAGAAGAAGAAGTGGAAGAGGAAGAAGAAGAAAAGGAAGTGAGAGAATGTGAGGAGAAGGAAGATGGTAGAAAGGAAACGTCAATAAGAAAAAGAAGGAGAAAGAGGAAGAGAAAGAAAAGAAGGGAAATAAGAACATAGTAAGAATAAAAAGCAAATGGAAAGAAATACAAAGAGGATACAAATAGAGAAGAGAAGAGGTGGTTGAAGAGGAGACAAAAAAGGGAGAAAAGATGAAAAAAGAAGGTAAACAAATAAAAAAGGGTAAACACATGAAGAAAAGCATAAATAATGGAAAAACATTTACATAAAAAGAAGAGGCAGAAGAAAAAAGAAGAAAAACGAGAACAGAAAAGAAAAAAAACATAAGTAGAAAGTAAAGAGACAATAAGCAAGACAAAAGTGATATTGTGAATGAAAAGAAGGGGATAGAGCTAAGGATGAAAGTGATCGACCATATTTGAGAGCAACCCGAAGGCTCCCTTTTCATTCCTTACTACACTGAGGTGTAAGATAGGGCGCCACTATTTTTTCCGGATTACTCCACTTACCCTTGATAATCACTTTTTCATACTGAGTGTTTAGCAAGGGACTATCAAGTACAATTTATTCAGTCTTAGATATGACTCAGACAAGAATTGAACCTCCTTCTTCCGGCCAATAAGGGAACACTCTAATTAGTATGCCAAATGAGTACATTAGTATCAAGTATTAACATGAGAACAATTACAAATAAGCGTCATCTATGATAAGAGGAAACAACGGGGAAATGAAAGATGAAAAGAAAAATATCAAATAATCAAAAAGAAAGCGAACGGATAAAAATAGAGTCAAAAGACAAAGAAGGCATTATATAAAAATGGCGACGAAAACGTAGAATGAGAAGGGGGAAAACAACAAAGAAGAGATAGATGAAGTGAAAAATGAACGAAGAACTGGATGGGGATATTAGAAGAAATCGGAAGAGAAGAGAAGGGTTTGATTAGGTGAGATAATAATGAATAAGAGACGGACAAGAAGTACAACAACAAAAATTAAAGAGAAGAAAGAAAAACACAAGATATAAAAAGAGGGGGAATAGTTGAAGAAGCTAATCGTGAAGAAAGAACAGTAGTAGAAGGGGTGCGAGGAGAAGTAAGGTTAAGTAGAAGGAAGAAGAAGAAGGGGATGGGAGAAGTAAAGAAGGAAAAGAAGAAAAAAAGAAGACGAAATATTTAGAAGAAAAAGTGAAGAGGAGGAATAGAATAAAATCAAAACAAATGTAAACACGCGAGGTGAAGAAAAGAAAGAAAGAAGACGAAGAAGAAGATGGCAAACTTTGAAGCGGGAGAAAGGCTAGGTATACAAAATTATGAAATTTCATAATTTTTAAAAACTTTTATTCACTAAAAAAGGCATATTTCCACTGATGCTTATGCGGCTACTGTGAATTGGGTGTAATATTTATAGAAAGCGTCTTAACGGAGGAGTTGTACTGCGAGATGTCTTTAACATAACATTTCAATTTCTGATGTTGGTATATTAGGGGAAGCAGAGATCGGGAAAGCATTTCCACAGGCTAGCGGTTCGAAGAAAAAAAAACTATTTGGGTAGAAGGTATTCTGGCATCTCGGGATTTTTACAGTGAATGCATGGGATGTTGCTGCCTGTCGGTTTAGTCGAGGGTATTTAGGTTGAGGGTGTATAAGTTCAGTGACTGCGCGGGAATCCGTTGAAGTACTTGTAAAACAAGTATAGAGCATAGAGATGCATCATGGCGCCGATAGGATAGGAGCTTAGTCGACAGTATGGTATTCATTATGTAAGATAACCTTTACTTGCATGCTATCCAAGAGAGCTATACTAGTGGTTGGTGCAGCAGGCAAGATGTAACTACAATACTTCATGCATGATCTAATAGTGGATTTATAGAGATATTGGATACTGGTAGGTATGAGAAGGTGGTTATCCCAGTAGAATTAGCCCACCTTTCTTTGATAATAAACACCTCGTTTTGATATCCCCCTTCTACAGTTAATTTATTTAAAGAAACTACATCTACCAGACAATTAGATTGTTCACACAATAGTAGTTAACGTGTGGAACAAATTGCGTAATCAAGTTAAAAAAAGCAACATTTTAAGAGAAAATTTTGAAATTTCAGAAATGATGAACTAACACGATATTAACAATTACATTTTTGGAGTATTTCATGATGAAATATTTAAAAGAATTTGATTTGTAACTTCATATATATTCTGTGATTTTTCTTTTTTTTCTAATGAATCACCTTGCTCGTTTGGCTCAGAGCAAAGGGTAGTATATGTTGTAATACTACACTCTATCGTTGCTGTCCTCGTTCGGTACAGGAGAATTTTCTTAGACAAAGATAATTTTATTTTTTGTTCACATTCAGAGTGTTCTCGTTTTGGATAGGCTGAATACAATCCACATAAAAAAATGACCTTGTGTCTAACTCTTACCTCGTAAAGAGGAAAGTAAATTGGACCACTTATCGAGTATAAAACACTTAAGAATGAGAATTACTTATATACATAGATTGGCAGTTGAATGATGATGAATATTCTTATAGGATTGAAAATATCAATACCACGCACTCAAAACAAAAAAAAAACTAACAATTATTTAGATTTTCTCACAAATATCGGTCATAGAATGTGAGGACTAAATAAGAAATAGGGAGAAATCGCGAGTTTCAAATGCTCAGGAAAGTAAAATCAAAATCCACTCAGTGCTTTTTATGTTAAAGTTTAGCTAGTAGGTAAATTCTATGTGTCAGGAGGTCACCGTCGCAGTCAGGACGATCTGCGTTGTGACAGGTGTTTCTCTTTTTTATGAACGCTTCCAAAAGTTAAACAAGATTGACCACTCAGTTTGATTGGGTTGTGAGAAAGGTAGTGTCGCTTTTGAATGACAGTATTTCATTTTCATTTAGCGGCAAGTTATACAGTTGGCCACTGAATGAAATAGATGTCTGTCTGGCAGTTTGACTTCTTCCAAGTAAATCCTTTATGAGCTCCTAATTGATAAAATCAAATATGAAAAATAAATTATATTTTCAAGATAAAAATGCCTGGGTCGGTTCTAGTTCGTCGATTTATTTCAGGTTTCAACCTTATACGTTTTACGATCATTTTCGCTGACAAAGCAGAGAAACAATTTTAACAGACACTTAACCTGTTCGGAACAATTATGACAGTATCATAGTGATGCGGGTCTAACTTCACTTTTTTTCCTTAAATGCTTATAGAAATATGAAAACTATTAGAGAGTTGTTGAATCAACAGAAAGTGAGAGAAGCCGATCAAATAGCTAAGTGAGAGATGGGTGACTTGTTAAGATAATCTAATCTAATTAATGATTGTTTGACCATTTACTTTACATAATGCATTTGTACACCCCGTAGGGCAGTCTGTAAATTAGATAACACAATAATGCGTGTATATGCTTATATAGTATTCACAAGAAAACGATACAAGTATAGAGACGTTACATTTTGTTTTTCTGCGCAAAGTATGACTTAACAAACATGTAAAAGTCTATGGATGTGTTAATGCTATCAAGAAATATAGTCTGACTCAACGGGTAACGGATAGTATAGTATAATAAAAAAATAAGGTATAAACTACAAAGATCGCAGCTTAAAAAGAGAATCTGAATAAAAAATGAACGAGTCTCGATTGTAGCCCTTATATATAAAGGTTTATTACAACGGGGATCACAGAAAATACATCAAAGTGACAGGTTACTTAGGTACGCATACCACAGAAGAACATAGCGATATATAGACAGACAGCTCGTCGTGGAAAACGACACGGGCAAGTTCGAATCCAGTCGGTTCCACAGTACCACTTTCACTTAGGGTTGTTGGCAACCTTCCCGTGGTCCTTCTCGTAAGTACCCGATGTCTTTCCAGAAAGATTTCTAACTAGAAAAACATCTGATTCACACGAAAGAAGAAGCTCGTCGTGCTACAACTAGTTATATTATGCGCCTCCTCCCATTGGAGACGGCACATCTTAAGATGTCTATCTTGCTTGAAGTATCGCTAGTGGAGAGACATAAATTATGTTTCGCCGACTTCCGTTCTGCGGTCACCCCTGACACGTAAGATGTCACTTAAACTGTTCCATTCCAAGCACGGCATTGCTATGTAAGCCAGGGAGCGGCCGTAATCAATTAAAGAGTATCCGTTTTTTGTAGTGTGATTTAATAGACCCAATATAAGTAGCGATACTATCGCAGTTAATTGTACAGTTGTCGTTTCCTCGTTCTGAGCGCTACTGCTACTACTGTGTGTTGGTTAATTTCTGTTAGTATACACACAAGATTACATAAGAAAGTAACACATAACTACTTAGTTATTGATTGCTGTGTGTTGGTTAATTTATGTTAGTATACAGAAGATTACATAAGAAGGTAAAACATAACTACTTAGTTATTGGTTACAAAATGTGTTATTGTTTTAGACGCAGGAATAAATTGTCATTCAACTATCCATGAACAGTTGTGTATATATGTTATTGTTATCTTCCCTATGCCGTTACTTTATGGAGTCTTCATGACTGACAATGGAATTGTTGGGACAAATCTGTATGACTGAGAAGAGATAAAAAGTGACGAAAAAGCTTCTGTCAACACATCCTTTTCTATTTTCTTTGAAATGCACTTGTTTCTTAATTACTTTCTGTGTATGTGATTTCCTCGGGTGGTTTAATGACGCAACACTGTTTGTAAGTGGCGAACAAACTAAAAATACTCTTGTCCGATCATCTTATTTTAACTTATTTTTTACCGTCATCAAGATATAATAATATATTTTCTTTTCTTTAATGCTGATTAAAATAATCTTGCGAACACCAGTTGTTTGTTAAATATTTTATAACTTATACTATTTTTAAATAGTAATTTGTTGTAATTGCCCATTGTCTGTTGACTCAGGTCGTAACCTAAATCTTAAAAGGCAATTTCATTTCAGAAATGTTTTATCACACTTTGTTTCACTAATTATTTCGACTTTTTCTTTGTATTGGTTTTAGGTATTCGTCCGGAGTTATGTTAAATTACAAGTCTGTTGTACTCAGATTCGATTAAGGTAAGTTATTTTGTTCGAAAAGAAGGAACTGAGCCATATAAAATATTAATAGTTTGTATTAAAAAAAGTACTCTATGTATATGCTGATATTTTCCTTTATTTAACCATCAGTATAACAAGAAAATAAATATCTTGTTTATGATAAATCAATGTACACACCTTATAAATGTTTGTTTTTACAATGGTCTCCGCCTCGGCTTTAACATATTTCTATAATTGAACAATTTGATTAGCAATAGACGCTCGTACTTCTCTTGAATTGCTTAAAAAATCGTAAACTAAAAATCAAATATGAACAATCGTTAAAGAAAAGATAAAAGAATAATATTAAAAGCATATTTTTAACAGTATATTTTTAGTGTTTGACAGGCATAGAATTTTATTGTAAAAGAAATACTCATTAGAATCGAACATGTTAGATATGCATGGCCCTTCCCTCGAAAATCGGTAATAGTAAAAACTAATAGTAGAACAAAAAATACATCAACTTAGCGTATTAGATTACTATTCCTAAAAGGATAGATTTCTCTTAGTAGCTGATAATATAAACCAATGCAAGATATGTTATTTCTCTAATATTCGTGACTAGTGAGACGTCCGACTGTAAAGATTGATGACTGTAACAACAATTGGATGAGATTCGAATCTTTGCTGAATACACACAGAGGCCTAACGTATATAAATAAAGATAACAATCGTATATATATGCATATATATATATATATATATATATATATATAGTCGTTTGATCAGAACCATTGAAGAGCCATGAATATTATAACTGTCCTGTTTTTAAATCTCCGAAACAGTTACATGGTAAACAGTTGAATATTCCCTTTTTAATATATATATATATATATATATATATATATATATATATATATATATATGTATATATATTCCCGATTTCTACTATCTACTGACGTACAATTTTGACTTAACATTGGTCAATCATTTAGCGGGTTCGTCGCTCATTTTGACACCCTTTTTACTAATCAGTTTGTTTTTAAATTTTAAAATGAGATATTTATGTTCTTATTTTCCAGTCTCTTAGGTTTTACTTTTTTTGTCTTGCGTTTAACGAACACACCGGGTTTAGATGTGATTACCTTGCACAATTCCTTCGCTATAATTTGGGTATTATAGAGAGGCGGTTCTTAGATGCGTCGATCGATGTCTATTAGTAACTATGTGCGTTGGTTGGCCTGTCAAACTTAAGTGTTAAATAGAATGTGAATATATATGTCAGGCTTTAGTTTAAATGACATTTTTGGTGAGGTGCCATGCTTATTAGAAATATAATTTAATCGGAAAACGCTAATACTGAGTACATGCACTTGCAAGATAATCCTTCTGATTTTTACTTGTGAAGAGAATGTAGTTTCTAACCAGAGAGAATATATATGATGAAGCTGAAGGATTTTATAACAGTTCAAAAATACGTGATTTCATAAACTAAGTACAATTACATTTGTATGAATCAGCATCGTAAAATCTATCTGCCCGGCATGATTTTGTTGTTATAGATTTTGTTGTTGGTAATCGAGTTTTACTTCTGTGAATAGCTCACGACTGTTGTGTCTCAGGATCTTCCGGTCTGAAAATGTCCTCCTTGTAGCTATTCATTAACCAGCAGAACTGTTCGTTTTACCTCAAACACCGTGTGAAGCGGTGGTCAACGAAAGTGCTGGAGGTGTGGCCAGTAAACTAATAAGTAAAGTAAAGGAATGCAGTTACAGAGAGAGATTGACTACTTTGCTGGAGAGAAGAATGAGGGGTGATATGATTGAGACTTTTAATTACATTTCTAACTATGGTGGACATTTTTTTTCGTATTTCTCTTAGATCTGGAAGGTTATTGTTAAGGCAGTTTTCAAAAAAATAGAACTGTTAACCAGTTAAGTTTTTTTGATCACATAGTAATAAGTTTTTGGAATAAGTTGCCAGATCAGATTAAGAACAGCAATAGCGTGTTCAGGTTAAGATGAGGTTGTAAGAATTCAGAGAAAGTGGTAGGAGGGAGAAATTGAGGGGGTACTTTTGGGAGTTATCAAATGAAATATTTAACAGAATTTGATCTGGATATAGATACTGTACTAAGAGTTCAATTTGTTTTTTAACAGTTGAATTGAAGAGATAGTTAAAGGGGAGATGCCCAAGGAGGCATAACAAACAAATAATAATAATGATAGTAATAATAATAAGAATAAGAAGAAGAATCATGATAGTAATACACAAACCATCGCTAAAAAGTAACATTGACACCGTCAATAACCCACTTTAAACTTCTGCACCGAAACGGCTTTTATTAACAACCACAAAAAATCAGAGACGGACATATCCTGATTCGAATACTTGTGGATTTTCAATACAGCAATTTTAGCCAGATAGATGTAACACTAATATATATATATATATATATATATATATATATATATATATATTTGTCAACCCTCTAGTGTTTAAGCTCAATAGATACAAAGGGACAATTCTATATGAATAGATACAAGTAAATTCTAAAGACTATATTTTTACTTTCAAGTAAACTTAGTCATTCTACGATTTAAAAACATTGTTTTGATGAATTAAGAAAATTACTTGTCTTGTCTGTAAAGAAATGTAAATAGCAAGATAGTAAAGCTCTCTTGTCATTAATAGAAGGAATACCCCCATTGAATGTAATTTAAAAAATGGCATCATAGATTACTCTCTATCTCTAAAAGATTTAGGAAAGCAGTGAAAAACACTAATTTTTCTCTCTCTAATAAGCCACAATTTTCATATAGTTCATCTAGATTGTGGACATTTTTGAATTTTGCTGGATTTAAAGTATAGAATTAATTTAGTCTGGTGGAATATCTAGTAAAGTGTTGTTACTTGAGGTATCAATTCTAGAACAAGGTGCAGCATTTCTCGTATGAGCCAGTGTAGAGACGTGTCGAGGGGATCTTTTTTGGACTTAGAATAATATGTTATTTTGAATATCTTGTAGGGTTACGTATCCTCATGTATGCTTGTCCTTACAACACCATTAGACAGAGAAGTCGAAGACACTCAAGTGTTGTGTCTCGTACAGAATTACTTCTTTTTTTAGGTATGTATATATATATATATATATATATATATATTGACATATTTATAAATATATATATATATATATATATGTATATATATATATTTGTATATACATATACATATATATAAATATATATATTGAGATATTTATATATATATATATGTATATTTGTATATATATGCATATATATATGTCGATATATGTATATATATATATATATTTGTATATATATAAATATTTGTATATATATATATATATATTGATATATATATATATTGATATATATATATATATATATATATATATATATATATATTTGTATATATATATATATATATATATATACATATATATATACACCGTGATTATATATATATATTGATATATATATATATATATTTGTATATATATATATATATATATATATATATATATATATATATACATATATATACACCGTGATGATATATATATATATATATATATATATATATATATATATATATATATATATATATATATATATATATATATATATATATATATTACAGTAAGAATTAGTACAACATTCGTACCATCGGTTTAAAGCCTAGAAGGACTTAGCAATCCAGCCTTCTTCAGCTTATGTTGCAACATATTTCAGAAATGTTAAATCACGTGTTATTCTCGTTTAGACGCATTATTTAAATGTCTTTTGGATTGATTTAAAGCCATTTAATCCAGGGCTTTTACTTGAATTTAATAAGTGTTTTTAACCTTTTATCTATTCATAAGTATATTCATTACACCAATGTTCTCTCTTTATTTCTCCAGAAGACACATAATTACCCCTCAAAACAGTAACGGCAAAATATACGCTACTTATATAGATTGACTCACGGGATTTATATTGAAATACTTTTTATTTTTTAATATTTTAATTCTTGACAATTTTTGAATCTCAACTGCCACATTTCACCCTCCCCCTTTTTGATTTGAACCTTAGTAAACCTCTCTAACACTAATTTAAACAAAGTTACATAACACTCTAAGCCAATAGCATGTCTCAACGATAGTGACACCTGACTTCACATACCTAAAACAGGTGACCACAAAAGCTGAAGAGAGTCGGATGTCTAAGTCCTTCTGAGCTAGAAACCGACGGTACTAATGTTTTACTTATTTTTCTGTACCAAAATAAAATAAATAGTAGGCTCTATATTTGAATTTGTATTCTCGATAAATCGAGCACTCTGCTAGGATTTTTCGTACTATATTGCAAAAAATGTATATATATATATATATACATATATATATATATATATATATATATATATATATATATATATATATGTATGTATGGGAAGAGAAGGATGAAGGTAATCCGACGTGATGGGAAATGAAAAAGGAAAACCAAAAAATGGATGCTTTTTATGTGTACATCAACGTTTCGTCTTTATTTATAAGACTTCATCAGGATGATAATATAGAGAAAAAATGTCATGCAAGTACAGATACATGTAGGGTAGACATATTGGGAGGAAAAATAAAATGAAATAATGGCCACTACTGGGTGGACGTCCGTACTTGTTGGAGAATAAATATGAATGTTGAAAAAAATGTATCTGTACTTGCATGACATTTTTTCTCTATATTATCATCCTGATGAAGTCTTATAAATAAAGACGAAACGTTGATGTACACATAAAAAAAACATCCATTTTTTGGTTTTCCTTTTTCATTTTCCCATATATATATATATATTTATATATATATATATATATATATATATATATCGTAATAAGACCAAGCTTTACTTTATCTGTTTTAAATTTGTCTTCGAATGATTTGCTTCCACATATTGAATACCGCCATTACTTACACAGCCTTTTATAAGAGGTCAATTCCCATTTACTTCGCGCCTTCCCCTCAACACAATGTCACGAATGTGTGTCTACCGGTTACTCGAACACGACATTTCAAGATTTGATTATTCCGCACAAGGTTTCGTTTCCTTTGAGTCGTATCGAGACGGGTTTTCACTATTCGCTAAGTGCCCAGTTTCGTGTCGAGCTCGAACTTTCTGGGTCGGGTGAATTATCAAGTGTATTCTGTTTCTAGATGGAGTGACATTCGAACAGAATAATACAATAACATTATAGCTATGCCATATGGAAACCAGTGACGTTGCACGCTATCTAGCTTACTCTTCTGATTAAAACTCTGCAATGTCCACATCTATTTCAAGTTTACTGGAACAATGCTCCAGGAATATAACAAGCTTGTCGATTGATGTGCTTCCCGGAGGAAAAAAGGTTAACTTATTTCAGCAGGAATCAATAAGTTAGTAATTATTTCGTTGTATATCGTGACAATAAATAAAGTATCAATAACATGTAATAACCTTAAACAATCAATAACGTACAACGTATTGTTTATACGGCTTCTTTGGGAATAACAAACATGATTCTGATGGCGACAGGTCACGTGTGATACGCAGTCATAGTAGAAAGTTATTGGGCTGCACAACTGAATGTATAGAGAGACGTATACTGAAAAAGAGAGAAATTAGCAAGATGTGCATACTTATATATATATATATATATATATATATATATATATATATATATATAATTATTTATGGATTAATGTTATTTTCAAGTTGGCCATACACACATGTGTTTCAAATCTGCAATCGTCAGTATAAGAGGATACAATATCTACAATCCCTCCGATTCGAACCCTAATAAGAAAATATTTTAGATGCAGTAGTCGGATCGTTAACCGTTTCAGCCGTAGAAATAGGATAGTAAATTAACGTCTAAATGACAAATTTAGCGGGCATGTAAGCAAGCAGTCAAACATAAATAAATAGGCGGGGTCTAAAGTATTGTATTATGCAATAAATGACTGATTGTTTTCAACCTACTTTAAGTGAGTTATCAAGTGATAGCTTTGCACAATTAATTATAAACAAATATTATTCATAAATTGATTAATATACACTTGTGTTTGATGCAACACCTGTAATATATATATATATATACAGGGTGGGCCAAAATAAGGGTCCTATCTTTAAATTTGAATAACTTGAATTTGAATAACTTCCACAAAATAAAAGTTAAACTCACCAAACTTTATGTGTGTGTAGACTGACCCTTCCGAGATTTTTTGAAATAAACAAAACAAATTTTAGCCGAAAAACACTTCTTAAAACTTATAAAAAACTAAAGTATTGTTTTTTACACTGTTTTGAGTTTTTTAAGCAAAAATAATGTTTTCTAAATGAGGGTACGTTCCTTAGGGCTAATACGGCTCATGCTTGCTTCGGAAGGGGTCCTTTACTTATTCTAAAAAAAAAAAAAAAATATCAATAAATAAAAAAGTTATGAATTTTTAAAAATAGGACCCTTATTTTTGCCCACCCTGTATATATATATATATATATATATATATATATATATATATATATATATATATATTATTATTATTATTATTATTTTGGTAAAGTATTACACTTAAGTGTAAAGTTCAAGCGATATTAACGCTACTAATATTGCATTTAAATACAGTTGTGAATTTAAGAATTTGTTCTCAAAACCAGGTTCCTATATAAAAAAAACATTCATTCTTACTAAAAACTGACGGTTGCTTTTTCTTTTGTTAACCGAAATTAAACATCCTCTTATTTCTACAAATCTGAGGATTCATTTGGTAATCGAATTAGGCTTATTTGATAATTGCTTCAGTTGTGTTAGCGATAGAGAAAGAGTTGTGAGTCTTAAAGATAAATACCGTTTTTGTTATTTTTAAATCATGTTTTTATTGAAAAGTTCTTCAATTCATAGAGAGAGATCGACAGATTTATATCAATTTCTGTTTGTAATATTTTGTGTTGTAGCGAGATAGTGTACGACTGGAACTCCTGATGTAACGGTATATAAACATTAGTTATTTAGAAAAAAAAGAATCATACACATTGAAATTTGAAACATGACGTGTTATATGCCAAAAATGTGTTAAATAAGTATTTCTCCTTGAAGAATTAGGGGTGAGAAAATACCTACAAGTTAAATAAATGTTGACTCAATTTTTTTTTCAGTCTGACTGGAAAATGTTTATACACAAATAAAGCCTCCTAAATATAAGTGATATTTAGTATATCATCCAAATACAGGGTGGGCAAAAATAAGGGTCCTATTTTTAAAAATTCATAACTTTTTTATTTATTGATTTTTTAAATTTTTTTTTTTAGAATAAGTAAAGGACCCCTTCCGAAGCAAGCATGATCCGTATTAGCCCTAAGGAACGTACCCTCATTTAGAAAACATTATTTTTGCTTAAAAAACTCAAAACAGTGTAAAAAACAATACTTTAGTTTTTGTAAGTTTTAAGAAGTGTTTTTCGGCTAAAATTTGTTTTGTTTATTTCAAAAAATCTCGGATGGGTCAGTCTACACACACATAAAGTTTGGTGGGTTTAACTTTTATTTTGTGGAAGTTATTCAAATTCAACTTATTCAAATTTAAAGATAGGACCCTTATTTTGGCCCACCCTGTATATGTTCTAGAGATTGGCAGAAACAATTGACATGTTAAAAAACAATGTTTGAAATGTATATGGATTTTTGGTCAATGACAAATGCTTAAATGGTATTGATTCTGTAATATATTTTGTATTCTGATATATAAGCGCTTTTTCACTGAAGTCCTAACCATTGAGCTCATTTACACTTGTATTTTTAACTTGTATATTTGCGAGTTAAATGGTGTAAGTCTTTATATTTGTACAATTTAAGTGGTGTATCTGCTTGTTTCGTAAGAATACAACTATAGTTAAAGGATGAAACTTTTGTTTACATATATACATAGATTATAATGAACTTGAATGTCTACTGGAGAGTACTTTACTGCCTACTAGCCCTGCCCCCAGGTGTGTAAGGTCACTCTGTACAGGGGTCTTCAGGATTCTGGGGGATGAGGGTACTTCGATTCTATAAGTCAACCCTGACCACATATCAAACATAACAAAGTAGTCGAAGCCCAAATAAGATCCCATTAGTACGGTTATCAAACACTGGCTTATACTGAGAATAGTGCACTTTCTCAAAGTAATGTTAGATCAAGTAAAAATGACGAGCGGAATACTCAACGAGACTATATGTAGTCTTGTCCTTGACACCGGTAAGGCAAATAGACCACAAGAAAGATATACTATAACATTATTTACTAGTCAATTTGGAAGAAGGAAAATAAATGTTCTACTTTCTTTACTTACTCAATATTTTAAAAACAAAAGAAACAATTTAAAAGAATATTCGAAAGTGTATGTATTTGATATAGAGATGAAGTGTTAGACTCAGGAAAAAGGGCCCCTTGATTTCTGAGAACTCCAACTTAAGTAAAATGAAAGAAAAGTGATGTCTATGATTATAAGATTAAAACAAGAATTTTATGAAATATATACACACATTTCTGAGGCGTTGGAAAAAAAACTCAACACCCCATCATCAGACAGTTGAAATGACGGCGTATTGATAGGAACTCTAGAGAATAAATGAGATAAATGTGGAATCGTTATGCATAGCAGTAAAAAAACATCCAATAAAATACGTGCACCCCAGTTAAAAGGTTAAATAATGATAATTTCGAACACTGGAAAACTGTTATGGTAAAATCATAAGATATTCTGAAGTGAATAATTCGAAGATCAGGTAAAAATATGTAAACACCTCATCCACTCCCCATAAACATTGCAATGTATATACATATATATATATATATATATATATATATGTATATATATATATATGTATATATATACACATATATATATGTATCCATACATATATATATATATATATATATACACACATATGTATATATATATATAAATATACATATATACATATATATATATGTATATATACAAATATACATATATACATATATATATGTATATATATATATATAAATATGCATATATATATATATATATATATATATAAATATAAATAAACATACCAATATATATATATGTATATATATACATATATACATAGAATTAAATATGAAACTAAAAGTAAACTTCGAGTAGATAGAACCTATAGTGAAATGGTTGAAGATCAATATACGAGATAGAGCAATTATAAAGATAGGAGAAATAAGAGTGATACACTTGTACGAATGCCTAAATTTATTTCAAACTTCGATTGCTTAATGACAGTTATAATCTGTAATAACATTATGTTTATCATTCTTTCCCTTAATCCAAGGCTTTTCAAAGATCGAAATCTAATCATCAGAGGAATTATGCAGATAGATAAGTTGGCAGTTGAAAATCCAAAATTCAACATTTGAAAACATATTAGGAATGGAGAGTTGCAAAAAAATCCGTGTAAAAAAGATATGTTGTTTGTCCAGTTTGTAATTGTGCGGTGATAAGGTGTCCAATTGAAGGAGACTTAGATGGAGAAGAAAAGTATTCCGTGAAGGCAGTATGGAAGCGCCTTCAAATATGAAGTAACTCCAATAGTGAGATGTTGAATTGAAATCGTAGGTGGAGCGCACTTAATCGGAATTAATATGTATGTATATATATATATATATATATATATATATATATATATATATATATAGATATATATGTACATATATATATATGTACATATATATATATATGTACATATATATATATATATATATATATACATACATATATATATGTACATATATATATGCGCATATATATATGCGCATACATATACATATGTATACATATATATACACATACAAATATATATATATATATATATATATACATATACACATATATATATGCATATACATATATATATATATATACATATTCATATACATATACATATATAAATATATAAGATCATGTAACGCATATATTGCGTAATTACCTTGAAACACTGGTCCCTATTAGATCATCGAAGTTATGCAACGTTCATGCTGGCCAGTAATAAATGGGTAACTATTTGGGAACACAATATGCTGTATGTCGTCTGGAGAGAATATAGGCACTACCAGGTTCTATCATGCCTACAGAATAGTTTGGGCAGACAAGGTATTTATCTGACTCCCAGAGGACGTCCCGACATCCAAATCGTATTTCAATTCAATTGCTCATAGCAAGGTATATTCCGCAAAAAGACCATGCTCAACCCCCAAACCGCCCTCACTCTACATCCTTTAACCCCCATAATATTTACTTTTAACTGCGATCTCCATTCTCACTCTGGTTTAATTTTCTTTGTCACTATTTTAACCATGTATGTCTGAAATTTCTCTCTGCCATTATTAACCTATTTAATAAGTTTCTTATTTATCCTACATTTACTTTTTTCTGAACATTTTTGATTCAAAGTTTAATTTTCCTACATCCAAAAAGCACTAGCGTCCTGTAGCAACATATATTATTTCAACTCTAATCTTTAACCACCTTGGGGATTCCCATTCCGAGTATTTACGCGAGGTTAAATTACCTTTTCCTTATTATAATACTCACTCTCGAGACCCAATTTTATCGACTTTTCCCTCATTTATATTATTTCTTTATCGGTCAATCCATAATTTTCCTTGCGAGCCTTAGACTAATTTTCTTATTTCTTTTTTCATTTTTTATTTTCTTATTTCTATTTTTATTTTTATTTTTATTTTTTTATTTTAATTCTTACTATTTATTTTTCTAGCTCTACCTTTCAAATATATTTTGCCTCATTGGTTATAAGTAAGGTCATCTGATTAAACAACTAACCCCCTAACCCTGTTCATATTCCGCCCCCCCCCGACACATTCTGGTATTTTAACTCTCCGTCCCAGCACTCGTTGCTTTGCCCCCACACCGTTCTATCCCATTTCCAGTTGAACCTTAATTCGCGCTAACATCCACTCTCAACTTTAAGCGACCTACCCCCCACACTCACACTCTTAGCTTTAATCGCACTTATTCACAGCACCCGTTCCTATCTCCTCCTTCGCACCCGTCCCTTTCTCCTCCTCCACACCCCCTACTCCTTCCTTCCCTGCCTACTGGTCGCATATTTGAGTTTTTGCCTTTCTTGATTACTTGTCCGTTTTCTCAACGAGCAAGTCTTTAAATATTTTCCGCTGTTTTTTTGCTATTTTAAAACATATTCCATGATATTTTAGCCCAGGAAGTCCTTTTAAATGGCGAATATTTTCCACCTCACGTTTTACTGAGCCTTGCCTGCATCCACGAACGTACCTTTTATTGGATTTTTAACTCTCTGGATTCTATCTATCTTCGCCGCACCTGAAGTTGTGGTTTTTGGAATTTAACTTTGAATCCTTTCTCACCACTTCTCGTGCCTTTTAACGACCTACCTATCTACATTTCATTTCTCCGCTTGGACTTTTTGACACCGGACTTATTTGCAATCGGACATTTGCTTACATTCGGGCAGAATTTTGCCTTGTGTTTCTTTCCCTACAATTTTTATTTTACTTTTTCAAATTTTAAATCTTGGCTTTTGCCAACTTATCTATCCCAGCGACTTCCTCTGATGATAAGATTTTGATCTTTGAAAAGCCTGGCTTAAGGTAAAATTTTACTTGAACAAATTGCCTTTTTGCGGAATATACCTTGCTATGAGCAATTGAATTGAAATACGAGTTGGCTTTTGCTTTTCTAATTCCTTTTCATTCTTCTTCATATCTACCTGCTCTATCCTGGATATTGAGCTGTACACTTTTCACAATAGGTTTTACCTTTCCTAAAAGTTCGCTGTTAGTACACCACTTATATATATATATATATATATATATATATATATATATATATATATATATATATATATATAATGAGAGGTAGTTTGCTTGGAGCATTGTGTGCAATACGTATATAGAAAAGTATTAGAAGGCTATCACAATGCAAGAAATGGAAAACATGTCGGCGTTTACAAGCAAGACAAAAACCAGTGACTTTGATTATATATATATTTAAAAACTTTTTAATAATTTTTTTAGATGTATATATATATAAGTATTAATGACAATATATGTGTTAGCGTACACAATCAGTGCCCATTTACTTTGCAGTATCTTTAAAAGATTCAGCACGATGATTGGCAATTAGTGAAAACAGAGCCAATATAAGTCCGATTCATATCATATTCCGATAAGCATACTAAATCATCAGAAAAAAAAACACAAGGAGTAAAAAGTTGTTGGATTAAAGTGTCTTAAAACACCTACAGTATACAGTGGTTCATTTATGGGTGAAACCAAGCAAAAAACAAAGAAAACAGCAAACTTACACGTGGGTGCACTCACTAATACGTAATTTTGAATTTATATATATATATATATGTATATGTATATATATATATATATGTATATATATATATATGTATATAAATATATATATATGTATATATATGTATGTATGAATATATATGTATATATATTTTGAATTTATATATATATATATATATTTTGAATATATATATATATATATATATGAATATATATATAAGTATGAATATATATATATATATATGGATATATATATAAGTATGAATATATATATACATGTATATATATATATGAATATATATATAAGTATGAATATATATATACATGTATATATATATATATGAATATATATATATATAAGTATGAATATATATATATATATATATGTATACATATATATGTATATATACATGTATATATATATATACATATATGTATATATATATATATATATATATATATATATATATACATGTATATATATATACATATATGTATATAACATATATATATGTATATATTACTGAATGGTATAAACAAATATATATTAAGTTGTAGTAATATGTAAGTTAAGTAAAGTGGTCGCTCATAGTCGAGGGCGACTCAAAATGATTTCGTTTCATTGGCTACTAAACCAAGATGTACGAGTGGGTGCCACTCTTATTCAATGTTACTCCACTTACCGATGATGCTCACAGTTTAATGCTTAGTGTTTCGCAAGAGAGCATAACATATAATTTAAACGTATTTGGTATGACTTAAGCGAGAATCGAATCACAGTTTCCAGGCCTCTCAGCAAACACTCTCACCAAATTAACGTGTACAATGTATAACATAAACTAAGAAAGGAGCCCAACTTTCATAACACCTGCTTATCGTGGCATTTTTACTAGACATATTTATGTTCGCCTTACCACTGTTTTCGAGCCATGCTTGTTCAGCAGATTGCGGTTTAGGTTTGCGCAACATTTACTCCGTGAGATACACCACGCAGAGACACTTCTACAAGGGATACTCATTATCTCTGGAGTCTGAAAAGATGTTTTAATATAAGTTATGTTTAATGCATGAAGGTATCCCAAACATGATACGGAG
>OY744553.1:32286091-32341091 GCA_963556195.1 Sepiola atlantica
ATCAGCTTGCCTGAGCCTGACATACGTTTTCGTCAAACCTAAAAATAGCCATACTTGAGGAAAGAGAGAGAAAGAGAAAGTGTAGATATAGTTAGATAGAAAGTTAGATTTCTTATCACTTTGACGTTCGGAGTAAGATCAAGGTGCAGTATCTGTGTTGCTCTGTGTTAGTGAAACAGTTAGTAACAGGACACCTTTATATTTGTCACAAGTCAGAGTGCCTCTTTTTGGGGAGCTAATTTTTCTTCTCATTAAAAACCGACTTTGTGTCAAACTCTGCCATTGTGCGGATGTAATAAATCGTAACCGGAGGAATGTTAAGACAGGGAGCGAGACAGAGGAAAATGGCAGATACTTAAATACGTGCCCTACTGATTTAATAATTCTAAGCGTCCCCCTCTTGTCGCTACGGTTTAAAGCAACCCCATCTCTGTACTTAATTAAATGCATTCCACAATACAAGTGAGTCCGATATCCAGTGCTTCTCTCTTTGTCTCCCCTCGGGGTGAGTAACGAACAATACCGGATAGGATTACCTACGCATCCATTGCGCCATTGATATGACTTGGGTTAAACACTAGCAAATCCCCGGCGGGGCATTTCTCTTGCCTCAGAAGAGCAGGGTCATTTCCGCACAGACTCAACCATGTCCCCATACACCTGGAATAGCCGGAGAGATACGGAAGGTAATTTCCGTGGATGGCTTTAAAGAGGGTCTCGTATCTTCCGGATTTGTTATTCAGACTATTATCACAAAAGGCTAGAATTACATTCTAAGAGATAAGATCCCCTCTTCCCTTTCTATGTCGCTTCAATCGATGTGCGACCGATATACACTGTGCAGCGTTTCGGTTGAAAGAGAGAGACTTAATTATGTTCGAAAGTAATAAAGAATGGCTTCTTTGCAGAAAAATGTGCTGACAAAGTAAATCTCATATTCGCTACGAAGTGATAAAAAAAGAAGATACCATGAATATATACATACATACGATATCAGTATGCATAGAAAAAGAACTACGGTTGTCGTGAGTTGTGCGAGCTATAGGCAAACACAATGATGAGTAGGATGTCTTATTATAGGATACTATATATATGTAGAGAATGCATATCAACCTGTTAGCTGTTAGGTCAGTGACATATATATATATATATATATATATATATATATATATATATATATATATATATATATATATATATATATATTATTGTTTATTGTGTATTTTTATCTATGGACGTATACGTTTCGTCTCTTTTCAATCAAGACTCATCAGCATAGAAGTACGACTATCTACCACCGGTCACACGATTTTTCAACCCAGTCCAACGTCGCTAACCGCTAGGCCAGTTCTAAACAGCTTATAAACAATGATAATTTCAACACATTAACGGCGGCGAAGCGTACAGGCCTTCAAACTTCTATAAGCGAAGGAACGATGCATATAAAGCAAGTGACGCTACGCTGTGATACTACTACCATTTTACAGTGCTCTACTTTTTTTAACGAGGAGCTTCAAATATAAATATTTGTTATTGTTTATTTTTATCTATGGACGTATACGTTTCGTCTCTTTTCTTATATATATATATATATATATATATATATATATATATATATATATATATATATATATATATATATATATATATATAAGAGGGGTCAGGGTGTTTAAGGTAATTAATTTATGAATTAAGTGTGCGTGCATAAAAGGAAGATATGTACACGTGTTTTCGGCTATGAACCGTCATCAGCATGACTACCCAGGCAGGGATCGGACTGTCGATGATCTAATTATGTGTAGTTTAACACTTTAATCCTAGACCAGAATAACCTGCTACGTTTTATGCTGAACTTTTTATCGCATATATATATATATATATATATATATATATATATATATATATATATATATATATATATATATATATATGATTAGATCTCATGTTATATTAGCTGTTGATCGATAACATCGAATTTCCGGTGTCGCCTATTTTGAACATGTCTGTCTAAATAAAAATAATCATATAAATATATATGTTAGTATCTATTGATAATGGAGTTCATGTATCTGTATGTATGTCTGAAGTCGAAACTCCATCAGAGTAATATGACTGATTATTTAGTCCGCTAGCTTCATTATATACTATTAAAAAAACCGACATAAATACTATGCGCATTTCCCAATTTACATAATAATTCGCAGATATACACTCATGATTGTTCCCTTCAGATTTCCAGATGTGTTTACGCTATTTTGCTCGCTAATAATCTTACTTATAAATTATAATTATTTCTTCTATTATTTATTTATAAAATGAGTTACGTAGTTATTTCCTCTACGTCCAACTGATTACAGCGTGCCTCCCTCTTAACGGTCGCGTTCCTCTACGTGCAACTGATTAAACAGCGTGCCCCCCTCTGAACGGTCGCGTTACTACTTTACTGATTTATTTTATTAAAACGTTCTGAGTTTGTTTATTTTCTTAATCTTATTAGCCATTATGTTTAAAAACACAAATTTATTGAATCAAATTGTTTAATTAAAATAAAAATTGATAAACACACACACATTATTAAGAATTCTGTTTAGCAAACCTTTTTTTTTCGAAAGTTATCGCGGGTCCTGTGTGTAAAAGAGTACCGATTTTTTTATTGATAATTTTCAGATACACCTAATTTCCAATTTGAAAATTAGTGTTCGCTATATTTAGTTTTTTAAATTGTTGATTTTAACAAATTCATTGAATGATATTGTTTAATTAAAATAACAATTGATTTAAAAAATACTATTTAAAAAAAGACACACACACATTGTAATGAATTTAGTTGTTTTTTTTGTCAACAAAAAAAAACAACACATTGAACTGGAAAACTACAAAACTGAATTTAGAATAGTTTTCGCTGTACTTTTTAAAAATTTTATTTGTAGATTTTAATTTACGTACACCATTTTTTCCGCTTTGAAAAACATAAAATATTACTTATTATATTCTGACGTGGATTTGGCGTAAAACGATTGAGTGTAAAGAAAAGCGAGCAGACGATAACTGGGCAAATAAAAAACTTTTAAGGATCGTATTTGCTGTATTTGTTGTTGTTAATTTTATTTTAGGTACACTTTCTGTTTTCTCTCTTTGAAAAACTAAAATTATTATTATTATTTTGTAAATGCTTACGTGGATTTGACGCAAAACAATTGGGTGGAAAGAAACGCAAGCAGACGATAACAATGCAAACATAATTTTGCTTTTTATTAATGTTGTTATTTATCATGTGCAATATATTATTTAAATTAATTGTCGTGATGAAAAGCTCAACCCAAATTACATACTAGCGTCGTTTGTGACGCGGCAGCCTAGCAAAAGTATGCGACCGAAGGGAGCATATAATAGCTAGTACATATAATACAATGTATATATATATATATATATATATATATATATATATATATATAAATATGTATATATATATATGTATATGTTAGTATACATATAATACAATGTATTAATATATATATATATATATAAATATATATATATATATATATGTATATGTTAGTAAACATATAATACAATATATAAATATATATATATATATGTAAATATATATATATATGTGTATGTTTGTATACATATACTACAATACATATTTATATATATATATATATATATATATATATTACTATATAGATATATATAAAACTATATGTGTATATTACTATGTATATATATATATATATATTACTATATGTATATACATTTATATATATATTACTATATGTCTATATATACATATATATATATATATATATATATATATATATATATATTGTATGCATATATATATATACACACCTTGAAAAGATGAGTAAAAATAACAGAATGCTTGATTATTAAAGTGTAAGCTTTCTAAGTACGTAAAGTCAGTTTGTTTTTAAAAGGTTATTAATTAACATAACTTTTTTAATAATTTAATATTTGGCACGAAGGCAATGGACCAATCTGAACAACCTGAGAACTGGTGTGGACCGTTTTTCTGCCACAATGAGAGACTGGAGTCTGAGAGAGGGTGCTGCCTGTGAATGTGGCCACCCAGAACAGACAGTTACACACGCCATAGAAGAACACCCGCTGTTCAAACCACCCAATGGCGAGCAGGGCATAGCGAACCTTGATGACGAGACGAGAACCTGGCTTGCCAAGACCGAGCTGCAGCTTTGAGGGCGCTGGCACAAGAAAGAAGAAGAAGAATTAACATAAGATTCTATAACAATATCATTAAATTAGCGGTTAAAAAATAATAAAAGTAATACCCCAACATTATTTATAAAAACAAGTATATCATCATAATAATAATAATTATTATCATAATAATAATAATTATTATCATTATTATTATTATTATTATTATTATTATTATTATTATTATTATTATTATTAACCTGCAAAAAAAACGAACTAAACCAATTAAATATATTGCACCACTGCGGCTCCGGTGCAAGTGACTTCTTTTTTTTTTTTTTTTTTTTTTATTTACTATACTCCATCCCTATTTTCGCACTTTTTTCCGTTGTTTATGTACTTCTTCTTATTATTATTTTTCTTCCTCTTCTATTTTTCCTTTCTTCCTATTTTTCTCATTTTAGCGTCTGTCCGCAAGCGTTTTATAATTCTGTCTTTTAAAAACAAGTTAAACGCGTGCTAATTCCGTCTTTTTATGATCCGCTTGCTTTAGTTGTCAGCCAAAAAGAGACGAAATGCATGTTCTTTCATAGACTTGAGCTTTGAGGTCACATCTAATCGTACAAGTGTTGCTCAAACACTTCAATCAACACACGGCATATACTATCACCCAGTATCAATATACTGCCATATTTGGAAAGGGGCTACTAAGAGCACTCTTTTTGCCTAGATAGAGTTTTAAATCCATTTCGCAATCTAGTGTAGCATAATCTCCTCTAATTTCTAACATGTTTTACACAGCAGATACATTACTAGCGTTGTTCAAGTCTATGTTTGGATCTTTTCATCGGTTCAGGAAATAGTTGGCTTTTCATTCAAATCACTACCTATGTAAGCGTTAAATATGTCCTCAGATGCAATTGTGCTGCTATAGATTAAGTGATTTTATGATAACATTATACCTACTTCACAATCTAGTTGGCAATACTTTCTTCGATTCATTATCGAACTTTTCTCAAAGAAAATAACTTCTTTGTCCCTGCTTCTTGCATTCTCGGAGAACAGGGTAAAATATAAGTTCAGCTCTAAAAGTAAAGATTACCGATCTCGTAACAGAAGGTAATTTGGTTTGGAACAAAAATAAAATAGACTCAATTGAGCTAACAGGTGATAGAACATATGCTTTGATACAAGTCCGAAATGTAAAAACAGTAATTGCGAATCTTGCTATACTCTATCATTAATTTTTTAGAGAAAGTTGTTCGAATATGATTTAATCTCATACTTGTAAAATTTTCACAGTAAAATCTCGTCTTGTTACCAACACTGTAAGAAACGTTCTTGAGTGTGAATTTTAAGCCTAATTTTCATGAACAGAATTTAATCCAAGAACGCCCCATCTGTAGAATGCGTTTACACAAGATTGCCTACTTGATTTAAACAATCTGGTCAGCTTCAACATCAATGTCAATCAACAATGTGTCCTTCATAAACCGAATGTCGTACATGTTTTATCCATTTCATTTTTTATTTCCACTCCTCTCATAACCATTTAACTGACCATTCTTTGCCTTTTGCCTAGAATCAAAGCGTAGTATCTGCTCTGATACTACACTGTATCATGTGTGTTCTACGACAGTGGCAGAAATAAATCTTCAAACCTAAAGTAATTAAAATATTTGTCTTGATAAAAAGTGTATCTATTTTAGTATGCTTAAAACACAGTGCATACAAGTCAAGAATACGTTCTCGACAATCAATCCGAAATAAACTAGCCCATCCGGTGGCATTTTATCTGGTGCGATGTGGTGTTTGCCCTAGGTGGTCTGAGGATGTCATCCCTCCTAGTGCTTGCCTCATTTCTTTGGAACAAGTTAGATAATTACTAATAACTTAAGGTGCCCTTACCGCGAAATGCTGACACGGCTGCCCTACTTGTTTTTAAGAGGTTAAAGTGCTCTAATTCAGGGGTAATGGTTTATTTCCCCTTAACTTCCGATCATGTACCGCATCATTATTTCGATGAGAAGGAGTTTGATACAGAGTGCCTCATTCGGGAAAGCTTGATTTTCTTATGGACAACTGATGGTATGTCTAATTCTGCCCTCACAAGTAAATAGAAACAATCTATCCATAACATTAGTTTTAATCCTCAAGTTTGTTTAAGTTATGATAGAGTAATTATTAACTGAATATTTTGGCACAAGTCGTCTTGAAATAGATTTAAAATGCACTTTCTTTATTGGCTTCAGTTTATTAAACTTACATTTCTTTTTTTAGCACCGAAATCATGCGTTCAAAATATTCATTTTCCCCCCCAAAAATGTGATTTAATTTGCTATAATAGATTTATACTTGACGCACTCAAATATTCCAAATCTATTTGTAACCTAGCGTGAAGCTGTGCCGTGACTATTTTGATAAGATAAACAGCATAAAAAGAAGGAGAAAAGCCACAGGAGAAAAACAGTTTGCAAATTTAATGCACTTAAAACTGGCTACTATATTTTAGTTTCTCCGTCCATTATTGAGGTGTATCCTTATACATACGCCACTTAAAACGCTGCTTGTGTAAACATTAATATATACTAGATCACATTCTTTATATATCCTAATGAATAAATGCGAAAGTTTTTTCCCCATCTATCCAAACAATATTTACATGAAAAAGGCTTATGCGTATTTAATGCTATGATATATATATATATATATATATATATATATATATATATATATATATATATATATAGAGAGAGAGAGAGAGAGAGAGAGAGAGAGTGATTGAAGTAAAAAGAGTGATAAATATGCGACGATTGTCCAAATTTATTTCAAATTTCAATTGTTCAATGCAAGGTGTATTCAGTAATACACTAGTGTTTATTATTTTTTCCTTAAGCCAAGGCTTTTCAAAGATCGAGATCTTATCATCAGATGAGAAATACAGATAGATAAGTTGGCTTTCGAATATACATATATATATATATATATATATATATATATATATATACGTCTTCCAACACCTACAAACACCGATATATATGTTTTATTAGGATATTTATGGTTTATATTCTTTTAATAATTAAATAACATTCTGTAATATACATTTTAATATTTATGTTTAAATATTATTATATGAACTCAGAACTATGGATATATATATATATATATATATATATATATATATATATATATATAATACTGCTAGAGATGAATGTATCATACTACACATGTATATATATACATATATTTATATATATATATATGTATATATATGTATATATATGCATATATATATGTGTATTGATATATAAGTATATATATATATATATGTATATATATATATATATATATATATATATATATATATATATATATATATATATAGTAGAGCATGGTAGTTTGCTTGAAGCATTGCTGGGTATAGTAGTAGTAAGTTTTTGAAAGGCTGTGGGCAATGCAATTCCGGGTAAGATGCAAGTTGAAAGGAAAGGAACAAAAACAATAAAAATAAATCGAATACGATATAAGACTTACTATTTATTTTTCCTTTTTTTTCCTTTTTTTTTTTTTCTTACATAACAGCAAGAGTGTTTTAGCTGCTCGTGTGATGTCCGGGTGATTAAAAATCACTATTTGATATTTCGGGAAAAGACATCCCTTTTTCAAAAATAATTAGACCAGAAGAAGAATAATATTTTATTCTTCTCCGACTGTGTAGAGAATAATACAAAACAAAATGGCTGCCAGATATAGACCGCAGCAAAAAAAAAAAAAAAAAAAAACAGTTTCACAGGGAATATAAATTAAGTTAAGTTTTATTTTAATATTATGTTAAATATATGATTGGTGTTTAGAATATTAGTGTAATGTTTGTTAGGTGTATGGTGTTCGATAAACTGTTAGTTTTGATAATATATATATATCATTTTTTATTTTATTTTTTTTTTTTATATTTGAATATTTACTTTGTTTTATCTTCGTATTTTTATTTTGTTTATCTTTCTATCGTAATTTAAGAATTTTAATATAAATTAAAGTAATTAGTCTCATATTTTAAATATTCTAGATCTATCTACTTATCGATTTCGATTATCATCTATTAAAGAAGTGTTATTAATTACTAATTGTGAGTTTCGTCAAATTAGATTAACGAATTAACTTATTAACTTGATATATTTATTATAAGATAAAGGGGAGTAACTCTGGATTTTTTTAAATATTTTTTTCATAATTAATTTTTTAATTTTTTTTTTTTTTTTAAATTTTTTTTTTGGTGGAGATCTGTATAACAATATTAGTATATATATACAACATATATACACATAATGCATATATACATATATATATACATATCTATGTATTATTGTTTGTTTAATTGTTTATCTATATATATTCATCAATTTCTTTACATATTTGTTTGTTTGTTTTTTTTTTGTTTTTTTTTTGTTTTTTTTTGTTTTATTTATTTATTTATTTATTAAACTCACTCTCTCTCCTTGATTTCAACCTTAACATCACCGAAGATGGCTCTATACACACTAACTTCTATAGGAAACCTGCCTGCAAAAACCTTTTCATACACTATAAGTCTGCCCTGCCCACAAAAGCCAAATTAAGTTATGCCCATAATGAAATTACCCGAATACAAAATAAATGCTCTTCTGCTGCTGACAAAATATCACACACTAAAAACTTCCACCAAACCCTCCAAAATAATGGCTACCCCGCCCCCACCATAGCCCACCTGAATAAGCCCAAAACACGTACACACCGCACCCTCGCTAACACATGCTTCTTAAAACTCCCTTTCTTCAGCGATAAGATCACCACCTCCATCCGCAAGGCAATACATAAGGAAAACCTTAACATACAACTAACACATACTGGCACCTCCTTACGCCAACATCTATCTAATAAACACACTAACCACACACCCGAACCCTGCTCCCTGGCCAATTGCCCTATCTCCAACACAGGTCTGTGCCTTCGCACTAACTGTGTTTACAAACTACAGTGTAATAAATGCAAAAAATTTTACATCGGCAACACTACAAGACCGCTACACTTGCGCATAAAGGAGCACTTGAATACCCGTATATCCTCTTTCCACAAACACATAGAGATTTGCTCAAACACTCAGCGCGATATTCACGTCTCCATCTTAGCGTCTGTCAGAAACATCGGTGACCTTAGAATCACAGAATCAATCCTCATCTCCAGATTAAACCCCTCACTCAATCAACGTCACGAGCTCTACTCACCTTTCATTCTATAATATCTACCCCCCATCCACCAACCAACCCCCATATCTAACACTTAACAGAGTCCGTTTCCACCACTTCACTCATTACTCACCTCCCATAATAAACTCACCATACACCCAAACAATCAAACAGGCCCCTCCCCATATGAACTTCCATCCTTACACACTTTCAACCACAAACCAAAAACCATATTCAGCATACTCGTCTAACCCACCAAAATAAGTCACTCCATAACCTAGCATTATTAATTAATAAATCCAAACACATATAGAATGTATACAAATAACATGCAAATATTAAATAAATAATTCATAAAATAAATTAAACAAGTAAATAATAATAATAAAAAATAAATAAATAAATAACACAAAAAAAAACAAAAAAAAAACAAAAAAAAAACAAACAAACAAATATGTAAAGAAATTGATGAATATATATAGATAAACAATTAAACAAACAATAATACATAGATATGTATATATATATGTATATATGCATTATGTGTATATATGTTGTATATATATACTAATATTGTTATACAGATCTCCACCAAAAAAAAAATTTAAAAAAAAAAAAAAAATTAAAAAATTAATTATAAAAAAAATATTTAAAAAAATCCAGAGTTACTCCCCTTTATCTTATAATAAATATATCAAGTTAATAAGTTAATTCGTTAATCTAATTTGACGAAACTCACAATTAGTAATTAATAACACTTCTTTAATAGATGATAATCGAAATCGATAAGTAGATAGATCTAGAATATTTTAAATATGAGACTAATTACTTTAATTTATATTAAAATTCTTAAATTACGATAGAAAGATAAACAAAATAAAAATACGAAGATAAAACAAAGTAAATATTCAAATATAAAAAAAAAAATAAAATAAAAAATGATATATATATATTATCAAAACTAACAGTTTATCGAACACCATACACCTAACAAACATTACACTAATATTCTAAACACCAATCATATATTTAACATAATATTAAAATAAAACTTAACTTAATTTATATTCCCTGTGAAACTGTTTTTTTTTTTTTTTTTTTTTTTTTTTTTTGCTGCGGTCTATATCTGGCAGCCATTTTGTTTTGTATTATTCTCTACACAGTCGGAGAAGAATAAAATATTATTCTTCTTCTGGTCTAATTATTTTTGAAAAAGGGATGTCTTTTCCCGAAATATCAAATAGTGATTTTTAATCACCCGGACATCACACGAGCAGCTAAAACACTCTTGCTGTTATGTAAGAAAAAAAAAAAAGGAAAAAAAAGGAAAAATAAATAGTAAGTCTTATATCGTATTCGATTTATTTTTATTGTTTTTGTTCCTTTCCTTTCAACTTGCATCTTACCCGGAATTGCATTGCCCACAGCCTTTCAAAAACTTACTACTATATATATATATATATGAAGAGTTCGCATGCAAAACGGGATTAACGCCATTTAAAAAACTGTTCACTTACCTCTACTAAAAATGTTACATATCATCACGCTAAAACACACCCAACCATTTCGTTAAAGTATTGTAATGTTGGTTCACTATATTTGCGTTTAATTTAAATTAGCTTTTACAGTCGAATTTAAGATGTGAAATATTCGTCTTGTAATTTTTATTTTCTCAATTTGAATAACTTGGATTTATCGCGTTTTGCATTCAAACTCATTATATATATATATATATATATATATATATATATATATATATATATATATATAAAGTAATATATGTATATATTTCGTATTAATATTCAGATTTCAAGATTTGAGATAAATAGATGTGAATTGAAAAAATATCTATTGTTTCTTGTAATTCTATGCAAGATCTACAAATTGCGTTCGATCCCACGTGACCGCCTGCAAATTGCAACTCCTGCACTGATGAGGATAGAAATCCCGAAACGATGTCGTCTGTAGGTTTAAAAACACGATTATATTTAAACAATATTTACAGCATATATATATATATATATATATATATATATATATATATATATATATATATATATATATAAACACGTAATGAACCAAAGCATTACTTTTACTGTTCCAAGAATTACAACATCAAGTCCATTATAGCGTACGAACGTTTCCAAAACAGTTTGAAAATACTTCATTTTAATTTATTTTATAATTGTATAGAATTGGTTGAAAACGGCACTTCAACAGCGCCTATAGCAACACATCTTTAAGAAAAACAAGAACACTTGGTTCTAGAGAAACATCCGCTGATAGAAAGAATCCCTTGTTGGTAGCATAGGAGAGAAAACTACACAATGATACTTATAAACAAATTACCGGTATTTATAAAAATAATATAACATTTTTCAAAGATTTTGTTTAAAGGAGAGTTGTGAATAAAATATAATAAGATAAAATAAAAGAAAAATAAACATGAAAAATAAAGTAATGTATATAAAAGAAAGAAATATAAAAGTATTAAATTAAAGAATAAAAATAAAAATAAAAAATAAAAATAATTAAAATGAAAAATGAAAAAATAACAAAAATTAAAATTAACATAAAATTAAAATAGAAATAAAAATAAAATTAGAAAATAAAAGTTTAGAAGAGTTAAGAGCTATTTTACAGAGTGTTTTTTAAACCTCTTGACAGAGTATGTGGAGAGTAGGAAGAAAGGTATAGATAAGGCTAAGGACAAAGACATTTTAAAAGGAAGGAAACATCTTCATAAAAAAATCATATGGTGGGTAAAACAGGAGTTATAAATAAATATGAAGTGTAGTATAACAACAAAAATCAAAAAAATAATAGAACACCAGCACTGGACATGGAGGTTTAAAATTAAAACCGTACTGAAATTTGAGGTAGGATGGCGAAGTATTTTAGGAAATATTTGAATCAGAGTCTGGCCCCTAAAGTCGTATTTGGACAAAAATTGAAGCATCAGCATTTGCGTTTCGATACTCAAGTATAGTTCACAATGATATGGAGTATTTATTTACTCCTCTCCAGGAGTTAGGCACAAGGCCAGTTTTATCTTACTCCCACAAGTATAATGTGACCGTAGGTCGGGTCGGGAAAGTGGGGTTTGAAAAGCCAGCGCCTGAGAAGGTGAGCACTTTGGCCATTAAAAAATGCCTGGGCAGCCCCGTCGGCATTCCCCGATAGGGGCGCCTCAGGCAATAAGCAATAAACTTATTCTTCCCCAAAGAGGGGATACCTCCTAGAACTGCACAGGACAGACCCATAGACCGGCGTAAAGCAAGCCCCGAAGGCCAAGACAATACCAGTCTATGCGCTGCAGTATCCATCGGAATAGATACTACACTTTGATCTTAGCCAAAACGACTAGAGAAGAAATAAATATATTTACTAGTAAAATACACGTATCAGGACTCGTATAAGAGACAGATAGAGCATCATGTTTTAATTAAAATCGTTGTTCTTTCTTTGGTGCCTATGGAAAAGTTCAGTAGCACTCTTAAATGAAAAATTAAAAAAAAAAATGTGGTTGGGTTCTTTACCTTGTTGTCTAAAATTCATAAAACATAAATATTATTGACACCCACGCGCACGCACTGAAAAGTGTATTAAATTTCATGAAATTAGTACAGTATGTTTGCACCTTTAAAGAAACATAATTAATATATTGTTAAATATTTATTACTTTACTTCCTTCTTTTCCCACTAGATAATTACCACTTTAAACGATTGTGTTGAGAAGGACATAGTCTAGACGAAGTTGTAAGAAGAGAGAAATCAAATAAGGTTCGTAGTATACATAAAGGAGAATAAGAGAGTGCGGTCAATAAATAAATTACGTAAATAATGAAGGGTAAGACTAAATGTCTACACTAATGATTTATGAAAAATAGTGACTTTTATACGTGCAATCTTCTAAATTTCAATTGAATACAAATCAGCCAGTAAATGATTGTGTATCTCTCTGGAATTACTTTAAAATATCTATCTATCTTGACAATCAGTGAGAATTTTCGAAGATCCTATCTTCTTTATCAACTAAATAAGAAATGCGATATCACAGTATAGATTTGACAGTAAAATACATTCGTTCAACAATTTGTATTAACCATTGTGTTTCTTCTTCTGTTAATTGATTGTGTTCATATAAAGTTTGAAATAAATGTTATAATTCATTTCCACACATGCATCTCTTGTTAGATATTATTGTAGGAAATAAATAGGAAAAGCAAAATACGTACACATGAATGTAACTCACCGTTTAGTTTATTTATTACGTCTGCATAATTCATATATCGTTAACTATATGATTTTTTTTTCATATTCTTTTAAGAAAGGAGAAATGTTGCAATTACCTAGACCAACCAAATATGTTATGCGAAAGTACAGTAGCACTTTGATTATTATTGAAGAAATGCGTATAAGAGTTAAGTCGTTTCCGTGGAAAAACTGTCTCAAATGTTGTGTTTTTTCTTCCGTGTATCACATAATAATATTTAATGTCTACGTATTCTTTTGTTGCTATGTATTTTCCCAGAAAAAGGAATAGTTTACACAAAATTGTAAAAGAATGACACATCTTATAGGAATCTTAAAAATAATGTATTTCTCATGAAAAAATACCTTGTGATGAAATTAAACTTAACACCAGTAAAACACAAAGAGGATAATTTATAAAGTTGTTCTACGAAGAAGAAGAAGAAGAAGAAGAAGAGAGACAGACGACCTCTACACACAGCGATTGCTACAAGAGAAGCGGGACGCAATTCTATCAAACACCTCTTATGTATTGCGTTTTACTGCTTCGCTGTACGACGCGCGCGAGGTATTAGCTTACATAACGATGATCCGCCCGTTGTAGTACAAGCTAAAATCTTTAAAATTGGCATTTCCCCAACGCGGAAAATACTTACTGTGGTTAGCAAAGTTACCCTAGCCAGGAATGGATCCAGAAAGTGTGGTTTGAGTAGTCCCCCTTTGAAAATTGGCTGTTTGGAGAATTTGAAAGCTAGATGGCTCTGGTTGACAGTCAATTTGCATAGGTGAAGCAATAAGTAGTATAAAAACTGTACTCTTTTCATTGAGCTTTTGAAGAGCAGTAGGGTGAGCAGAGTGAGGCTGAAAGAAGAGACTGTGAAGTACAAAGAATTGTTCATGAACTATTGATTGCCGATTGGACGTTGACAGAGATTAACCACTGTGGTTTGTCACCAGATTTTTTTTTATTTGTCTTCACGGATTGACCACACTTACTAAAACAAACATTTATTTTTCTAATATTTAATAGAACGCCAAGCTTCAATGATTGCGCTGGAATCAGAAAATAACAGCTGATATCATTATTTTTTAGATATCTTAATTATAGCTGAGCTTATTACTTTCTGTAAAAGAACATGTGGGTTAAAATAGAATCATATTGATTAAATCATGGCGGGGGGACGTATATTTCTGGCTCATAATTGGACAACTACAAAAGTGAAAATATAAAAAAATAAGTGAGACCATTCTACAGATGCGTCTATTCAATATGCATATCGTATTTTATACACAGAAATAGAGAAGGGTTGCATTTTATGTTTTGCTTTGATCTACCAAAAACAATAAACATTGTTACTGAGACATAAGGAGTTACTTCGAAATAGGGGCTATACCAACGTTGACATCCTAAAAAGAGAGTTGTACAGTAAGATTGTTGTTCACATTACATTTAAATTACTGTATGTTGTTACTGTCAAAGAAAACAGTGAGAAGAAATACAATAAATAGTCGATCAGTACGTGGAGAAACGCGGTTAGAGTAGGAAGTCTTCAGGAATCTGGCCACCTCCAGATTTAAAAAGATTGAATTTTCATGATTTTCAGGTCAGTCGGCCGTATTCACGTTGTCGGGGCAGCAGTGTAGACAGTCCATCGGATTTTATTCCATGAAAGTACTTGTAAAAAAAGCGCAGGTATGCAACATTTCAGGGATTTTACAGGGGCCAGATCTTGGTTGATAGTGTGGGACTTATTAGATTATAAACTCTTATATCGACCCTGGCTTGGACGGACAGGCTAGTGGTTTGTGCACATTCAAAATATGGCATCAATCCTTTAGTCATGGACAAATGGTGGCTTTGTAGATAGATAATATATTGACATTTGTGAGAATTTTTCTAGCACGGTAGAAGGGGCCCACCTATTTTTGCAGCAGCCTTGACAATACCTTCACTGGATTATTTCCAATTAATGTTACCTTTAGAATTTAGGCCGAGGAGTTTAAATGACAGAATCTGAGGTAAGGTGCAATTAACTATGGTAATTGATGGTTTAAAAGGTTCCTTATAGTTGTTGATGGAAGGGAGATTTGTTTTATTGGCATTAAATATTACCATTCATTTATGTCTCCTTTCCACTACAGACGAGGGGTCATTTTTTAAGGATTAGGCAATTGCCTTGAATATTTGTGTTCATTATGCCCGCATGTCGAGAATAGAACGTGGTTTAATCTACTAATATACCCATCTCAGATACAATTAAATCACGGAGGTTATAATCAGAAACAATAATAGTCCAAGGATGTACCCCTGCGGTGCACCTGCATGAATGCCATGTTATTGTAAATTATGGCTATCCAGGACAACCTAGATCTTATGTTGGCTAAAGAGCATCTGATCATATTAAATATTTGTCCAGTAATATCATACGAGTTAATTTTCTTGAGAAGATTATAATGCCTGACCATGTCAAAGTCTTTAGATATATCAAGCGCTACCACCCTAGCTTCACCAGCTTTGTCCAGTGTACGGTGTATTCGTTGACAGATAACCATTAGGATATCATCAGTAGAACCAGCTTTTCTTAAATTTGGTAAGAAAGAAATTCATCAGTAACGAAGTGGAGGACTACCGCGAGATTGATTACTGATCTAAAGATTATACAGAAGAGCGGGAAAAGCCTGATGGGGCGATACTTTTGCGGATCAGTTCTTTCACCAGAGTTGTTGAACACTGGTACCGCAGAGACAATTTACCAGTTATCAGAGAAGCAATATTCGACAAAGCATTTTTTGTAAAGTTTGGAGAGGACAGGGGCTTGCTTAGCAGAGTATTTCTTTACTGCCATACTAAGAATAAGATCCGGCCTACATGCTCTCAAGGTATCAAGGTTTTTTTTATGATATATTGGACTTGGGATAGGATGATGATAAAATCATCGTGTGGCGTTTCTGTCCGCAGTGGCACATTTGGGAAGAAGTGGAATGTAGAGCCTAAGGTAGGGGTCCGTCGAGAATCCCTAAGAAGTTTTGCTTGACCAGTTGCGATGCAGACGACACAATGATGGTTGGAAAGTGGAGGAATTGTTCATTGCCCATTATTTACCACACTATTATAGAGTTTTTCAGAAATCGCGAGTTCCTAATTTATGAGACGTTGTGCGGTTTCTGATTAGTTCGGTATAGCTTCTTTTAGACATGCCCACTAGTGTCTAAAGTATCGCTGTAATAGGGGTGTGTTTAGGACAACCTAGCATGTGAATACCTACAAGGAAACACTAGCAAAATATTCAAAATAACATAGTATTAGAAGCCCAAATAAGATCCTCTCGCTATGACTAAACACTCACCTTTATGAGGAATCGTGCGCCTCCACTAAGGCATGTGCCCTCTACTAAGATCACGTAGCTAGATATTACACCAGACTAAATGAATGTGTATCTGTGAATCCGGTAAGAACAAGATACTACAATAAATATATACTATAACATAGTGCAGTTGTCAATTGAAGAGAGGGGAATTAATGTTGTTAACTTCTTAACTAACATAACATTTGAAAGTTAAAACCGTACTTAAATATAACACTATTATATCGATGTATCTAATATACTGATCAATTGTTACCACCAGGAATTGGTCCTTTGATTCATGAGAGCTTACACGGAATTAAAATGAAAAAAAGGAAATAACAGAATCAAGAAACATAGTACAGACAGATTGAATCGAATATAGACATGTGTGAACTCATCTAAAATGCTCTGACGCACTTAAAGCTTACTAACACATCATGATATTTCAGACTTAAGCGTTACAGACTAACAAAAATAATATTTACAACTTACCGTGACAGACCAGAAAACATTATATTTTACATCTTAACCTTACAAGCACTCATATTTAAAATTTAAGCGGGACAGACCAACGACAATTAGTTTTAAGACTTACGAATAACAGAAAAAACATAATCATATTTCAAACGTAAGGGTGACCGAACACCAGAAATAATATTTAAGACGTAAGCATGACAGCCAAGTAAATACAGATTTCAGATAAGCGTGACAGACTAACGAACATTATATTTAAGATTGAACCGTGACTGAAAAACAATACATATTTCAGAAGTAAGCGTAGCCGGCCAACGAATGTCATATTACAGAGTTCTGCCTGACAGACGTAAAAAATACTATTTCAGACTTAAACGTAAATTACAAACAAGATATATTTCAGATTTAAGCGTAGCCGGCCAACGAATGTCATATTTTAGAGTTCTGCCTGACAGACGTAAACAATACTATTTCAGACTTAAGCGTAACTTACAAACAAGATATATTTCAGATTTAAGCGTAGCCGGCCAACGAATGTCATATTTCAGAGTTCTGCCTGACAGACGTAAAAAATACTATTTCAGACTTAAACGTAACTTACAAACAAGATATATTTCAGATTTAAGGGTAGCCGGCCAACGAATGTCATATTTCAGAGTTCTGCCTGACAGACGTAAAAAATACTATTTCAGACTTAAACGTGACTTACAAACAAAATATATTTCAGATTTAAGCGTAGCCGGCCAACGAATGTCATATTTCAGAGTTCTGCCTGACAGACGTAAAAAATACTATTTCAGACTTAAACCTAACTTACAAACAAGATATATTTCAGATTTAAGCGTAGCCGGCCAACGAATGTCATATTTCAGAGTTCTGCCTGACAGACGTAAAAAATACTATTTCAGACTTAAACGTAACTTAAAAACAAGATATATTTCAGATTTAAGCGTAGCCGGCCAACGAATGTCATATTTCACAGTTCTGCCTGACAGACGTAAAGAATACTATTTCAGACTTAAACGTAACTTACAAACAAGATATATTTCAGATTTAAGCGTAGCCGGCCAACGAATGTCATAGTTCAGAGTTCTGCCTGAAAGATGTAAAAAATACTATTTCAGACTTAAACGTAACTTACAAACAAGATATATTTCAGATTTAAGCGTAGCCGGCCAACGAATGTCATATTTCAGTGTTCTGCCTGACAGACGTAAAAAATACTATTTCAGACTTAAACGTAACTTACAAACAAGATATATTTCAGATTTAAGCGTAGCCGGCCAACGAATGTCATATACAGAGTTCTGCCTGACAGACGTAAAAAATACTATTTCAGACTTAAACGTAACTTACAAACAAGATATATTTCAGATTTAAGCGTAGCCGGCCAACGAATGTCATATTTCAGAGTTCTGCCTGACAGACGTAAAAATACTATTTCAGACTTTAACGTAACTTACAAACAAGATATATTTCAGATTTAAGCGTAGCCGGCCAACGAATGTCATATACAGAGTTCTGCCTGACAGACGTAAAAAATACTATTTCAGACTTAAACGTAACTTACAAACAATATATATTTCAGATTTAAGCGTAGCCGGCCAACGAATGTCATATTTCAGAGTTCTGCCTGACAGACGTAAAAATACTATTTCAGACTTAAACGTAACTTACAAACAAGATATATTTCAGATTTAAGCGTAGCCGGCCAACGAATGTCATATACAGAGTTCTGCCTGACAGACGTAAAAAATACTATTTCAGACTTAAACGTAACTTACAAACAAGATATATTTCAGATTTAAGCGTAGCCGGCCAACGAATGTCATATTTCAGAGTTCTGCCTGACAGACGTAAAAAATACTATTTCAGACTTAAACGTAACTTACAAACAAGATATATTTCAGATTTAAGCGTAGCCGGCCAACGAATGTCATATTTCACAGTTCTGCCTGACAGACGTAAAAATACTATTTCAGACTTAAACGTAACTTACAAACAAGATATATTTCAGATTTAAGTGTAGCCGGCCAACGAATGTCATATTTCAGAGTTCTGCCTGACAGACGTAAAAAATACTATTTCAGACTTAAACGTAACTTACAAACAAGATATATTTCAGATTTAAGCGTAGCCGGCCAACGAATGTCATATTTTAGAGTGCTGCCTGAAAGACGTAAAAATACTATTTCAGACTTTAACGTAACTTACAAACAAGATATATTTCAGATTTAAGCGTAGCCGGCCAACGAATGTCATATTTCAGAGTTCTGCCTGACAGACGTAAAAAATACTATTTCAGACTTAAACGTAACTTACAAACAAGATATATTTCAGATTTAAGCGTAGCCGGCCAACGAATGTCATATTTCACAGTTCTGCCTGACAGACGTAAAAAATACTATTTCAGACTTAAACGTAACTTACAAACAAGATATATTTCAGATTTAAGCGTAGCCGGCCAACGAATGTCATATTTTAGAGTGCTGCCTGAAAGACGTAAAAATACTATTTCAGACTTTAACGTAAATTACAAACAAGATATATTTCAGATTTAAGCGTAGCCGGCCAACGAATGTCATATTTCAGAGTTCTGCCTGACAGACGTAAAAAATACTATTTCAGACTTAAACGTAACTTACAAACAAGATATATTTCAGATTTAAGCGTAGCCGGCCAACGAATGTCATATTTCAGAGTGCTGCCTGAAAGACGTAAAAAATACTATTTCAGACTTAAACGTAACTTACAAACAAGATATATTTCAGATTTAAGTGTAGCCGGCCAACGAATGTCATATTTTAGAGTTCTGCCTGACAGACGTAAAAAATACTATTTCAGACTTAAACGTAACTTACAAACAAGATATATTTCAGATTTAAGCGTAGCCGGCCAACGAATTTCATATTTCACAGTTCTGCCTGACAGACGTAAAAATACTATTTCAGACTTAAACGTAACTTACAAACAAGATATATTTCAGATTTAAGCGTAGCCGGCCAACGAATGTCATATACAGAGTTCTGCCTGACAGACGTAAAAAATACTATTTCAGACTTAAACGTAACTTACAAACAAGATATATTTCAGATTTAAGTGTAGCCGGCCAACGAATGTCATATTTCAGAGTTCTGCCTGACAGACGTAAAAAATACTATTTCAGACTTAAACGTAACTTACAAACAAGATATATTTCAGATTTAAGCGTAGCCGGCCAACGAATGTCATATTTCAGAGTTCTGCCTGACAGACGTAAAAATACTATTTCAGACTTAAACGTAACTTACAAACAAGATATATTTCAGATTTAAGCGTAGCCGGCCAACGAATGTCATATACAGAGTTCTGTCTGACAGACGTAAAAAATACTATTTCAGACTTAAACGTAACTTACAAACAAGATATATTTCAGATTTAAGTGTAGCCGGCCAACGAATGTCATATTTCAGAGTTCTGCCTGACAGACGTAAAAAATACTATTTCAGACTTAAACGTAAATTACAAACAATATATAGTTCAGATTTAACCGTAGCCGGCCAACGAATGTCATATTTCAGAGTTCTGCCTGACAGACGTAAAAATACTATTTCAGACTTAAACGTAACTTACAAACAAGATATATTTCAGATTTAAGCGTAGCCGGCCAACGAATGTCATATTTCAGAGTTCTGCCTGACAGACGTAAAAAATACTATTTCAGACTTAAACGTAAATTACAAACAATATATATTTCAGATTAAACCGTAGCCGGCCAACGAATGTCATATACAGAGTTCTGCCTGACAGACGTAAAAATACTATTTCAGACTTAAACGTAACTTACAAACAAGATATATTTCAGATTTAAGTGTAGCCGGCCAACGAATGTCATATTTCAGAGTTCTGCCTGACAGACGTAAAAAATACTATTTCAGACTTAAACGTAAATTACAAACAATATATATTTCAGATTTAACCGTAGCCGGCCAACGAATGTCATATACAGAGTTCTGCCTGACAGACGTAAAAATACTATTTCAGACTTAAACGTAACTTACAAACAAGATATATTTCAGATTTAAGTGTAGCCGGCCAACGAATGTCATATTTCAGAGTTCTGCCCGAGAGACGTAAAAAATACTATTTCAGACTTAAACGTAACTTACAAACAAGATATATTTCAGATTTAAGCGTAGCCGGCCAACGAATGTCATATTTCACAGTTCTGCCTGACAGACGTAAAAATACTATTTCAGACTTAAACGTAACTTACAAACAAGATATATTTCAGAGTTAAGCGTAGCCGGCCAACGAATGTCATATTTCACAGTTCTGCCTGACAGACGTAAAAATACTATTTCAGACTTAAACGTAACTTACAAACAAGATATATTTCAGAGTTAAGCGTAGCCGGCCAACGAATGTCATATTTCACAGTTCTGCCTGACAGACGTAAAAAATACTATTTCAGACTTAAACGTAACTTACAAACAAGATATATTTTAGATTTAAGCGTAGCCGGCCAACGAATGTCATATTTCAGAGTTCTGCCTGACAGACGTAAAAAATACTATTTCAGACTTAAACGTAACTTACAAACAAGATATATTTCAGATTTAAGCGTAGCCGGGCAACGGATGTCACATTTCAGAGCTCTGCCTGACAGACGTAAAAAATACTATTTCAGACTTAAACGTAACTTACAAACAAGATATATTTCAGATTTAAGCGTAGCCGGCCAACGAATGTCATATTTCAGAGTTCTGCCCGAGAGACGTAAAAAATACTATTTCAGACTTAAACGTAACTTACAAACAAGATATATTTCAGATTTAAGCGTAGCCGGGCAACGGATGTCATATTTCAGAGTTCTGCCTGACAGACGTAAAAAATACTATTTCAGACTTAAACGTAACTTACAAACAAGATATATTTCAGATTTAAGCGTAGCCGGCCAACGAATGTCATATTTCAGAGTTCTGCCTGAGAGACGTAAAAAATACTATTTCAGACTTAAACGTAACTTACAAACAAGATATATTTCAGATTTAAGCGTAGCCGGCCAACGAATGTCATATTTTAGAGTGCTGCCTGAAAGACGTAAAAAATACTATTTCAGACTTAAACGTAACTTACAAACAAGATATATTTCAGATTTAAGCGTAGCCGGCCAACGAATGTCATATTTCAGAGTGCTGCCTGAAAGACGTAAAAATACTATTTCAGACTTTAACGTAACTTACAAACAAGATATATTTCAGATTTAAGCGTAGCCGGCCAACGAATGTCATATTTCAGAGTGCTGCCTGAAAGACGTAAAAATACTATTTCAGACTTAAACGTAACTTACAAACAAGATATATTTCAGATTTAAGCGTAGCCGGGCAACGGATGTCATATTTCAGAGTTCTGCCTGAGAGACGTAAAAAATACTATTTCAGACTTAAACGTAACTTACAAACAAGATATATTTCAGATTTAAGCGTAGCCGGCCAACGAATGTCATATTTCAGAGTTCTGCCTGACAGACGTAAAAAATACTATTTCAGACTTAAACGTAACTTACAAACAAGATATATTTCAGATTTAAGCGTAGCCGGCCAACGAATGTCATATTTCAGAGTGCTGTCTGAAAGACGTAAAAAATACTATTTCAGACTTAAACGTAACTTACAAACAAGATATATTTCAGATTTAAGTGTAGCCGGCCAACGAATGTCATATTTCAGAGTTCTGCCTGACAGACGTAAAAAATACTATTTCAGACTTAAACGTAACTTACAAACAAGATATATTTCAGATTTAAGCGTAGCCGGCCAACGAATGTCATATTTCACAGTTCTGCCTGACAGACGTAAAAATACTATTTCAGACTTAAACGTAACTTACAAACAAGATATATTTCAGATTTAAGTGTAGCCGGCCAACGAATGTCATATTTCAGAGTTCTGCCTGACAGACGTAAAAAATACTATTTCAGACTTAAACGTAACTTACAAACAAGATATATTTCAGATTTAAGCGTAGCCGGCCAACGAATGTCATATTTCACAGTTCTGCCTGACAGACGTAAAAATACTATTTCAGACTTAAACGTAACTTACAAACAAGATATATTTCAGATTTAAGCGTAGCCGGCCAACGAATGTCATATACAGAGTTCTGCCTGACAGACGTAAAAAATACTATTTCAGACTTAAACGTAACTTACAAACAAGATATATTTCAGATTTAAGTGTAGCCGGCCAACGAATGTCATATTTCAGAGTTCTGCCTGACAGACGTAAAAAATACTATTTCAGACTTAAACGTAACTTACAAACAATATATATTTCAGATTTAACCGTAGCCGGCCAACGAATGTCATATTTCAGAGTTCTGCCTGACAGACGTAAAAATACTATTTCAGACTTAAACGTAACTTACAAACAAGATATATTTCAGATTTAAGCGTAGCCGGCCAACGAATGTCATATACAGAGTTCTGCCTGACAGACGTAAAAATACTATTTCAGACTTAAACGTAACTTACAAACAAGATATATTTCAGATTTAAGTGTAGCCGGCCAACGAATGTCATATTTCAGAGTTCTGCCTGACAGACGTAAAAAATACTATTTCAGACTTAAACGTAACTTACAAACAAGATATATTTCAGATTTAAGCGTAGCCGGCCAACGAATGTCATATTTCACAGTTCTGCCTGACAGACGTAAAAATACTATTTCAGACTTAAACGTAACTTACAAACAAGATATATTTCAGAGTTAAGCGTAGCCGGCCAACGAATGTCATATTTCAGAGTTCTGCCTGACAGACGTAAAAAATACTATTTCAGACTTAAACGTAACTTACAAACAAGATATATTTCAGATTTAAGCGTAGCCGGCCAACGAATGTCATATTTCAGAGTTCTGCCTGACAGACGTAAAAAATACTATTTCAGACTTAAACGTAACTTACAAACAAGATATATTTCAGATTTAAGCGTAGCCGGGCAACGGATGTCATATTTCAGAGCTCTGCCTGACAGACGTAAAAAATACTATTTCAGACTTAAACGTAACTTACAAACAAGATATATTTCAGATTTAAGCGTAGCCGGCCAACGAATGTCATATTTCAGAGTTCTGCCCGAGAGACGTAGAAAATACTATTTCAGACTTAAACGTAACTTACAAACAAGATATATTTCAGATTTAAGCGTAGCCGGCCAACGAATGTCATATTTCAGAGTTATGCCTGACAGACGTAAAAAATACTATTTCAGACTTAAATGTAACTGACAAACAAGATATATTTCAGATTTAAGCGTAGCTGGCCAACGAATGTCATATTTCAGAGTTCTGCCTGACAGACGTAAAAAATATAATTTCAGACTTAAACGTAACTTACAAACAAGATATATTTCAGATTTAAGCGTAGCCGGGCAACGGATGTCATATTTCAGAGTTCTGCCTGACAGACGTAAAAAATACTATTTCAGACTTAAACGTAACTTACAAACAAGATATATTTCAGATTTAAGCGTAGCCGGCCAACGAATGTCATATTTCAGAGTTCTGCCTGAGAGACGTAAAAAATACTATTTCAGACTTAAACGTAACTTACAAACAAGATATATTTCAGATTTAAGCGTAGCCGGCCAACGAAAGTCATATTTCAGAGTTCAGCCTGACAGACGTAAGAAATACTATTTCAGACTTAAACGTAACTTACAAACAAGATATATTTCAGATTTAAGCTCATCACACCAAGGATAATAATATTTATCGTGAAACACCAACAGAAATTAGATACTAGATTTAAACGTGACAGCCCAATGAAAATGATATTTCAAACTTAAGCGAGGCAGACCAAACATTTCATATTTCAGATTTAAGTCTTACAGATCAACGAACATTATATTTAAGATAAAAGCATGACAAACAAATACAAATCATATTTAAAATTCAAGCGTGGCAGATCAATGAACATCATATTTCAGACTTATGTATGACAGACAAAGAGGCGAAACTAACCTTTCAGAGAAATGGTCTGACGCGTATAAAAGTAGTTATATTCATAACGTAATTGATACGTGGTATATATATATATATATATATATATATATATATATATATATATATATATATATATATGTATATATATATATATAAAGAGGAGAAAAATGGTGTTTAGCAGTTTAAATATATTTGTATAGAGAGACAGATTATTGATTTAGAGACTGGTAAATATATAAACAGTAAATATCATTCATTTTATTCATTATTTAATCAAGTAGGTTCATTGTCCGTTGACTGACACAATTTGTACTTATTTGCAATTTCAGAATGATAGCACATTTGCGGAAGTTAATACGATTAGAATACGTTAACGAGACAATGCAGTATGAAACAATGTAGTATACCACTTTAACGAGTCGATGTAGTGTGAGACTTTCCGACACAACTGGAATTTGGAAGAAGCACGAACAAAAAGGTGCAGTCGTGGAATGAATGTCCAGCATTTTCTGTTTGATCGCTGTTAAATAATATGACATACTTTATGATCGTGAATCGACTTCACATTCTCAGCACTTAAACTCTCAATACGTTTATTTCTAGATTAATATCAAAGATAAAGACTATAAAACCATTTCCCAGACTGTTCCCGAAATAAATAGTGTCATCATCGTCGAAATTACGACAGTAATGAGAAATAAGTTGGTACAATTATTTAGAATTTTTCACGTCGTGTGTGCATTTGTTCGAAGAACCATGGAGCAGATAATATTAGATGTATTACAAAAATGTTGTGGACAAGTCAGACATTGTTTGGAGGAAATGTGTGTAAAATATGGTTGGATTGCAGAAAGGAGTATGCATGCTATTAATTATTTGGGGATCACCAAAACATAGGTAGATGCGTCCGTCCAAGTTGTGCAATTAAAAAGCTATTTTAAACGACAACGTGATAGGCCGACCGACAGACAGAGCTTCTAATACAAATACGATAAAAGCATCTAACTAATGACAAAAATACGTAAGGATTTAGACGAAGAAACAGAAATACCAATCGTGCTGGTATTATTAGCAATGACTTGCAATTTTGAAACGATAACCCATTTTGAAAAAGTTAATGAGACGGTGGTATTCTCATAATTGATGTGCTTAAGTTTGGGGAAGGGAAACATGAGCGTAGAGAAGGACGAGGATAAAATATAGAAGAAGGACAGAAGTAAATTAAAAAATACTAAAGGAAAAGAGTGTTAGTTTGGTTTCATTTCATATCAATTCCCTTGCGTAACATTTTCTATTTATAATACAGATTTAGGGGTGATCACGTTGGCACACTGGTTCCCGTTAGATCACCTAAATTAAGTAACGCTGACTCTCGTCAGTATTAGATGTGTGACCATTCGGAAATACCAGGTGCTTTATGTAAACAATTAGCTATGGGCAACTAGCCTCGCCAACTCCTGAATTACAGTCATTAAAAAATATCGTAACTAGAAAGGCAGTTTCGTTTCCCGAAGTGATAAAAACCCTGATGGTGATAGTGGTGAAGCTTAAACGTTTAATATATGTCCGTCTGAAGCCGAAACTACACTACTTCATCATATAATACTATTGTAGCAGCGTTTAATGTTAAGTTAGTGTACCCTACTAATGTAAAATATGTCAATACTCAATTCAGGGATGAGTAGCGGATGTCTGTTCTGTTTGCATGAGGTCATCCTTCGATAAATTACCTTTTCTTGGCGGGGAAAAGTTGTGTAGTGTTTGTCCTGTAGTTAATAGATAATTCTCTGAGGTATTATCCCCTTTTTAAGGGTTAAGTTGTGTAGTATATGAGAGTATGTTCTGAAGCATTCCCTTATTTTAATGGCGAGTGTAATATCTGTTTCCTTGTCAAGCATAATTTGTTTTCTATAAAGAAGTAGTATAGTGTCTGTTTTGTCCTCAAGAGGGCATCCTTTTACGCATTACCTCTTTATTTTGACGTAGTGTACGTACACCTTAAATTGTTACAATCGGATTCTCATTGACCAACTCAACTCACATATATGCTCGCAAAAAATATTCGATAATAGAATGCATATTATTACTTGTAATAATTATGAACTCTTGGGTACATGAGTTATTGCCCTTATTGGAAAAATTTGAAGACGTAGAACTGTCACTTTGAAAGAGGTGGAATAACAGAGAAAGATGAGAAGTTAAAAAGAGAACACAAATATTAAAAGGGAAGTAGATCGAAGATGGGTTAGAAAGTTGCAAAGTAAAATTAAAAGAGCGAGAGAAAGAGATAAAATAAGGAAAGATGCAACGATGACGAGGCAGAAAATGTAAAAAAAAAGAATAAAAGAAAGAGAAATTACTAGTAGGCCTTTTACAGAAAGTAGATCAGAAAAAGACGTAATGGAGGAGAAGATTGAGTATGCGACAGATGAGAAGTAAGAAAACGACATGAAACGAAATTAAGAATGATAGAAAATAAAATAATTCTTGAAACAAGTAGAAACCAAAGTTATAAATAATTTACAGGTTTTGAGGTGATAAATATCAGAAAGAATGATGAAAAAAGTAAATTTTATTAACAGCAGATAACGAATTTGGAGAAATAGCAGAATATACAGTCACTGGAAAGAAAACCAATCTCACGCTAACGGTGAATAAAAAAGAAACATATTAGTATGATTAGTGCCTCGTTTTGCAGTGACTGGACAATATTAGTGTGCTTTTGTGAGGCGACATAAATGTGTGCAATGGAAGATCTCGAGCTGACTGTCTAAAATAATTATTAGCCTTTAATCGTAAAGGGGTTCGAAATATTAAGAGGAGAGATGAATAAAAGAAACCACAATATAACATGAATATTACAGGAAAGTAAATACGAGAAAGTGTTTGGTTGAAGGTGTAATATGTGAAATAACAATTGAAGAAAAGAGCGATAGAAAAAGATAAGAAAAAAGAAAAGAAAAAAAATGATCATGAAGCGGAAAATTCATGAAAAGGAAATAATAGAAAAATAAATAAATTAATAGAAGAAAATGGACAGAAATAGATCAGAAGAATGGAGAAGTAAATAGCTCATGCAACAGGTGACAATTTAGAAAATGGCATGTAATTTAATTAGTAAATAAAAAAAGAATGTCTGAAAAAGAATAATGAATGACTTACACATTTTTAGAAAAGCAATATCCGAAAGTATGACAAAGGTTTTTCCATACCAAAATTAATTTTGAAGAATAAGCCGAATAACTGTCAATAAAAGAAAACAAGCCTCGTGTTTACCGTGAAAAGAAGAAGCGTATTTGTATGAAATATCCTTCGTTAGGGGGAGGCCAATATTAGCTGAAACTGAAGTGTGTATATTTGTTGATAATGGTGAGACGAAAAGCATATGCGCATTTGTAGATCTCGGGCTGACTGTCTCGAATATTTATTAGGTTTTAATAGAAAGAAGTAATGGGACTTAAATAGGAATATGAGAAATAAAAGAACTGCCAAAAATGAAGAGATAAATAGAAAAAGTGAAAGATAGAAGGAAGAATGCTATGATGAAATGAGCCAGAATAATTTACGAAAAGAGCGAGGGATATATGAAGTTAGAACGTTCGTGTGGCAGAGAGTACATAAAAGGTAGAAGAAGACAGGGAATGAAATATGGGACGATAAGTCGCAAAGTAAATCAGAAAGAAGGACGATACGGAGGAGAAGTGTGAGCATGCAAAAGATTGCAAGTAAGAAAACGATATATAACTAAATGAATAATGAAAAAGGAAGTAAACATAAATTAAATTGGGTAGAAAGAAAGAATGATTGGCACATTTCGAGAAAGATTATAGGTTTGAACAAAAGTGACGGAGAATACTTCTAAGTAGAATAATGATGATGAGGAAAGTTAAACTTATGTTTATTTGTACAAAATACTGTAGCATTTCTTTTTATAATTAATTAAATGAGTGACATTTTTCTGAGGAGGGCACACTGTATTGTAAATAGCGGACTTCCAAGTTCTGTCATTAAAATGTGTTTTCAGAGTTCTTGGGAATTGTGTATAATCGTGGAGCATATCTTTGAACAGCGATAACACAAACATTATTGGCCAGACAGAGACAGGGTAAGATGCGAGAGAGAGGTCAAGGGGCTAAGTGAGTTAGAGAGAGAAAGCAGTCACCGCCGCTCCCTCTTTCTCTTTCTAACACGGGGACCCCCACAAAAACTTCCGAACACCCTTAAATGGAACCTCGTAAAAACTGGCGACGAAGTATTCGAAATTACACTTCTCGCTTGATCCTATTCATGGCTCGATGCGATACACGCGCTTTCTTACTAAATTTCCCTTTGTCAGGAAGTCCGTTGCAAAGTTCAGGGTTAGTAACAAATTGTTTAATTGCACGATAGTCACGATTCAACTATTTGCTATCTTATTATGAATCTTTTGGACAATTTTAGACTTCTCAGCTTGACTCAATACACCTTTACGTCCCATCTTGCATATAAAGTTGGCACGCTGAAACAGGCTGCAAGTCACCAGAATGGCTGTCGTTCTTTTACTATTGCGCAGATTAGCTTAGCATTTTAGATCTGAACATGTGTTTGTGTTGCCATATAACGTGTCAAGTTGGAGCTCATCTTAAAATTTTGAAAAAATGTCTTATTTGCTTCGGCATTATTTTGTAATAGTCCTTAGCTCTTCTAAAACATTTTTTAATCTGCGTGCCATATTTATATGCCAATTAGGCGGATAAGTAGTGTGCGTTGGTGTTAACTTTTTACTATGTATACATTATTCAAAATACATGTTTATATTATGTGTTTAATAATTGTTAGTCGTTTTGAATAAATGGTGAAACCATTTGCATGTTTTCATTAAGAGTAAATTTATGGCATTTGAAAGGTCGCCCTTGGTAATTAGATGCCGCCATTCAAGTAAATATGATACTTGAAATTGAAACATTACATAACGACCATCGGGTAAACCCTCTAATAGAGACATTCAATTACAAAAATATAACCGTAGAGATTTAGATTAAGACATTGAATTTCCATCCCTGTTCATATTATAAACGATAAATGCAATCTTTTAAAACGTGACACATTTTTGAAAATTTAATATGAAATAATGGACTTTACTTACAGATGTTATCCCTCTAATTAGAGAGTGTAGGTTAAAAATGCGGAAATATATAAATTACATGACTAGGGAGAGAGAATTAAAGAATAAATACGAAAATAAAAAAAGATACTACCGGATGTTTGGTGCTATTTTACGGCATATTAATCGTCGTTAGGTAATCCTTTACTATATACTAAAGAAGCATGTGTATTCTACATAAGTAGGTCAATGTAAAATCACCCGACAAATTATATATATATATATATATATATATATATATATATATATATATATATATATATATACTTTTGAGACTAATTGTACATTGACCCCCCTCTTTGATATATTTATTTTAATTTATTTTCTTTTTTGTAATGTGTTTATTACGCTTTATTCATACACACTGAATAAGAAGTGTCGCTTATTATTTTTTTTATTTTGATGGTTCTAACGATTTACATACCCGAAGCTATTCTAGAGCATGCCTTCTCATTTATACTCACCTTGTCACACTTTTCATCTTCCAGGTTTTGAAGACTGTTTGTTACAGTATCTGGCTCTTCACAGTCTTATATTTCACACAAGTGGAATGCCTTTGTTGCAACTTACACTGTCTATAAAGTAAATAATCCTTTATCTTCGTGAAAGAGTAAGATAGCATTTATTTCTGGTATATCTAGTTTCTGTATATATAAATATATATATATATATATATATATATATATATATATATATATATATATATATATATATATATATATGATTCTAATTTTTTAAAATAATAATTTTAAATTCTTTTACTAAAGTGCTGACAGACTTTTTAGTAATTTCTAACAATTCTTACCGTTTTTTCCCCCTCTGATATATAATACATTTATTATTCTTAAATTTTGGAAAATCAGGTAGTTGTACAAAAATATTTTACAACACTTCTGAATTAAACAGATCGGTAACATGTTTACTTACCTACAAGGAGAGGCTCCAAAGACTGAATTAGTTTTCCTTGAACTGCAGAAGATGCGAGGAGACGGGATTCTAGCATATAACATCACTAACAATTATTTCTGCTCCGTGGAAAAACTACCGGAAGAGGTTGTTACTACGATTTCCATATCTAATTACTTAGATATGAAAATCGTAGTAACAAGCTCTTCTGGTACTTTTTTTCACGGAGCCTTTGACTATATGTAGATTTAAATGACGTATCGCTGTCTGTTTACATAGCTAGTGGTGATTTGCTATTTGTTTGCAGATTAATCTAATTTGATGTGATTGACATATAATAATACATTTTATTGACTTGCTTAAATAATGTTACGTAGAATGTTCGATTTTAAATGTATTTAACTCAGCTAGTTTTAAATAATGTACATTTTAGCTCATGTATTGCAATATATTTGAACTATTTTACTTATATTTACAATCGTTTTATTGTTAGGATCTTAGGGGTTTCAGATGTGTGTTATTTGACTTTAGATGGCCTTAACGTCAAGATTACTTGGAGGGAAGAATTATTTTCTTACGAAAACATAAGAAATATACACTCGTTTGATCAGTGTTTGATGGTGAGTCTCATGCGACGTCGATTCCCCCCAGAGACATCGTATCAGATATCTTTAAATCAATTGCTTGCCATTACCAAAGGCCACAAAAATAAAAATAAAACTTATAGCAAATTGGAAAAATATATTGTATATATATAAAAGTGAAATTCTTATATATATCGTCTTTAAGACAATAGCGTTATTGCTGAATACAACATTATGAAGCGATTAAAAACTACACGAACCATCAGAACACCACAAGTAAACGTGTTTTGTAAGAACGATATCCGCTTTTAAAAGAGTAAAGTGAGAAAAACAAAATCTAACATTAACATTTTGAATTAGTGTATTCTCTACGTGTAACATAACTGTACCTTATATAAACATATTTATTTATTCCGCAAGTTATTCCACCTGATTTCTAACATATTCTTATGTTGAAACAAATAGTCATGGTTTACTTTGCTTCTCATAATTATGTGTCAAGTAGATATTATCTTTGTTGAGAGTGTTATATAACAATGACGGCTGTGTGTATGAAAAAAGTTTAAGTCACACCTTAAGGGGCATATGTTACCCCAGATGGAAGTCTCGAAACGACGTACCGTTTAAACGGACATTTCTGTATCTTGGCTGGTGAAACTTCAAGTATGAAAGAAATGTAAGGTGTGCCGTCCCTCATATGGGAGGATAGACAATCGGGCACTATGTAACTAGGTGTAGCAGGATGAGTAATGTGCCGAGTAGAGAGCGTAGAAGATCTAGAAGAACTAAGAAATAAATAAAAAGAAGAAAAATAATAAAATATGAGAAAAAAGAATGAGTAGTGGATAAACGAGAATGAATTGGAAACAGTAGATACAAAGAAGAAATTAACAAGCATAACAAGCCGCGCGTGCGTGGTTCCCCTCTGTATGTGAGTCGATTTTGACCCCTCTTTGACCTCCTGTGGGCGCGAACCAGAATTTTTCTGAGGTCATGGATACTCATTTTATATTCAGAACTATTGCCTCTACATTTTACCAAGTTTCAGAAAAATTGAATGGATGGATCAAAAGTTATGTGAAAAAAGAGTCATTTTTGGCCATTTGGGGGGCTTTTGACCCCCTGGGAGCGCGAACCAGACTTTTTCCAAGAGCGGCGATGCTAGTTTTCTATTAGAAACAATTGCCCCCACATTTTGGGCAAGTTTCAGAGAAATTGAATGAATGGATGAAAGGTTATGGGGCAAAACATGTCATTTTTTTCCATTTCGGGGCCTTTCGACCTCCTGGGGGGCTAACTAGATTTTCTTTCAAAAATCGGAGAATGTCACTTTCTAACTTGACCAAAGTTACAACTTCATGCAATATTTCAGAGAAATTCAATGGATGGTTGCGGAGAAAAATCCGGACGGACGGACGGACGGACAAACGGACAAACATAAGTCCCCCGATTTTATAAATCGGGGGACCAATAAGAAGGACAAGAATAGGAGAAAAACGAAGAGAAAAATGATGAGAAGAAAAAAAATGAACAGCACACGAGAGAAAAACTTAATTAAACGAAAAAGGTTTAAAAGTAGGACAATGCGAATAAAGCGTAAATAAGGAGAACAGAAGAACAAGAAGCAGAAAAGGAAGAGAATGAAAAGATGAAATATTACGTTACAAAGAAGGAGATGTAAATATGAAAAATTAGGAAGGTAAGTATGCCAGTAATAAGTAAAAACGGAGCAGACATGTGGAATAATTGGTTTAAGAATAAGAAGGAAGGTCGTTGCAATAAGTGGGAAAATAGAAGGAGAAAAGAGTTATAAATAGTAAGCGATTAAGAACGAGCAGTAACAAAAGAAACGGAAAGATGAAATAATAGAAAACAATGCTGATATAAAACGGTGGTATAGATGAATATAAAGGATGAGAAGGCATAGAAACAAAGACAATAATATAGAATGTTTCCAACAGCAGGAGATACATAAGATTAAAGTCGTAGAAGTTCGAAAGATGAAATAATAGAAAACAATGCTGATATGAAACTATAGTATAGATGAATATAAAGGATGAGAAGACATAATAAACTAAGACAATAATATAGAATGATTACAACAGCGTGAGATACATAAGATTCAAGTCGTAGAAGTTCGAAAGATGAAATAATAGAAAACAATGCTGATATAAAACGGTGGTATAGATGTATATAAAGTATGAGATGGCATAGTAAACAAAGACAATAATATAGAATGATAACAACAGCAAGAGATACATAAGATTGAAGTCGTAGAAGTTCGAAAGATGAAATAATAGAAAACAATGCTGATATGAAACGGTGGTATAGATGAATATAAAGGACGAGAAAGCATAGTACACCAAGACAATAATATAGAATGTTTACAGCAGCGAGAGATACATAAGATTACAGTCGTAGAAGTTCGAAAGATGAAATAATAGAAAACAATGCTGATATAAAACGGTGGTATAGATGAATATAAAGGACGAGAAAGCATAGTACACCAAGACAATAATATAGAATGTTTACATGAGCGAGAGATACATAAGATTAAAGTCGTAGAAGTTCGAAAGATGAAAAAATAGAAAACAATGCTGATATAAAACGGTGGTATAGATGTATATAAAGGATGAGAAGGCATAGTAAACAAAGACAATAATATAGAATGTTTACAACAGCGAGAGATACATAAGATTAAAGTCGTAGAAGTTCGAAAGATGAAATAATAGAAAACAATGCTGATATAAAACGGTGGTATAGATGTATATAAAGGATGAGAAGGCATAGTAAACAAAGACAATAATATAGAATGTTTACAACAGCGAGAGATACATAAGATAAAAGTCGTAGAAGTTCGAAATATGAAATAATAGAAAACAATGCTGATAAAAAACGGTGGTATAGATGAATATAAAGGATGAGAAGGCATAGTAAACAAAGACAATAATATAGAATGATTACAACAGCGAGAGATACATAAGATTAAAGTCGTAGAAGTTCGAAAGATGAAATAATAGAAAACAATGCTGATATAAAACGGTGGTATAGATGTATATAAAGGACGAGAAAGCATAGTACACCAAGACAATAATATAGAATGTTTACAACAGCGAGAGATACATAAGATTAAAGTCGTAGAAGTTCGAAAGATGAAAAAATAGAAAACAATGCTGATATGAAACGGTGGTATAGATGAATATAAAGGACGAGAAAGCATAGTACACCAAGACAATAATATAGAATATTTACAGCAGCAAGAGATACATAAGATTACAGTCATAGAAGTTCGAAAGATGAAATAATAGAAAACAATGCTGATATAAAACGGTGGTATAGAGTAATATAAAAGACGAGAAAGCAGAGTACACCAAGACAATAATATAGAATGTTTACAACAGCGAGAGATACATAAGATTAAAGTCGTAGAAGTTCGAAAGATGAAAAAATAGAAAACAATGCTGATATAAAACGGTGGTATAGATGTATATAAAGGATGAGATGGCATAGTAAACAAAGACAATAATATAGAATGTTTACAACAGCGAGAGATACATAAGATTAAAGTCGTAGAAGTTCGAAAGATGAAATAATAGAAAACAATGCTGATATAAAACGGTGGTATAGATGTATATAAAGGATGAGAAGGCATAGTAAACAAAGACAATAATATAGAATGTTTACAACAGCGAAAGATACATAAGATTAAAGTCGTAGAAGTTCGAAAGATGAAATAATAGATAACAATGCTTATAAAAAAACGGTGGTATAGATGTATATAAAGGATGAGAAGGCATAGTAAACAAAGACAATAATATAGAATGTTTACAACAGCGAGAGATACATAAAATTAAAGTCGTAGTAGTTCGAAAGATGAAAAAATAGAAAACAATGCTGATATAAAACGGTGGTATAGATGTATATAAAGGATGAGATGGCATAGTAAAAAAAGACAATAATATAGAATGTTTACAACAGCGAGAGATACATAAGATTAAAGTCGTAGAAGTTCGAAAGATGAAATAATAGATAACAATGCTTATAAAAAAACGGTGGTATAGATGAATATAAAGGATGAGAAGGCATAGTAAACAAAGACAATAATATAGAATGTTTACAACAGCGAGAGATACATAAAATTAAAGTCGTAGTAGTTCGAAAGATGAAATAATAGAAAACAATGCTGATATAAAACGGTGGTATAGATGAATATAAAGGACGAGAAAGCATAGTACACCAAGACAATAATATAGAATGTTTACAACAGCGAGAGATACATAAGATAAAAGTCGTAGAAACTCGAAAGATGAAATAATAGAAAACAATGCTGATATAAAACGGTGGTATAGATGTATATAAAGGATGAGAAGGCATAGTAAACAAAGACAATAATATAGAATGTTTACAACAGCGAAAGATACATAAGATTAAAGTCGTAAAAGTTCGAAAGATGAAATAATAGATAACAATGCTTATAAAAAAACTGTGGTATAGATGTATATAAAGGATGAGAAGGCATAGTAAACAAAGACAATAATATAGAATGATTACAACAGCGAGAGATACATAAGATTAAAGTCGTAGAAGTTCGAAAGATGAAATAATAGAAAACAATGCTGATATAAAACGGTGGTATAGATGAATATAAAGGACGAGAAAGCATAGTACACCAAGACAATAATATAGAATGTTTACAACAGCGAGAGATACATAAGATAAAAGTCGTAGAAACTCGAAAGATGAAATAATAGAAAACAATGCTGATATAAAACGGTGGTATAGATGTATATAAAGGATGAGAAGGCATAGTAAACAAAGACAATAATATAGAATGTTTACAACAGCGAAAGATACATAAGATTAAAGTCGTAAAAGTTCGAAAGATGAAATAATAGAAAACAATGCTGATATGAAACGGTGGTATAGATGAATATAAAGGACGAGAAAGCATAGTAAACAAAGACAATAATATAGAATGTTTACAACAGCGAGAGATACATGAGATTAAAGTCGTAGAAGTTCGAAAGATGAAATAATAGAAAACAATGCTGATATAAAACGGTTGTATAGATGAATATAAAGGATGAGATGGCATAGTAAACAAAGACAATAATATACAATGTTTACAACAGCGAAAGATACATAAGATTAAAGTCGTAGAAGTTCGAAAGATGAAATAATAGATAACAATGCTTATAAAAAAACTGTGGTATAGATGTATATAAAGGATGAGAAGGCATAGTAAACAAAGACAATAATATAGAATGATTACAACAGCGAGAGATACATAAGATTAAAGTCGTAGAAGTTCGAAAGATGAAATAATAGAAAACAATGCTGATATAAAACGGTGGTATAGATGAATATAAAGGACGAGAAAGCATAGTACACCAAGACAATAATATAGAATGTTTACAACAGCGAGAGATACATAAGATAAAAGTCGTAGAAACTCGAAAGATGAAATAATAGAAAACAATGCTGATATAAAACGGTGGTATAGATGTATATAAAGGATGAGAAGGCATAGTAAACAAAGACAATAATATAGAATGTTTACAACAGCGAAAGATACATAAGATTAAAGTCGTAAAAGTTCGAAAGATGAAATAATAGAAAACAATGCTGATATGAAACGGTGGTATAGATGAATATAAAGGACGAGAAAGCATAGTAAACAAAGACAATAATATAGAATGTTTACAACAGCGAGAGATACATGAGATTAAAGTCGTAGAAGTTCGAAAGATGAAATAATAGAAAACAATGCTGATATAAAACGGTTGTATAGATGAATATAAAGGACGAGAAAGCATAGTACACTAAGACAATAATATAGAATGTTTACAACAGCGAGAGATACATGAGATTGAAGTCGTAAAAGTTCGAAAAATGAAATAATAGAAAACAATGCTGATATAAAACGGTGGTATAGATGTATATAAAGGATGAGAAAGAATAGTAAACAGAGACAATAATATAGAATGTTTACAACAGCGAGAGATACATAAGATTAAAGTCGTAGAAGTTCGAAAGATGAAATAATAGAAAACAATGCTGATATAAAACGGTGGTATAGATGTATATAAAGTATGAGATGGCATAGTAAACAAAGACAATAATATAGAATGTTTACAACAGCGAGAGATACATAAGATGAAAGTCGTAGAAGTTCGAAAGATGAAATAATAAAAAACAATGCTGATATAAAACTGTGGTATAGACGAATATAAAGGATGAGAAGGCATAGTAAACAAAGACAATAATATAGAATGTTTACAACAGCGAGAGATACATGAGATTAAAGTCGTAAAAGTTCGAAAGATTAAATAATAGAAAACAATGCTGATATAAAACTGTGGTATAGATGTATATAAAGGATGAGAAGGCATAGTAAACAAAGACAATAATATAGAATGTTTACAACAGCGAGAGATACATAAGATTAAAGTCGTAGAAGTTCGAAAGATGAAATAATAGAAAACAATGCTGATATAAAACGGTGGTATAGATGTATATAAAGGTTGGGAAGGCATAGTAAACAAAGACAATATTATAGAATGTTTACAACAGCGAGAGATACATGAGATTAAAGTCGTAGAAGTTCGAAAGATGAAATAATAGAAGACAATGCTTATATAAAACGGTGGTATAGATGAAGATAAAGGAGGAGAAGGCATAGTAAACAAAGACAATACTATAGAATGTTTACAACAGCGAGAGATACATAAGATTAAAGTCGTAGAAGTCCGAAAGATGAAATAATAGAAAACAATGCTGATATAAAACTGTGGGATGGATGAATATAAAGAATGAGAAGGCATAGTAAACAAAGACAATAATATAGAATGTTTACAACAGCGAGAGATGCATAAGATTAAAGTCGTAAAAGTTCGAAAGATGAAATAATAGAAAACAATGCTGATATAAAACGGTTGGATAGATGAATATAAAGGACGAGAAAGCATAGTACACTAAGACAATAATATAGAATGTTTACAACAGCGAGAGATACATGAGATTGAAGTCGTAAAAGTTCGAAAAATGAAATAATAGAAAACAATGCTGATATAAAACGGTGGTATAGATGTATATAAAGGATGAGAAGGCATAGTAAACAGAGACAATAATATAGAATGTTTACAACAGCGAGAGATACATAAGATTAAAGTCGTAGAAGTTCGAAAGATGAAATAATAGAAAACAATGCTGATATAAAACGGTGGTATAGATGTATATAAATGATGAGAAGGCATAGTAAACAAAGACAATAATATACAATGTTTACAACAGCGAGAGATACATGAGATTAAAGTCGTAAAAGTTCGAAAGATGAAATAATAGAAAACAATGCTGATATAAAACGGTGGTATAGATGTATATAAAGTATGAGATGGCATAGTAAACAAAGACAATACTATAGAATGTTTACAACAGCGAGAGATACATAAGATGAAAGTCGTAGAAGTTCGAAAGATGAAATAATAAAAAACAATGCTGATATAAAACTGTGGTATAGATGAATATAAAGGATGAGAAGGCATAGTAAACAAAGACAATAATATAGAATGTTTACAACAGCGAGAGATACATAAGATTAAAGTCGTAGAAGTTCGAAAGATGAAATAATAGAAAACAATGCTGATATAAAACGGTGGTATAGATGAATATAAAGGACGAGAAAGCATAGTACACCAAGACAATAATATAGAATGTTTACAACAGCGAGAGATACATAAGATAAAAGTCGTAGAAACTCGAAAGATGAAATAATAGAAAACAATGCTGATATAAAACGGTGGTATAGATGTATATAAAGGATGAGAAGGCATAGTAAACAAAGACAATAATATAGAATGTTTACAACAGCGAAAGATACATAAGATTAAAGTCGTAAAAGTTCGAAAGATGAAATAATAGAAAACAATGCTGATATAAAACGGTGGTATAGATGTATATAAAGTATGAGATGGCATAGTAAACAAAGACAATACTATAGAATGTTTACAACAGCGAGAGATACATAAGATGAAAGTCGTAGAAGTTCGAAAGATGAAATAATAAAAAACAATGCTGATATAAAACTGTGGTATAGATGAATATAAAGGATGAGAAGGCATAGTAAACAAAGACAATAATATAGAATGTTTACAACAGCGAGAGATACATAAGATTAAAGTCGTAGAAGTTCGAAAGATGAAATAATAGAAAACAATGCTGATATGAAACGGTGGTATAGATAGAATATAAAGGATGAGAAGGCATAGTAAACAAAGACAATAATATAGAATGTTTACAACAGTCAGAGATACATGAGATTAAAGTCGTAGAAGTTCGAAAGATGAAATAATAGAAAACAATGCTGATATAAAACGGTGGTATAGATGAATATAAAGGATGAGATGGCATAGTTAACAAAGACAATACTATAGAATGTTTACAACAGCGAGAGATACATAAGATTTTAGTCATAGATGTTCGAAAGATGACATAATAGAAAACAATTCTGATATAAAACTGTGGTATAGATTAATATAAAGGATGAGAAGGCATAGTAAACAAAAACAATAATATAGAATGTTTACAACAGCGAGAGATACATGAGATTAAAGTCGTAAAAGTTCGAAAGATGAAATAATAGAAAACAATGCTGATATAAAACTGTGGGATAGATGTATATAAAGGATTAGAAGGCATAGTAAACAAAATCAATAATATAGAATGTTTACAACAGCGAGAGATACATAAGATTAAAGTCGTAGAAGTTCGAAAGATTAAATAATAGAAAACAATGCTGATATGAAACGGTGGTATAGATGAATATAAATGATGAGAAGGCATAGTAAACAAAGACCATAATATAGAATGTTTACAACAGCGAGAGATACATAAGATTAAAGTCGTAAAAGTTCGAAAGATGAAATAATAGAAAACAATGCTGATATAAAACTGTGGTATAGATGTATATAAAGGATGAGAAGGCATAGTAAACAAAGACAATAATATAGAATGTTTACAACAGCGAGAGATACATAAGATTAAAGTCGTAAAAGTTCGAAAGATGAAATAATAGAAAACCATGCTGATATAAAACTGTGGTATAGATGTATATAAAGGATTAGAAGGCATAGTAAACAAAGACAATAATATAAAATGTTTACAACAGCGAGAGATACATAAGATTAAAGTCGTAGAAGTTCGAAAGATGAAATAATAGAAAACAATGCTGATATAAAACGGTGGAATAGATGTATATAAAGGTTGGGAAGGCATAGTAAACAAAGACAATAATATACAATGTTTACAACAGCGAGAGATACATGAGATTAAAGTCGTAAAAGTTCGAAAGATGAAATAATAGAAAACAATGCTGATATAAAACAGTGGTATAGATGTATATAAAGGATGAGAAGGCATAGTAAACAAAGACAATACTATAGAATGTTTACAACAGCAAGAGATACATTAGATTAAAGTCGTAGAAGTTCGAAAGATGAAATAATAGAAAACAATGCTGATATAAAACGGTGGAATAGATGTATATAAAGGATGAGAAAGCATAGTAAACAAAGACAATCATATAGAATGTTTACAACAGCGAGAGATACATAAGATTAAAGTCGTAGAAGTTCGAAAGATGAAATAATAGAAGACAATACTTATATAAAACGGTGGTATAGATGAAGATAAAGGAGGAGAAGGCATAGTAAACAAAGACAATACTATAGAATGTTTACAACAGCGAGAGATACATAAGATTAAAGTCGTAGAAGTTCGAAAGATGAAATAATAGAAAACAATGCTGATATAAAACTGTGGGATAGATGAATATAAAGGATGAGAAGGCATAGTAAACAAAGACAATAATATAGAATGTTTACAACAGCGAGAGATACATAAGATTAAAGTCGTAAAAGTTCGAAAGATGAAATAATAGAAAACAATGCTGATATAAAACGGTTGTATAGATGAATATAAAGGACGAGAAAGCATAGTACACTAAGACAATAATATAGAATGTTTACAACAGCGAGAGATACATGAGATTGAAGTCGTAAAAGTTCGAAAAATGAAATAATAGAAAACAATGCTGATATAAAACGGTGGTATAGATGTATATAAAGGATGAGAAGGCATAGTAAACAAAGACAATAATATAGAATGATTACAACAGCGAGAGATACATAAGATTAAAGTCGTAGAAGTTCGAAAGATGAAATAATAGAAAACAATACTGATATAAAACGGTGGTATAAATGTATATAAATGATGAGAAGGCATAGTAAACAAAAACAATAATATACAATGTTTACAACAGCGAGAGATACATGAGATTAAAGTCGTAAAAGTTCGAAAGATGAAATAATAGAAAACAATGCTGATATAAAACGGTGGTATAGATGTATATAAAGTATGAGATGGCATAGTAAACAAAGACAATAATATAGAATGTTTACAACAGCGAGAGATACATAAGATGAAAGTCGTAGAAGTTCGAAAGATGAAATAATAGAAAACAATGCTGATATAAAACGGTTTTTATAGATGAATATAAAGGACGAGAAAGCATAGTACACTAAGACAATAATATAGAATGTTTAAAACAGCGAGAGATACATGAGATTGAAGTCGTAAAAGTTCGAAAAATGAAATAATAGAAAACAATGCTGATATAAAACGGTGGTATAGATGTATATAAAGGATGAGAAGGCATAGTAAACAAAGACAATAATATAGAATGTTTACAACAGCGAGAGATACATAAGATTAAAGTCGTAGAAGTTCGAAAGATTAAATAATAGAAAACAATGCTGATATGAAACGGTGGTATAGATGAACATAAAGGATGAGAAGGCATAGTAAACAAAGACCATAATATAGAATGTTTACAACAGCGAGAGATACATAAGATTAAAGTCGTAGAAGTTCGAAAGATGAAATAATAGAAAACAATGCTGATATAAAACTGTGGTATAGATGAATATAAAGGATGAGAAGGCATAGTAAACAAAGACAATAATATAGAATGTTTACAACAGCGAGAGATACATAAGATTTAAGTCGTAGAAGTTCGAAAGATGAAATAATAGAAAACAATGCTGATATGAAACGGTGGTATAGATGAATATAAAGGATGAGAAGGCATAGTAAACAAAGACCATAATATAGAATGTTTACAACAGCGAGAGATACATAAGATTGAACTCGTAGAAGTTCGAAAGATGAAATAATAGAAAACAATGCTGATATAAAACGGTGGAATAGATGAATATAAACGATGAGAAGGCATAGTAAACAAAGACAATAATATACAATGTTTACAACAGCGAGAGATACATAAGATTAAAGTCGTAGAAGTTCGAAAGAGATGATGGCAACTAAAGCAGCGGAAGAAAGTAAAGAAAAAAAGGGAAAGTAATGAGAGACACAAATTTTAGAGATGCTGTAAATTAATGGAATAAAAGAAAAGAAACATAAATAAAGAAAAATATAAATGAGAAATGTGGGATGAAAATCAGCTACATGAACAATATATAAAACTGGCCAAATATGAGAAACTCAGAAATACATCGAAATTACTGTAAACATGATAGTTAAACAGATGAATATAATAGAACATTGACTGACGCACAAAATAAGTCCATAAGAACAAACTATATAGAGGCAAAAATAGAAAACAACAAAAGTCAGCGATTCCTGTAGACTCTTACACACCGCCACGTTTTACTCGAATAGCCTATTTCCTTGAACGACTTGATTTTCTCTGTCTTCTCCTTGTTTCTACAGTTATACTAACATGCAAAACTGTAAATATAATGTGAACTTCTTACTTAAGATTCCCTCATAAATCTGACCCCTAATTATTAGTAGCCCCTTACGTCTCAGTAGTAATGTGCATTGATTTGGATGAATGCCACTTACATCAATTATTAATAGTGAGAAGGAATATAAAATTGTTCCTTTCTTTTATTAGAATATATTTGAAAAATATTGTAATTATATATTAACAGTTGTTTTACGCTGAGTATCTATGGGTTTTTTAATGTGTGTTGGTAGGGTTTAGACTGGCGTTAACTTAAGATGACTTGAAGGTAACGAAGTTTTTTTTTTACAAAAACAATAAACAAAATATACACTCGATGGATCAGTGGTGGGTGTGGAGTCGTTAGTAGACGCCGTATTTCCCCGGAGACATAGTATCAGATATTAGTTAATCGATTGCTTTCCATAACCGAAGGCCACAAAATTAAAAATAAAACTTCAAATAAATACAAAAAATCTCTTTTATTTCTACAAAAGAACTACTCTTTTATCTATCGTCTTTTAGACAATAGCAACATCGCCGAATAAACGTTATGAAGTGAATGATAAATACACGAGCCATCGCAACCCTACGGGTAAACATGTTTTGTGAGAAAGATTCCGCTTTTATACAGTGAAGATGTAAAAATAAAATATCTTATTAAAGGTGTAATTGTTGTATGTCTGTCTGTTTAATGTTCCAAAACATCATTTCTTTTTAAGTGTACTAATTATACATATGTAATACGGCCCCTTATTTCTGTTTCATGGGTTGCACATGGTTTGTTACGTAAACATTCCTTCAGTTGTTCGTAGTGTAACGTCTTTTCAAAACTTTATAACTGACGTTTCTTCTTATATTTGTGTACCATCATCTTCGTTGAGACAATTCGAATGTAACTCGTGAAGTTGTAACTACCAAAAAGACTAAACATCTACGTTTTAATAGTATCTCTCGCTAGTCGATCGTCTCGTGATTTTTGGTAGCATTTTCCTCAGAGGCTTAGCACTCATGACATGCTTGAAACGAAATAATTTACGCTATTTACACTTCATTAATTATTCCCAAACTCGTGTCTTTATGTTCAGTTTGCACTAGGAAGCAAATCTAATAAAGTTATCGCTTATAGAAATCTATTCAACTTTATTCCCGATAAGGTCACCGATTTAATAACAACTAGTTATTTTTTACAATATTCTCTTCAACAAAATAGCACACATATGAGACAGCGAAAAGGATGCTTGAATGGAAAAGGTGTAATGACACCTTTAAGTCAAATGTGACCTAAAGGCGGAAGTCGCTGAAATAACACTACTTTTGGTCGGGGTGTTCTCTTCTTTGGCTGACAACTGAAGCAAGCGGATGTGTAATGCCTTTTTGGCTGAGCCCCAGCGAGAGTGGTATTGGTCGCATGCAATGAAGCTTAGTATAACGATACAAGCAGACTATCTGTCTTTCAGTCTCTTTCTCTTTCTCTCTCTATCTCTCTCTCTCTCTACCACGCATGCAATGTCAATCTTTTTATGTTTATGTCAGCAATAAATACTGTTTACACAGTGAATATTGGCGTCCAAGTGGGTTTAATACACCACCCGAAAAGCAACCGAAGTTACACAGTGACGACAACAACTCGAGAGAATCAACCTGCGTGCGTTTCGTACACACCCTGGGTTGACAAGGGAAACTCAGGCTTTTCAAGGGTTATATCCTCAAAGTAAAGCGTAATGTAACACACATATTAATATTAAGAATTTATTTACCGATTCTCTTAAAACAATACTTGTCAAAACAAAACAGCTTGGAAGTCGATATGCAGTTACATTTATTTTGCTTAACCTATACATTGTCCAGTTTTATATTGTTACACCTATGACTAAAACTTCGTCATATATGTTTTAAATGACACATCATATACTCTAATAGATTTTACTGAAACACTTACGTTGTGTTTCTATTTCAAAATAAACAATTTGTTGGCTGTACACATAAGACATAGTTTCGTAAAATAATGTATTGCTGTAGTTATTTACTTAGATTGTTTTCATAGTGCATTCAATGAAAAAAAATAAAACAATACGCCGTATGAACTTCCGAAAATTAGTAATTTATTAAAAGCAATGTTTTTATTTATCGTTGGTATTGTTACAGATTCAGATAGGTGAGTTAGATAGTGAGATATTAGATAGTACATATATTAGCGATTACTTTATAACACAGGAAATGTTTTTAATAAGTGTCAAAATGGTCGGAAGGAATTCGAATCTAGCATCGTGAAAACGGGAGTCTATAAAAATGGTGTCAGACAATTTTGGACAAAGATTCTCTCTCAGACATGGCGTGTAGCGACCTTGATTTGACGTGTTACATAAATTGTCAAATAAATACTCTAAACATCATTACATTTATTCATGTATCTTATTATACGCGTCTATGATATGCTGACAACTATGAGATGATCATAGATTTACATAATAACGAGATTTGATATAATCAATTCCATATATATTTAAGCGAGTTTAACTCAATAAAACTATCATTTACAACAAAGCAGTACTCGCTAAAAGCCCTTTCAGTCTGTCTGCACAATAAATAAAAATCTCGTGGGTAAATTAAGCGAAAATGTCGCCAGATATGAATACAAAACATTCAATGCAAATCATATTACTAAATATTAAAAGTAAGCGACCAGGAGTAGACGGTTTAATAGATGTAAGCAAATGTGTAATGAAAATATATTTATTTTTAATAACCTCTCTTTCTCTCTCCGTCTATGATATGATAACAACTATAAGATGATAATAAATTGATGATCATAAATTGACATGATGAAGAAAATATAATGTACCTGCGACTAAATAAATATATTGTTTTTAATAAAGCCATTCGCCACTGATCGGTTTCAAGGTCTATGTAATCATGTTTTTCATGGTATGGTTAATAATATTGTAATTAAAGTATGAGAGAATGACGCTAGATATAAAACAGAGGATTCTGGGTAAAACACTTCTCTTAATCTTAAAAGCAGAGCAACTAGGAATAGTGTTGTTAATATGATTTAACAAACGTGTACTCTTAACTCGGTAGTCTTTATTTCTTCTTTCACTCTCTGTCTCTATCTCTGTCTCTATCTCTGTCTCTGTCTCTCTCTTTTTCTCTCTCCCTCTATCTCTCTCTCTCTTTCTCTCTCTCTCTTTCTCTCTCTCTCTCTCTCTCTCTCTCTATATATATATATATATATATATATATATCTTTCTCTTTATATTTGATACGATCACCACTACTGTAGCATAGCTGGTCTGGGATATTATTGGATCCACCCACTCATGTTTTATGGTCCCTACTGTGGGCCTACTTTGTTGGCAGAATAGGCGACTCATATTACTTTGGTGATGTGAACAATTCTAACCCTCTCTTAAGTTATAATATAATGTTACATCTGTAACTTAAACTACGTTATTATTCTTTAAAAATATTTCATCTCATATAAAAATAACTGTTTATAAATACTAATAAAAATAAACATTTCATGACTCGAAACAAAGTACATAGTTCCTCAAAGTTCATGATAGTTTACGTTGTTTCTCGGACATTTCTATGTAAATATTCAATAGAAATAGTACAGAAAACGTCGTAAGAACATCGTAAATGTCATTTTTTTTAAAAACAACATTTATTATTGTGTTTTGCGTGGTCGAGTTACCTAGTGTATACATTGACTAGTACATATGTTTGCTGTTAGAAAATGTTCTAGAAAAAGATAACAGATCTTGCTAGAATAAGCATATAGAATTGTGAGAACAGAAGTGTGCAATACCAGTAGACAGAAAATGACGTCAGATGTGAAAGAATAATATGTATAGACAAATTACCACTCGTAGTCTTGTAATGTAGCGATCAATAGTGAACATATTTATTTGACTTTGAAAAAATCTTATTCATAAGGCTTTATATTTAATAATAACACTTTCTCTTTTTATCTATCTATCTATCTATCTATCTATCTATCTCTATCTATCTCTCTCTCTCTCTCTCTCTCTCTCTCTATATATATATATATATATATATATATATATATATATATAATGAAACCTACTTTCAGACTTTTACAGTCTTAATGATTAGACAAACACATCGTAATCAATTGCTTTAATAAATTTATCGTTTACGACAAAACCATTCCTGTCTATAATTTCTTTCAATTTGTCAACAATTAGTCTGTCTTTCTTGATCCGACGTATGAGGAATCCGGTTGTCATATTTATGTGTTAATATGACAGTTAGAATCCTCATCTCCATTTCTTTCGTCACTGACTTCTTCTCAATAACCACTTTCGCGAGCTATATTTTTCAAAAAAAACATAAATACATGATTATTAGGCTTTAAAAACTTATTTTAGCTTTGTTCATTTTTTCAGAGTATATATGGACACACAATACAACGTCTACATCGTCACCTATGGGGGGAGTATCTACGCCCTCATCCAAAAAAAGAAAAGCTGTTCTTGCTGGTGCTTTATACAAAAGAATCAATAACTATCTCTTCGTTTCTTACATTAGCTCCATGTGCCCATAGCGTCCAAGCTGGAACCCATAGCCTTCCTCGAATTATAAATAGAAACACTCACTCTACCTCTTTTTGTACCTTACGTGCACATTCACCATACTATTACTATTTTCACACATCTACCTATTATCTTGTAACACCACAAGACGCTCATAGTTTGGCGTGAATTATTATATAATTAACTGCTATGTTATCAGATAGTTTTTTCTGTCACTAGATGTTTATCGAATTATTGACTGCTTGTGTTAATAAGAAAATAAATATGCACGACATTTTATAATCGACGTGTTTTTAACCAACAAATCGACTGACGCATGAAGCGACAGTGGCTCCAATAAGGTATTAAACTATTTAAAATTGAATAGTTGTAGATAATTATTAGCAGTTAATCACTCGGTTTGTATAATATTATTAAGAACAGTAAACTATTGCAATGAGACTAAATACATAAATTTTAAACATCCACCGAAGTTTTAAAACACTAAGAGAAAGCATCATATCGCAAATCCCCAGCTTAACGGGAATTATGAACATTCACAATCCTATTGTTAGTCTGTACATATAGTCAATTGCATTAATTTTACTTTAAAATTCATGTATGTGATTGCTCACTTGATATGACAGAAACCACCCATAGAATTCGTCTTACATCTTTCCATCTACATATATACAGAAGATGGCGAGCCCAACTCCTGATATGACTATGAGTTTGTTTACAAATCTATAACCATGTATTTATCTCGCAAACAAACCTACTGGCAGATATATCATCTGATAACAGAAGATGGCGAGCAAAAAAATGACATGACTGACTGTTTTTTATAAATCTAAAATCAGTTATTTATCTTACAAACAAACCCACTAGCAGACATATAATTGCACACGAACATAAACATATATCAATACTAATACACTGTTATCATGTTGACCGTGGCGCCCAAGTTGCAGTATCACTTTTCATATATTAAGTACTCTATTTCTAAACATACTAGCTAGTTGTCAAATATTTGTTGATGGTGTCTGGGGCGAAGAATAACTATCATATAATCATCATCAGCATATTCAGTTTAGCCTCCGTTTAACATGCTGACATGCGTTGGACGGCTTTAAAAAAGTGACTTCCAAAGAAATCTATCTCCGGACAGGTCTTGATTTATCCTTCTTTCCCTCGCGTTTATTTTTATCACTTCCTCATATGTTTTCTGTAGCCTCCCCCTGCAACTAAAACTGCTTCTTCAAATGTTCTATTAACCTTAAAACTCTCATCCATTTTTTCAACGGGACCATACAATTGAAGTCTAATCTTCTGCACACATCTCTTTTCATTAAACCCATTCCATCTTCTTCTGATGCAATCAGAACCGAACCTGTCTTTAAGACTCACATTACACATTTATCGTATCATTCTTATATAATTTATCTCCATGCAAAGCAAGGCTCTCACCACTAACTGGTGATGTTTCATTTGCAATATCTTCACACTGTGTGCATATGGCTGGTAGGCATTTCCCTTGATCAACAGTGGTGCCCTCTTTTTGTTAGTAATGGCAGTAATGATGTGAAGTCACTCCATCAAATCTTAATTCTTGGAATCACACTAGTACCTGTTCCATCCTGTGCTCCAATAGTATCACGAAGGTTACTGAACTTATCGACAACCTCAATAGCTTCGCCATAATAATATAATTAATCTACACTTGACTTCTCGTAAATCTCTACTGTCTCAATCTTTTTGCAAACAAATTGGCTAACCTTTCTCAACTTACAAGTACTTCCACTATCCTTCTAGTGTACCCAATACTTCCAGGCAACACAAAAAATAAATTGCACCCGACTAACTTTCCATAAAGTGAGTAGGAAACTAGTCTGTGGTCGAGCGATTTCCAACACTGGTTAACACTTTTGTCTAGGTAGCATTCCTCCAAGTAAACAAGTAGTTAATATATTGTTTCACAAGCAAGTAGTGAAAATACTAGTTCCCTTTGTATCATCCTAGATGATATCTGGATGGTGGTATCCCTTCTTGGTATTCCCAACTTCCATAACCCTGCACAACGCCATTCAATCGTCGCAGTAAATGGTGGAATCACACTCGGCTTCTTTTTTAGGGGGGGGGGGCGGGAAGGGGATTAACTTATTGTAATTATTTTCACTAACTATTGGTATTAACCAGTGTTGTCTTGCTTATAATCAAGTGGTTTTCTCTGGAATGTTACTGACAGCAAAACTATACGTATTCGTACTATTATTTGCTTCTTTCTATCAATATTGAAACTCACTTAACATTCTCGCACTAAGCAGTAATATCACATGTGCCATTATCAGAGATTGCTCACTGACAATAACAAGCGGTTACTTCAAGTTTCCCCAGTTCTCCGGAATTCTCAACCTATTTAAATACCCACTGCACATACTTTCGCATTATTCCAACGACATTTGGTCATTGTTTTCTCTCCAGAATTTGAGAGACAATGTTTCTTGTAGGATCTAATACTCCCAACAGTAAAGGTAAAGATGATGTTCTCTCATTCGTCCATCTTTATATCCTAATCGACCCTTCATGACAATTTTGTGTGGTACCAGCCAGGGGTGACGCCGCCATATTGGTGGGGTAATATCAGATTATGGGATGTCTTGTAGTTTTAATTTATTTGGATTTGTGTTATTCCACTTCTATATGTTTTGTTACATTTCGATTTCACGTACCCCTCGTTGGTTTGCTTTTATTGAGTAATGCATTATTTTCTGCATTCGAAGATTTGTTTTCCTCAATTTCGTACGTTTCAAAACCGACAGTTGCCGACACAGAAATACGTAAACGGTCAGCGAAACCTGAATCAAGACCAATCGGCGTCAAAATGAAAACAAGGTAAATTTTCAACATTAAAAAACATTATGACCGAAAAATCACTGACAATATGTATATTTCAATGACAATTAAACACCGATTTTTACAGATGTTATTGTAAGGTTAGTTTAGGGTTAGGTTAGGGTTAGGGCTAAACCAGTTTTTATCTTACTTATGTTTATTTAACACATTTACTAGTAATGTAGTCCGCTGCATCTCGCATTTTCTGATTGGCTCAGCGTTCTGGCATCTTCCGGCGATTTACGTAAACGGCCAATGCCCCACAAAAAGTTGTTTTGTCTGTTTCAACAGCTGTACGAGTAAGCATGTTTTATATTCTTCTGTACACCCGTCCTAATCAAATCCATTGTCTACTATTTTCTTATAATTCGTTCTTCTATACCTGTGTTAATCTCTTTCTATATATATATCTCCTTTTCTCCACTTCTCTTTTTCTGATTCCATTTTTTTCTTTATTTTTCTTCTCGTTTTTTACTTTTCTCATCTTTTTTTCCTTCTTATTGTCATTCTCTTTGTCCCAATACTTCTGGTTTTTTTTTTTACCTTTACATGTTTCTCGTTTTCTTCTTCTTCTTCTTCTTCTCTTTGTTTTTGTTTTTCTTTTTCTTCTTCTTCTTCTTCTTCTTCTTCTTCTTCTTCTTATTTTTCTTCTTCTCTCTGTTCACATTATTCTATTTTACTTTTTATTTTAGATTTCTTCTTCCTCTTCTTCATCTTCTTCTTTCTGTTCACATTCTTCTGTTTTTGCTTTTTCTTTAACATTTCTTTTTCGTCTTCTTCTTCATCTTCTTCTTCGTCTGATTCTTCTTCTTCTTCTCCCTCTCATCATTTGTTTAATCATGCTACTTCTCTTACTCTTCATTTTTCTTATTTTATTTATTCTTTTACTTTTTGCACTATATTCGTACTTTGGTTTTTTCTTCCTTTTCTATTTTTTCTACTTTTACTTCTTTTTGTCTTTCTCCTGATCTTCTGTATTCTTCTTCTCCTTCTCATCTTTGTGTTTCTTCTTTTCCAGTTACACAGTTTTCTTCTATTGCTCATTCTTCCTCATTTTTTCGGATTTCATCCTCCTCCTCCTTCTTCTTCTTCTTCTTCTTCTTCTTCTTCTTCTTCTTCTTCTTCTTCTGCTTCTTCTTTTTCGTCTTCTTCTTCGTCTTCTTCTTCGTCTTCTTCTTCTTTTTATGCTTCTTCTTCTGCGTATTCTTCTTCGTCTTCTTCTTCTTCTTCTTCTTCTGGTTCTTCTTCTTCGTTTTCTTCTTTTTCTTTTTCTTCTTCTTCTTCTTCTCCACTTTTATATTTCTCCTCTTTATATTCTCCTGTGTTTTCCTTCTTTTCCTCATTCTTTTCTTTTACTTCTTCCATAATCTCTCCAGAACCACTCATGAACTGTTCGCCCCTCCTCCTTTTAGCTACATCATCTTTATTTCTCAAGTGTACAAAAATCTATCCTTTTGAAAATCCATCCTAATTAGTAAGAATGAAAATAACCACATTCCAAATGCAATTCAACTCGATGCAATTATAAATCAAGTAATAATGATTTACTGGCTTTCTATTTCTAAAACCGACATCGCGCTTGAAAAAAAAAGAAGAAAATATCGCGTTAATAGTCGACATATATTTTCATAGCAAAACTTATCAGACGCATATGCCATATTCATCAATTCACGTGTACGTCTCAAATACGTTTAGATAATGGAATGGTATTCAATAAGTTTATTGTTTGAAATAATATACTGGGTTGAGTAACATGTCTTCGCGCCGTGTTAAAATAATCAAACAATGTTCAAATTCTGCCAAATTCAGCCTATATTCCATACCAGATGTGTTCAACTCCGGTTCACTGGAAACCTTATATTTCACAAAAATTCCGAAAAGTTGATCAAAAACCTGTGAGATAAGGTGATGCACATTTGGATATTTATTTTATTCCATGAACACAGCATTTGTTATTGTTATACTCTAGTATAGACGTGATTAAATCTAACCTATGTTATTCAAACATATGACAATCGTTGGGATTAGTAATTTTTGTACGGTGTAAAACTGTCTTCACAAGTCAGGACACAACGAACACATATGTATATATCATTTGACTCAAGTACAAGACGCATGCGCAGCCAACATCAATCGGCATTGTGATTGTTTGCGTACAGGCACAGGCCACCATTCGCCTACAATATTCAGTCAATTTGTTTACCAGTATTTATTTTTTATTAATTGTAAAAATGTAAGTAATTTTATAAGTATATTTGACATTCTTTATTTCTACATCTTTCTCACTCTCCCAAGACAAACAAAGTAAATATGATCAGCAACATTTGCTAACCGACATGTAAAATTGGCTTAAAGTTATAACAGTGAGAGAGAAGATATGTGTGGAAAGTAACATGTCATATTTGTTTTATATTATAAAAAGCAGAAATTAAAGACACCCCTATTTCCGGAGTACCATTCCAAAGACTCACACATTAGGGCGGTCACATAGAGACAAGCATCACTCATGCATAAAATGATACACACAAATCTTCACACGCATTAAAACAAATTCTCACATATATACTTATTAAATGCACTGAATTGGAGATCTAATAAGGTAACTAAAATATAAAATTCTATCACGAAGTATATACGTATGTGCGTTAGTGTGAATGCACAACTATGTATGTATATACCCACAATAATATATATGTGTTTACATATGCAGCCGTGTATATATATATATATATATATATATATATATATATATATATATATATGCGAGTAAATGTGTTTGTAAGTATATATAGGTTGTTCTCATTCACATTTCTCCCTCATTCACTCTGTCTCTGCTCTAACCAAAACTTTCTGCGAGAATGTAATGATTACATTCATTATAGTTTCAGTGTACTTCATACGGCCTGAAGATTCTGGACTGGAAATAAGGTTGCAGATGAAGCATGTCTGCACATATGTAGTCAATAATGTTTGTATAAATAACATAATTTATACGATAATACACCTTTATCTGTGATTAAGCTGTCTCTTATAAACACCGTCGTTTAATTGAATTCACATCTAGGAAATAACAAGCATCCACGCACGATATATATATATATATATATATATATATATATATATATATATATATATATATATATATATATATATATAGTAATCCAGGTAGGGTAAAAATCCACAGGGTAGAAATCCAAAGGGAATCAAACCGGGTTTATAAAAGAGTGCTCAATAAAAAAATATAGAGCTGTATTGTGAATGTTTTTATTCAAATTTTATTTCTTTCTCCTCTTCTTTTTTGCTTGACTTCATTCTCCCTGGAATTGAGCGACCAGGTTGAATCAAAAAATAATTTTCTGCCTGATGAGACCTCAGCTCTTGAGAGCTGTAGATCGATAACATCGACATGCCAGTGTAGCAGACCTTGTACATGTTTGAATAAAAGCATTCACTATATATATATATATATATATATATATATATATATATATATATATATATATATATATATATATATATATATATGTATGTATGGGGTGTATGTGTGTGTGTGCGCGCGCTTTTCAGTATTCGAACACTTTGATGACACCTGTTTTAAAATAGGTTTAATCTCTCGCTGATTTGACCGTGTTGTTGATAGCGGCCGTGTGAGCAAAGACGTCTTATT